>JAJOZX010001258.1:295000-367500 GCA_023014485.1 Bathynomus jamesi
TGACTGCCGCCATTGAAACATAAGAGGTGAGTGCCCCCAGCCTTCTTTACTTAGCCTTATAAGGCTAACTAACGAAAATATCACGACCTAACCTAACCAATCGTTAGGTCACTGTACGATCTTGACGATTGGTTAGGTTAGGTCGTGATATTTTTGTTAGTTAGCCTTATAAAGCTAACTAAAGAAGGCTATGTTTCAATGGCGGCAGTCAAACGGAAAAGATCCCTGGATATATATATATATATATATATCTATATATATATATATATAGATATATATGAGAGAGATATATATATATAATATATATATATATATTCCTCCTAGAGCACTCTGGGTACCCCTACCAACCGTGGAAGATATTTACACGAAATTTTAGATGAACTTTTTTTCCGGAATTACATATATAGACTCCTTTGCTTTCCGCCCGAATTGTTCATTCTGGTGAAGTTCAAGCTTCACACTCCACCTTAGGCCTACTTTTAAACGTGGAACATATATATATAATATATATATATATATATATATAAATACTCAAATACTTTTTTATTTCAGCCCAGAAATGGCTTCGAATCTAACAACAGAAGACCGGTAGAACTTGGCTCATGTACGCAAGACAGGGCGCTACACACAGAGAAGTTGCTACCGAATTCAATAGAAATCATCCTGATAAGCTTCCAGTAACACATGCGACTGTTGGCAAGTTGTTTAAACGTTTCAAAGAAACAGGAAGTGTACATGATCGACGGCGTTTCTGGTCGTCCAAAAACTGCAACTGATGAAAATACCTCTGCAATGGTATGTGAAACTTTAAACGAATAGTCCAGTAAAGTCAACAAGAAGATTATCAAATGAAACACGCATCTCGAGAACGTTAATTCGAAGAATTATTAAAAATCATAAATTCCATCCCTAAGGTCTCGATGTCAGAGGCCGCCAGTTTGAGCATTTGTTATAATTTGTTTTTATTTACTGGAGTACGAACCACTGTACAGTATCACGGATACGCATTTACGAGTTAAAGTTGATATTCATTTTAAGTATTTACCATTTGTTGAAAGTTATGTATTAAAATAAATATTTTCCTATGGATCCAGACTTTTGGCCCACCCTGTATATATGTGAGAGAGAGAGAGAGAGAGGGAAATAAACAAACAGATAAACAACATGATCGACTGTTGCAATAACGGGATCCCCTGGTTGCCCCTCGTGGAAGGATGTTTACACTCCACCTTAGACCTACGGTTTAACACGGATCATTAGGTCACCCTGGCTAGCAACCGCGGAAGTACGCGCCGCCGTCGGGTCTCGAGCCCGCCTACACTCCACCTTAGACTTACAGTTTAACGCGGTCGCCGGAGCCCGACGCATATAACCGTAATATTTTATGGACATATAGACGGGTGTGTACGTGCCAAACGAAGTATACACTGTGCCAACTGGCTGATGATGCCTGGAGGCACTGGCTGATTAAGCCGACTGGCTGATTTGGGGCCCTATAAGGCAACGGCCGCTCGGCTGAAGTCTTAATATGTGGTTGGCTCCTCTCAAGCGACACATCTCTCCTCTCTCTCTCTCTCTCTCTTCTCTCTTAGGTTAAGTATACCCCTTTGGGGGTGGGGCCGTCCCAACTTATCCCCCAAAGAGGTCTCTCTCAGCGGGAGCTCATTGCAACTTGGGGGATAACTCCGCCTCCAAGTTCCATAACTCCTTGTTGCTCTTGCAGCAACCCCTTCCCCTCTCTAGGGGTGCCTTGCAACAAGGGGGAGGGGGGTTGGCAGTATGGGTGCCTTGCAACGAGGGGGGTTGACAGTATGGGTGCCTTGCAACGAGGGGGTTGGCAGTATGGGTGCCTTGCAACGAGGGGGTTGGCACTCTTGCAACAACTTGCAACATTTGCAATTGCACTGCACTCGTCCATTTTTCGGGCATACTACTAGTACCATATTTAATTTTTAAACTTTTGCTGCTACATATTTTACGTAGCTGTTTGAGGTACTTATAGTCATTTCTGCCATATGCCTTTCGCGTATGTAAATAGCACATCTTCCTTTACGTCTCACTGTTCTGTCGGCTCGGAGTATTTTATAGTTGTCAATTTGTATTTCTGTTTTGTCAACACAGAACTCACAGTTTTCACAGTTCGCCTAACAGTCCTTTAGAGTTTCCGTGAGGCATGTAAAGTCTGCGCCGGCTTCTTGCACGAGTCCTTTCAGGTATAAAACTTTGTCCGATGAATGATTTAATTTAAGGCCCTGAATGTTGGCTAGGATTATTTTTATTTTTTCTCTATCGTTTTCGCATACAGGTAGTTCCGATTCGTTTTCCAAAGGCGGTGCCGGTTTCGTTGCCTTGTGATACTCCGAGAATTTGCCTCTTTTTATCTTTATCTTTGTCGATAACGCATGAAGTGTCTTTGTGCGTGCCTTCTGTCCCGCTCTCGGATTCCTATATTTGACAGCTGACTGTATTGTCTGGATAGTATTTAGCAGCTGAATTGTGTTGGCTACGTCTAAAAAATTGGTGCCCTTCTTTGATGTTCGTTTTTCCTGTTCACCCGTTGCGTTCCTTTGAGGGTGATGGTAACGTCATTTTTGTCCGTATTTGCACCTCCCATATCTTGCATAGGTGTTGCAGACCGTAAGATGGTGCAACTTGCACTTCTTATCAAATTTGCAATATCCACTTGTGTACTCTGTGTTGCATAATGTGGAATGTGCATAGATGCATTGCCCAACCCGATATCTGCAGTTCCCTTTTGCGTAGTATTTACACACACACACACATATATATATATATATTATATATATATATATATATATATATATATATATATATATATATATATATATATATATATACACACACACATATATATACTGTATATATGTTACACACAGACCGTCCATGGAACAAGGAACTCTTCTGGGAAAACCCAAGGTCCTGTCCCAAAGCTGGATCCTCTCTGTATGGCAGATAGCTGGCGAGGGAAGCTATATTTTGGGGCCTCTTTGCGAATGACCCGTTGCCCACGTCGGGCTAACATCATGAAAAATAAAAACTATAGTATTTGTCATTTACCATTACTTATTCGAACTATAGTGGATTTAATTTTCCTTGTTCCATGCATGGTCTGTGTGTAACATAAAACATCTCAGGGAACCATTCTGAGTTCAATCCCATATATATATACAGTTTATACACACAGGGGCGTGTTTAGCTACCGTGGGGCCCATTGGTTCCGTGAACACACATGGAAACCATAACAATATATGAATATAAATGCATACTACAATTTACAGGGTTAATCATGGCATACAGTGTGGTGGACTCATCTGTTTTAAATATCTCCTCCCTACAAAAAATAAGGTTGACAATATGAAAAATATGTGAAAAAAATTGTAAAAATTATACTAATAGTATGTATATATATATATATTATATATTATTAGTTACAATAACATGGCAGAATATAAGAAATAGTTGGTAATATGAATAAATGCAAAGTTTCTTGTACCAAACAATTGAAATAATTAGCGACTTATTGCAAAATAATTTTAAATTTGACAGTTTGACGACAATAATGTCCTGAAAATTGTAATAGTCTGGTGGCACAGACCCTGATTTTACTGGAACCCTGCATTGTTTGTTATAAAGCAAATTTTTACATATTTTGAAAGCTTATGCCACCCCATTCAAGAATCCATCGGGTGTACACCTGATCCTCGCTTGGCTTTTTCAATATGGCCGCCGAAACTGAAAAATCCCATATCCTGGTCAATATATACTTGATGGATTTTGATGATCTTGGTGTCATTTCTAGGGGTTTTTAGGATGATGAGTCGATCTGGAGGGGTTGCAGATACTTTGGGAGTCGTTTTGACCCACATTCGTCAATACTGAAGGTCATTGGAGGTCAAACGCCCCCCGAAATAAGGAATATCCAATATCCCGGGCAGTCGTGGAGATATTTTGGTGATCTTACTGTCGTTTTTATGGTTTTGGGCGAGACTGAGTAGTTCTATAGGCACATGATAACAGTAGGATATCATTTTGCAACTCCATGGGTCAAGTCAAGGTCATTTGAGGTTAAAGTTTGGCCTTGAAATATGATAATGCCACAGTTGACATCACTGTATTTGTTTTATTTCAGTGATAATTTCTACAATCTAGCTAACTGCTGAACATTTAACATCTTTTCTGCAGATAAAACCAGATCATAATGCTTAAATGACATTACCCACATTATATGGATATTCGGATATAAACCACAATTTATGATGAAGTGCAGGGCACATGCATTCTATGGAAGGTTGCAAAGCTACAAGATATGACCTCGTAAGCAAAACAAAGCTCACACCTAGCTGGGAGATTGGCATTGACAACTCTGATGCAGTTATTCACATTAGGTAACCATTTATTGGGGGCAAATATCAAAAGACATGGTTGTGTCAGGATCGTCAGGATCATCAGTCTGCTCTTCGTTTGCGTTTTGGGTCAATGGATTGTTGCAATCCAAGCCGCTGCCACATGCACACAACATTGTGCAAGGGATTCCGCGTCCCATGCAGCCGCAGCGACTCCCCCTGCATGCTGGTTGTGATTCACACCCACATCTGATTAGTTTCAGAACTTCATCTGGTGCTAAGCACACTCCTTCACCAACTGTTTTTGAGATGAGAACTCTGTTTCGTCTCTCTCCCACCCATAATGCACAGGATCAAGTGGTGGTGGGTCACACTTTAGTGCATCGAGCCAGTTCCCCACAGTGAAGTGGGCTCTGAGCACATTTTGATGGAAAGCTTCAGTTGTTGGTGGTAGAGAACATAGTTTGGGTGCAGCAGTTCCCGACTTCCCTCTCTTCTGAGCCCATACTCTACTCGCTGACGACACTCAGTAAGAGATGAGGATTTCTTATCCCCATAGCATGCAACAATGAACGCTGTTGCCTCTTTCTCGATATGGTGAAAGCATGCATCAAGGGACCCCAGCTTGTCTAGCTTCCGACCCTTCTTGGCTGTGGCAATGGCAGTGGCTTTGCCGATGCCATGTATTGCTGCAACTGTGTCACAACCACTCAAAGCGTGTAGTTTGAGGATTTGTGGGATGATGTCTTTGTGCTGGGTTACAGTTGCTCGGATGTCCACTGATTTTCTGTCACGCACTGGAGACTCCATAATCATGGGACAGCCTAGTTTCTTAAATTCATAGAAGTGAGTCAGCATGGCAAACACGTCTGTGTCATCACAAATGATGGAGATGCGGGCATCAGAATCTTTCTCAGCTTGTGCGATAGCGTGTTGTGTTATTATCACGTCAGCCTCTTCATGAGATGATGAGAGCTCCAATGCTGCTCGACTCCTGCCTCGCACAATGGAAGTCGGTATGGTCTGCCATCCTGCAAGCACTAGCTCATGGTCTTGGGTTACAGCGGCCACCTTGGAAAATGGCGGCCATATTGAAAAAGCCAAGCGGGGATCAGGTGTACACCCGATGGATTCTTGAATGGGGTGGTATAAGCTTTCAAAATATGTCAAGATTTGCTTTATAACAAACAATGCAGTGTTCCCACCCCGTGCAACCGGACTATAACACTTACAGTTAAGTAAAAAAAATCAACCGTTTATATAATAAGCAGAGTCTCTTCTCTAGAGTGCGGGGCCCATTGAAGCGCGGGGCTCAGGGCACGTGCAGGGTCATACACATTTAAAAAGCCAAACGCGAGTGGCCAGTGTCAATTCATCGAGGCTGTTTTCAAAACTTATGGAAACTGGAAACTCATTGCTTAGATAACAAATTATATTGTATAGTTCAGGAGAAGATTCTCATCGAGACCTAGAAAACTGGAAGCGTAGCACATCCAGTACTCAAAAGGTTTGACTTCATATTCTGTTAGAAGGATGTCTTGGGTGGGTATTACAGATCCTTTTGTACCAAAGAATTATGGTGTCACTAAAATTATATGAACATTTTTTTTTAAACGAAGGTTAGGTGAATTTTGTTGAATTTTTCGTAGTCACTTTTGGGGTATACTTTGTTTTAACTTTCAATGCTCCACCAAAAAGCATCATATCTTCACCAAAATTAATACATACAATAATAACTTACCATACTGAAACATAATACCAATTGACTATTTTCTCAATTTTTTTTTTTTGTACAAAATGTTTCATGAAAATATTGTCAATTTTACAGTAGTTTAAATTTGTTAACATTTTGGAAAATAAAAACAGAAACTTTTCTCTTCACATTTAAAACTAAAATTTCAATTTAGAAGGGATAGTAAAAGATGAAATGAATATTTAAGTTTGAAAATATGAAGTAAATATATGAAACTGATGCCAATAAACTTATTTTTAAGCTTTTGCTGTTGCAACTAGTTGTAGAAGTGAAATGATAAAGTTCATTCATAAAAAAATAAAGATATGCACTTGTTGTATTGATTAAAAATAGTAATATCATCTTAAGCAACCGACTAGCTACAATAAAATACATGATTATTACTTAAGAAAACAAGTAAGTTTATCATAATTTGCCCCGAGCAGAGTGATCTAAAATAACAAAAAATGTCAAACTTTAGAAAAATCTATTCAGTCCGTATCTAGTGACGTCCGTAATATTGTTTACTCATCCTTGTCTGAATCAGAATGAATGTCATCAGTAACTCCTTGAATATTTTCACGTAGTTCACCAGCCATGCAGATACATGCTTTCGTACATGCAAGATTATTGGCTAGGCCCTGACACAGAGGATGAGATTGTAGGCACCAATAGTTTCTCCTGTCACTGTCCTCCTTACCTAATCTTTTTCTGTCTTAGCTACCCTGTGAGCCCGAAGACCGTATAAGAAGACTCCAGGAGTAGTTGCAAAAGTGAATATTTGACTATAAAAGTCGTTTAGGATATTTTTAGATTTTAAAGATCGCAGAAAGTGGCTAATTTTAACTTTAAGTTTAATAATATGACTATAAACATCCCCATCAAGGTTGACAAACTTAGAAAGGTAAGAAAGAACGTTCAATAATTTGCTCATATAAACTGGTTTTTTCGAGAAGGATGAAGCCTTTACCTTTGTCGGATCCATAAATAACATTTGAGGATTTTAGAACATTAAAATATTTCTTACAGAAAAGAGGGAAAAATGAACGATAACGTTTGAAATTATAGAAAAATTTATGGTTGAGACCGTTGATGTCATTCACGTTGTTGCGATGGGGAATGGTTAAAACAGTGGCCAGATTAGAGGTCTCATGGATTAATTGTTCACAATTTAAAAAGTAGCTATGAAAGTTTAATTTAAATATAGGCAATTCAAAATCAAAGCATAAAGCTACGACACTTTTTACAGCGGCATTCAGTATCTTATATACAGTGTGTGTATAATGTGTATATATACTGTGTGTGTGTGTGTATATATATATGTATATATATATATATATATATATATATATATATATATATTATATATATATATATATATATATATACTGTGTGTGTATATATATATATATATAATATATATATATATATATTATATATATATATATATATATATATTATATATATATACTGTGTGTGTGTATATATATATATATATATATAGCACACCGGACAAAAAATTAGTCACCCCTCTCAGAATGTACCTAATAACGTGTGACGGCGCCTCTGGCCTTGATAACCGCACGAATCCGGCGAGGCAGAGACTCTAACGAGGTTGTGCATGTACTGAACATCGATTTGCTGCCACTCGTTCATCAGCCGGTCCCGAAGTTCCGCCAGAGTCCGTGGGTGTCTATTCCTGCGCTTCACTTTCTGTTTCCAGCCTGAACAACACCTTCGACGCATTCAGGATTAAAGGCTTCATTGGACCTGCGATGTACTCGTCGCCTCCCATCATTGGAGAACAAACAAAACGGGACTCATCGGACCAAATTACACGTTTCCAATCTGCCGCAGTCCAGTTTTTGTGCCTCTGAGCCCATTTATAACGTGCCAATTTGTGACTTGCTGTTAACGGCGGCCTCTTCCGTGGTACCCTGCTCCAGATGTCCATCGCATGCAGTTCTCGTCGCAATGTCCGTTCGGAAATTGGTCGCTGGAGAACCTCATTGGTTTCTTGGAGCAATTGTTCTCTGGTTTGAAAACGATTTGCAGTTACTAGACGAGAAACATGGCGGCGGCCCCTATTGTCGAGAATTGTTTTCCGGCCACAGTTTCGCCGTCGATTGTCAGTTGATTGCGAACTACACCACTCTTTGTAAACTCGCTGGACAGTACGCGTTGACACACCAACAAATTGGGCTACTTCAGACATTTTGTGTCCGTGGGCTCTGCCAAACACGATGCTCCTTTTTGCCACTGAGTAACGTCTGCCTCACGACCCATTTTGCAGACTATATCCAACACACACTTTGTTCTTCACCACCTCACGAAACAGATCTGATCCTGTGTGCTACGTCACCGCTACTTGTCACTTACCAATGCTACATCAGCGCCCTCTGTGTGACCTTGAACTTCCTACTATCGGTGCTATTAGGGGTGACTAATTTTTTGTCCGGTGTGCTTATATATATATTACAGTATATATATATATATATATATATATATATATATATATCTATATTATATATATATATATATATATATATATATACTGTATATATACTGTATTATATTAATATATATATATATATTAATATATATATATATATATATATACTTACTTACTTGTCTTAAGTCCCGTCCGGAATTCTCCGGGTTGGGTCCCACATTCGATGTCTCCATCTTCTCCACGTCCCTCTGTCCGACGCCATGTGAGTCAGCTGCTGCACAGTCCGCTCCTCGTTTGCTCTGCGGAAACGTCTAAGCCACGTTTCCCTCGGCCGTCCCTTCGGTCGGGTGCCCTCAACTCGTCCATGCAGCACCATCTTCGGCCATCTCTCCCGGTCCATCCTTTGTACATGCCAAAACCACCTCCTCTGTGCATCTCTTACCCCGTCCAATATCGAGTCTCTGACATTATTCATTTCTCTCACTCTTTCGTTGGTTACCCTATCCTCCCACCGCATATTACATATCCTTCTTAAACATTTCATTTCAAATGCCAGCAGTTTCTTTTCCTCTATCCTCTTCAACGTCCAACACTCTGCACCGTATAATACCGTAGGAATGACTATTGCTCTTAATAGTCTGATTTTCAGACTTAATGGGATGTTCCTGTCTTTTCAGATTTTGTTTAGTCTTTCAAATGATCTTCGTCCCAATGATATTCTCTCTTGAACTGTCCTCTCTGTGCCTCCGTATGTAGTAAAGTGTACTCCCAAGTACTTAAACTCATCCAACTGTTCTATTTTTTCTCCGCCCAGCCGTATGTCTAAAACTTCTCTCAGGCGTCCAATCTTCATACATTTTGTCTTCTCTCTGTTAACCACTAGCTTGTATTTGGCACATTGTTCTTCTGTCAATGAGACCATTCTCTGGAGATCTTCTTTCGATTCTGCTAGTAGAACTATATCATCCGCATATCTCAAGTTTATTATTTCCACCCCACCGATCTTAACACCTGTATGGCAATTTTCCAGTGCCATCGCCATCACCCATTCTATAAATATGTTGAAGAGGTGGGGGGACATCGGGCACCATTGTATCACTCCGCCCGTTGTTCTGAATCGCTCCGTTAAGATCTGGTCTTTCCTTACTCTTGCTGTTGTGTGTTCGTATAAACTGTTGATTGTGTCAATTATGCTTTGTTCTATTTCCCAACATTCCAGCACTTTCATCATACCTTTTCTCCATACCGAATCGAAAGCCTGCTTAAAATCAATAAACACACAGAACACATCTCTTCCTTTTTCACACATCTTCTCGATAATCTGCGAGAAAGTGAATATATGATCAACCTGCTCTGAAACCTGCCTGTTCTTCCGAGATCACTTCATCTTCTCTTCTCTTTATCCTATCTTGAATTATCTTGCCGAGAACTTTATAAGAGTGCGGTAGTAAGCTGATGGGTCGATAATTCTCGCATCTCTTGGCATCTCCCTTCTTATATATGGGTAATATAATGGCCTCACTCCAGTCACTCGGCACCCTTCCTCCCTCCAACACCACCTGACAAAGACCACGCATCCACCTCACCACAGCCTCACCGCCCACCTCCATCAACTCCTTCGGGATTCCATCAGCTTCTGTGGCTTTGCCGTTCGCCAATGTTTTTATTACCTTCTCTACTTCCTTCTCCATGATTACTGGAGTTTCCTGCGTATTTCGTTCCGCTCTTCCGAGTTTAGGGTAGTCCATCACATTCACGGGATTCTCGCATCCTTTTAGTACGTTCTCAAAGTGTCTTCTCCATATAGTCCGCACTTCCTCCTCGGCAGACACCTTATCACCGTTTTCATTTCTTACCACAGACGTATTGTGCCTCCATTCTCTTGTCAAGGTTTTCACTGTTCCAAACAATTCTTTCGATTGTCCTCTTCGGAAGCTTTCTTCACAAGTCACACATTGGTTTTCAACCCATCTTTCTTTAGTCTCCCTGCGCTTCCTTTCCACCTCTCTACATTTTTGCCTATATCTCGCCTTATTCTCTTGCCTCTCTTGGGATGGCATAATGTTTTTGGCTTTTTTTTTTTGCTTCTCTTATTTCTTGACACAGATCCAATAGGTCTTCTGTAACCCACTCATGTCTGACTCTCCTTTTCTTTCCCAAAACCATCTCTGCTTCTTCTTTGAGTATATCCCTTCCTCTACACCACATTTGTTCGGTATTTTCATTCAGCCCGAGTAAGGGTTCAAATCGTCCACCTATCCGTGCTTGGAAGGTTGTTCTCACCTCAGCTATCCTCAATTTTGCCAGATTATATCTATTTACTTCTCGTTGCCTTCTTCCTTCTGCCTTAAATTTAATTCGAATGTTTGACAGTAGTAATTCGTGATGTTGTTCCAAAGTCAGCTCCTCTCATCACCTTGGTTCCCATTACCGATGTTCTCCATCTCTTATTCACCAATATATAGTCAATACAATTCTTATGTATCTCATCTGGGTGTGTCCAGGTATACATGTGCTGCACTCTGTGATAGAATCGTGTGTTCGTTATGCATAGACGATTTTGTTGACAAAATTCCAGCATCCTCTCACCCCGTTCATTTCTCTCGCCCAGACCAAACTTCCCCATCACGTCTTCGTATCCTTCGTTATCACTACCAACTTTACTATTGAAGTCGCCAATCACCATGAGCACATCTCCATCCCTCCTTCGCTCAATCTCCTCCTCCAGCTGCGAATAGAACTCTTCCACCTCATCATCTCCATGTGAGAAGTCAGGTGCATACACCTGTATGATCTTACAATTCTTATGCTGGCCCCTTAGTGTTACCGATATTATCCTTGAATTTACTGCCTTGTGCTCGACGTAAGCTCTCTGGGCTCTCTCTCCCAGTAGAACTGCCACCCCCTCTGTGTGTGTGTTATCAGGTCTCCCTGAGTACAGCACCTTAACTCCATCCATCATCAATTCTCCCTCTCCCACCCAATGGGTTTCCGCCACTCCCAACACATCCCATCTGTATCTATTGATTTCCTCAATAATACCTCTGAGTCTTACCGGTCTATAAAGTGTAGTTACGTTAATCGTGCCGATTGTATTTATTCCTTTCGCAGACCAGATCGCCCATTTTCCGCCGCAGGGCTGTGGCCTAACACCCTGCTGCGCGTCGGTTCCCCCGGACGCGGTAGCCATATTCGTATTGCTATTAGTCGACATCTTCATGCAGGTTTCTTGGCTAATAGGGTAGCCGGCTAGCCACTCCTCTACTAATATACATACATACATATATATATATATATATATATATATATATATATATATATATATATATATATATATGCTGCAAACCCACAAGGAAAAAGAAAAACGATTCCAAGGCCTTTCGTGTATTCAAAGCTACACCTCGTCAGGGAATGAAGATAAAAGGCGAGATGCCCTTAATATATACAACGTACAGGAAAACAAAACAATTAGCACATACTTAACAAGGGTTAATGAGAGGCAAAAGAAATTTTAACATGATATCGTCAATTTATACGTCCCCGCACTGTTATTGAAATTGTTTTTAAAATGAATAAATGCACATTCTAGAATATTTCTTTCTATTATATCTCTGTTTTTAACAGCGCTTTAGAACTGTCCCACTTGATGCTATGGTTACATCTATACATATGGTTAAATAAAGCATTGGAATTATTAGCTGTTCTACTGTACAAGCATATTTATGCTGTTTTACCCTAATATCTAACGTTTTACCGGTTTGGCCTATATATACTGAGTTACATTGTGTACATCCGATCGAATACACACAACCAACAACATTATCAGGGCTATTCTTTATTAGGCGTGATTTAACAGTATTATTATACTTAAAGATTACATTAATGCCAATTGCTTTAAATACAGTTGGAAGGTATTGAAAATTAACATGGTAAGGTAGGCTAAGGATATTTTTACGCTGAAATTCCTTTACAATTACATTATTATAATACCTATTCTTGGCTTTCTTAAGACAGTTATCTAAAAATGAAATAGGATAACATAATTTAGTACCAATATTCATGATATTGCATAACTCGGAATCTAAAAATTCAGGACTGACAACTCTCAATGCTCGAAGAAACATAGCAGAGAAAATAGAGGATTTAATCGAAGGATGAAGGTCAGAATAAAAATGCACATAAGAGTTATTGTTAGTAGGCTTACGGTAGACTTCATATTTGAACTGATTAGAGCATCTCCAAATTTTTAGATCAAGAAAAGAGGCTTCCATCATTTTCCATCATTTTCCATCTTATTGACAAACTGAAGTCCCCTAATGACCCTAATTTCAAATTGGTAAGCTTCGATGTATGCTCGCTATTCACAAAAGTCCCTGTTGATGACCTACTTGATTTTTTAAAAGATAAGATCTCTGATTATTCTTTCCCTGTTCAACACAACACTCTTATTGAGTTAATTAAGCTTTGTGTCAAAGATTGTAAATTTCAGTTTGAAAATAAGTTTTATGCTATGTCGTTTGGATTGGCTATGGGAAATCCCCTTTCACCTGTACTAGCTAATTTATATATGGAATTTTTTGAAAGTAGAATTTTGCCTACGATTGTTAATTTTAACCTGGTTTGGTACAGGTATATAGCAGAGCTGGGCATTTGCGGCATATTTTGCGGTACTGCGGTACTGCGGTACTACCAAACTACCAAACCGGCACCAAACCGGTACGCGGAAATTTGAATGCGGTAGCGGTACTGCGGTACTTTCAGCGATCCTTTGCGGTACTGCGTTATGCGGTTCCGGTTTGCGGTTTGCGGTAGTACCGCAGTACCGCAAAATATGCCGCAAATGCCCAGCTCTGGTATATAGATGATATTTTATGCCTTTGGCCTAATAATTTGGATGCGGACTTATTTCTTGGTAGGCTCAACAATTTAGTCCCATCTATTAAGTTTACAGTTGAAAAAGAAAATGATGGAAGCCTATCTTTTCTTGATCTAAAAATTTGGAGATGCTCTAATCAGTTCAAATATGAAGTCTACCGTAAGCCTACTAACAATAACTCTTATGTGCATTTTTATTCTGACCATCATCCTTCGATTAAATCCTCTATTTTCTCTGCTATGTTTCTTCGAGCATTGAGAGTAGGGATTGTCGTTTTGAGTCATTTTGTTTATCCCGGGATTCCGGGATAAAATCTGTCTTCGTCCCGGGATCCCGGGATTTCCCGGGATTTTTATTTTATATGTATTTAAATTTTTTATACTTTTAAAAAGGAATTAATATAAAAATTATAAAGATTTCATAATTTATTTATTTAAACATATTCCATTAGGTAACTATGAGTGTGAAATAACTAGCTTAAAAGACAGTTGAGTGCAACAAGACAGCTATTTGTAAGAAAATCAACACTTGTAAAGAATAATATCCTTGTAAAGAATAAGCATGCTCGTAAAACACAAAACAACTAAACATATGAAAATGCAAAACATGCACACGGCCACTCACGACTGCAGCTGATGCGAAACTAAGTGTACGGCCACACTGGCGGCGTGCGCGCGTCTTCAGTGAAAACGCTTACACGCCGTATGTAAACGCCAGCTTCGTATGGCCACACTGGCGTCTTCACGCTGTGACGTAAGACGCGCGCACGCCGCCAGTGTGGCCGCACACTAAGGGTGTGTGACGACACTTGCGATTACTGTATGATCATGATACAACATGTATGATCGTGTAAACAGGGTATTTATACTATATATACTAATTATTATGTAAGTAATTAGCACCGGGATATCCCGGGATGAACGAAAAAATCCCGGGATATATCCCGCACATAAAATCAACCGGGATCCCGGGAAACAATCCCTAATTGAGAGTGGTCAGTCCTGAATTTTTAGATTCCGAGTTATGCAATATCATGAATATTGGTACTAAATTATGTTATCCTATTTCATTTTTAGATAACTGTCTTAAGAAAGCCAAGAATAGGTATTATAATAATGTAATTGTAAAGGAATTTCAGCGTAAAAATATCCTTAGCCTACCTTACCATGTTAATTTTCAATACCTTCCAACTGTACTTAAAGCAATTGGCATTAATGTAATCTTTAAGTATAATAATACTGTTAAATCACGCCTAATAAAGAATAGCCCTGATAATGTTGTTGGTTGTGTGTATTCGATCGGATGTACACAATGTAACTCAGTATATATAGGCCAAACCGGTAAAACGTTAGATATTAGGGTAAAACAGCATAAATATGCTTGTACAGTAGAACAGCTAATAATTCCAATGCTTTATTTAACCATATGTATAGATGTAACCATAGCATCAAGTGGGACAGTTCTAAAGCGCTTGTTAAAAACAGAGATATAATAGAAAGAAATATTCTAGAATGTGCATTTATTCATTTTAAAAACAATTTCAATAACAGTGCGGGGACGTATAAAATTGACGATATCATGTTAAAATTTCTTTTGCCTCTCATTAACCCTTGTTAAGTATGTGCTAATTGTTTTGTTTTTCCTGTACGTTGTATATATTAAGGGCATCTCGCCTTTTATCTTCATTCCCTGACGAGGTGTAGCTTTGAATACACGAAAGGCCTTGGAATCGTTTTTCTTTTTCCTTGTGGGTTTGCAGCATTCATTCATTTCACGTGTTTTATTGTGAAATTCATCCCATATATATATATATATATATATATATATATATATATATATATATATATATATATATATATATATATTATATATATATATATATATATATCGGAATAAGGAGATTTATTCTTGCAGAAATGGGTTAAGTATTTAAAATCAATAAGTAATATTCGTGGATCTGAACAGAGCAAGGATTTACCACGAAGCTTCGGGAGCCCCATCCTTAAAGACTTATAGTATTTCTTGCGGTTTCGCACTACATTTTGTCACCAGCTTTAATGTTTTTACTATTAAGTGGATAATGGACAGATAATTTTAGAGACCAGGAAAGGAAGGGACATTAGATCTTCTCATCCAAAGAATGGACATCCTCAAATCTAACTGTTCTTTACTCTGATAAATGATAGAAAGAGTTATTGATGTTGTAGTATATACTCGTCTGTTACAATGTGTGAAACCAATTATTTCACGTAAGGTGTCAGTCGTTATTACTAACGTAACGTATTGTTCATTACTAACCTGACGTAACTAATCAGAATACGTAGGTTGGTTAGGTTAGGTTAGGTTAAGTTAGTAATGCTAGGGCGTGATTATCTGAAATAACTGGTTTAATAGATTAACTAAAACTTAAAGCATTACCTGAAATGACTAGTTCCACATATCGACTGTTTATACATATATATATATATATATATAATATGGTTTTCGTGAGATTTTCGATGGGTTTTTTTTTTATGGAAGCCAGAATACCAGATTCTTAAATAAAAATTAGAGACCAACTCGGCAAGTTCTTCTATATTACCACCTTTTCTCCCTCCATATATAATGTTACATAATGAATAACTACCTTTTTAATTCGCAGTTACGTATAGGAATTTCATATTTCCTAAAGATAAACATGTGGAATATTTACAATTTAATCACGAGTTCATTAATTAATTAATACTATCTGCATAATAGAAAAGGAAGTGTTATCTTTGTCAGAGTGGGAAATTCGCTGCGGGAGACTTAAGTATGTCGCACGATACAATCTCAATTAACCCTTTAGGTACTGCATGTGCGGGCGGAACGTACGTCACACGGACAGCGTTTCTTTTACGCCCATTCAAATGGGGTGAAAATTAAGATCGTATGTTGTACGTAGTTAGTCTGTGGTAATCATTCGTACGTCGTTAAGTCTTAAAGGGTAAAGAGACTGCGTCGCGTCCATTATACAGGGTGTCCCGTAAATCTGGAACCATAGGATAAAATGATAAAAACGGCAATAAAAACGCCGAAGAGACTTTTGGGGACTGTTTGTGAAATGAGCGAGGATGGTAGCGGCTGTGTCATCATCGGTGGATGTCCTCGGAGGTCCACTGCGTGGTTTATCTCCTATGGATCCCGTTTCCCTGAACTTTGCTACAAGTTTGCCGACACAGCTTTGTGTTATCGGCGCGCGGTCCGGATGCAATCTGTTAAATTCCTCAGCGACCTCACTCTGAATCCGATTTCCTACGAGCAGAATTACCTGGATGCGTTCTTCCTTACTCAAAGACATCATGGGCACTTGCATAAACGGAAAAACATGAATTACTTATTTTACCCTATGGTTCCAGACTTATGGGACACCCTGTAGTATGCCTGATGTCGAGCTATACCTTTACAGTAGGAAGAATGTGAGATGATACGTAATGAGAAGGAGATACAACATTGTAATTTTGGTCAGAATTTGAAAATAAAAAGTTTTGACATTTTATGCTCAAAAGAAGCAATATTTTTGCTTTTGAAATGATTTCTGAGTATTAATAAGTTAAGACCCGTTTGGGCTCGTATACAGTAACTACGCCATTCGAGACTGAACAGACCACTTTTGATGTCACTTGAACAAAGGAAATAAGCAAAATAAAATTTGTACCATTGAAAATTATTAAGGAGTTAAATAAAAATTTCTTCAAACACCATAAAAAAAGAAAAAGAGGTGAGAGACAAATATTTTGCGATAGTTTTCTTCCTTTATCATATTACGTCTGTGCAAATTTCTTTGACTAAAACTAATTTACTTAAAAAGGAAAAATCATCCTTACCACTACACATATATAGGTATGCAGTAGCAGTACACGCAATCCCGGCAATATCGCGATGCCGAGTATCGCAGACATTGTAAATGCTGCTAAACCCACCGGCATCGCAAAAAAATGTTTTCGTCGCACATTTGTTCAAATGTGTTGTCTTTATTATTTTCTAATATGTTTATTCATGTTTTAATACGCTTTTTATGATTGTTTGTGTGCGTGGATTATTTATGGAGATACTTTTCATTAATAATCATATAGAAATCATTGATAAATACTCGTATAAAGAAGAGTGAAAGAATTCTTATGAAATAACTAGCGTGCTAATGAAAGCAGATTCTGACATTAATACGATCCCGGTAAAAATATACAAATTAGGATCGGATGAAATTGCAATTCCCCTCAGTAAACTAATGAATGAATCAGTAACACTAGGTATATTCCCTGGCAGTCTAAAGGAAACTAGAGTATGCCTTGTACTTAAGTCAGGAAACCTAAACATCATTCCAATTATCGCCCCATTTCCGTATTGCCAACTTTAAGTAAAGTGTCTGAGAAATTTGTATACAATAAACATACTAAATTTTTAAATTGTGTTTTGTTAAAATATCGTATTTGATTGAGTTTAGAGGTGGGCATACAATGGAAGATGTCATGGACATGCTATTAGAAAATGTCTTTCAGAACCAAACCAGCAAAAAACACTGCCTTAGTTTTCTCGAATTGTCAAAAGCATTTGACACTTTCCCATGAAATCTTATTGAATAAACGTCACATATACAGAATGAGAGGAAATATCCTCGATTGGTTCAAATCATATCTGAAAGATTATCATCAGTACATTAGATTAAAAGAATTAAAAGATTAAAAGAATATGTGTAGAAGTAGGGGTCAGTATAAGGCGGCCATAAGGCGATGTAAACAGGAAGAAGAGTCTATTCGAGCATCAAAAGCCTGTGAAGCTCGCATAAATAATGATAATAATAAATTTTGGAAATTTGTTAAGAATAAAACGGGTATCAAAAGTGTCTTCCCTCCGACAATCGATGGGGTATCGGGAGAGGATGAAATTGCAAAGCTGTGGAAAAACCACTACTCTAACATTCTTAACAGTGTGAGTAGGGATAGTCTTAAGATAGATTGCAGCGAAACCCCCTGTGGGAGGGACAAGGGAAATACTTTGAGATCAGTTTCTGAAGTAAAGAGGTTAATTAAAGAGTTAAAGACTGGTTCTGCGTCAGGGGTAGATGACCTATCGAATGAGCACTTAAAATATGCCAATGACGTAGTATGTCTCCATATATCATTGCTCTTATCAGCCATGCTTGCTCATAGACATATCCCTGCAGAGTTCATGAGGGTATATATCTTGCCTCTGGTCAAAAATAAGTATGGAGACATTCTGTCCAGCAATAATTACACGCCTATTGCTGTCGCTTCCTGCTTCTCGAAACTACTAGAAAAACTCTTGTTACTCCGATTAAATGATTACCTATGAACATCTCCTAATTAGTTTGGTTTTAAAAGGTCCCACTCAACTGACCTGTGTATCTATGTATTTAAAGAAACAATATCTAAATACATTGACAGTAATTCAACTATTTATAGCTGTTTCCTAGATATCAGTAAGGCATATGATAGAGTGAACCACAATATTTTATTTAAAAAACTTGAAGACAGGAAGGTTCCCATGTACATATTAAATTTATTGAAATTTTGGTATTCCCACCAATCTTTTACCGTTAGGTGACAATGTACTATCCGAATGTTTTGGCTCCTCTTGCGGGGTGAGACAAGGCTCCTTGCTCTCCCCTATGCTGTTTAATATGTATATTGACAGATTAATTGCTTCAATTAATGAGGCAACAGTGGGATGTTGTATAGATAACACAAGGATAAATAACTTAGTTTATGCCGATGATATGGTGTTAATAAGTCTCTCTGTTAAAGGTCTGGATCGACTACTAAAAGTCTGCGAAGTGTATTCGCAGAAACATGATATTCTTTTTAATGTTACAAAAACTAAGGTTATGCAATTTCATCCTAAAAGCTATAATCAGCCAGCTGACATTAGGTTTAAAATGAAAGGTGAAGTAATTGAGGAAGTACAAGAGTTTAAGTATTTGGGTCAAACTATTACCATCTCCTTGAGTGATGACTCGGATATAAGAAAACAATCTTGGAGCCTCTTTGCTAAAGCGAATATGACTATAAGGAACTTTTGGTTCTGTACAAGTGAAGCTAAAACACTCTCTTTCGTACTTTCTGCAGTAATATATACGGACAGCAACTACGGGTGAATTATAAAAAAGGTTCTGGCAGAACTCTAAATTTGCTGTACAACAGGTCTTTTAGACTCTTACATAAATTACCCCCGAGATGCTCAGCTTCGCAAATGTTTGCTACCCATAATGTCCCGAGCTTCGCGGAGGTAACAAGACGTGCTCAATGCAGTCTAAGACTCTAATGCAAAGAATTAAAAAATCAACCAACCCGATTATCCAAGCTATCCATGAGTCCTTCCGTTTATCCTCCAAGCTGTGGACTTCTTGGTACGAAAACGTCTGTCTGTAGCTCCACTTAACTTTGACATTACTGTATTATTTCTAATCAAATATATATATTTTTATCTTTAGTATGTGAACTGTCATTGTATTAATAATATTTGTCATAGATAGAAAAGGAAGAATGTAATTGCGCACTGATGAACATTAGGAGATAGTCGTGTGGAAGACTGTGACGAGTGGACAGATGAAGAAATTGAATTTTTGAGTCATTGAAAGTCACAAGGTTTTCTCTGCTCCAACCAGAAATAGTAGAAAGAACAATGCTGCGGTGCGTCATAGCCGTCTCACCCAGTAGTGGGGTGGGCTGTTGTTATTATACCGTAGAATCGTGCACTTCTGGTAAAAACTCTGTCCTTTTGCATGCAGTTAGTTAAGACCATGCCCTAACATAAAATTGCTGGAAGCAACTTGAAGCTGCACTCTGGCAGCCATTTCGGGGAAGTCCAAGATGGCCGCCTCAGTGACTCAGAGTGATAGTCATAACTTTGGAATAAATTGACCTAGGAAGATGATCCTGGTGTCTAGATAGAGGTTTTCGGGTATGTAGAATCCAGTAAAAGCATTTTCATGGTTGTAGGATGCATCCTTATCACTAAAAATTTAATATTCATTTATAATATTCATTATATAGATTTATGTATATATTATCTATATTATATTTATATTATATCAATTAAAATATATTATATAGAATATTATGTGTGTATTGTAGCGACCAGCACGTGTGTTAGCATGGTGTTGTCAATGCTGTAGAAGTTCGCATATTTTCCGCTAGATGTCAGTTAGTGTCGCAGCAATTCGTCGGCTGTACGAGTGCCAGTGGTGCGCGTGTTTATTATCTTTGCTGTTTCCCTTATTGAATATAATGTGCTGTGTTTTGTGTATTCACTAGAGTATATATTATATATATTTATTTTTTTATTTCATTTGGTTTGCCGATGTAGTGATCAATCGAAGTAACAATGTCCAAGCAAAGCATTGAAATATGGACACCTGCGGCCACTGACTTGGCGCTGTGTTTCTTATGTCAATCAGTCAAAGACGAGCCTCTTCACTGTCCAGCTGACAACGTGCGATATGAAAAATCCTACTAAACATTGGAGACTAACCTCTTGGATTTTCAAGAAATTGGTGTTCTTCCACTCTCAATCAACCTCAAACGCCTAGTTGATGGCTCTGGTATAGCAAAAACTGTTTTTGCTAACAAGGCTGCTTACCACCACAGTTGTGTAACATCAGTCAATGCAAGTATGTTGAGAAGAGCTCAAGAAAGCACAAGAGAAGCAATGACCAGGACGATGAACCCAGCCCAAAAAAGACTCGCTCTAGTTTCATTTCATCTTTGAACCGAGTGGAGCCTGAGTGTATTCTGTGCGATGGGAAAATTGCAGGAAAATTGCACAAGGCTGCTTCTTTTGCTATTGATGGCAAATTCAAAATCTGGGCTTCTAAAACTCGTAATTCAAAGCTTCTGGCTCGCCTTGCAACAGCTTCGGATTTACATGCCATGGTTGCATATTATTATCGGAAATGCTACAATGACCTTCAGAGTGCGGCAAGGTCTGCTGATCAAGTGGTGGCCACGGAGAGCAGCGGTAAGAGCTGTTCTGAGTCGCTCTATGCTCTGGTGATGGCGCAACTAGTGGCCTACAACATCGAATCCCAAGAAGTATTCAAATTATCAGAGCTTAAGAGCATCTACTGCAACCACATGAGATAGCTGGGAAGGCCTTGCCTGACAGAGCCCCATTCCACGATGTTCAAGAAGTACCTGCTCGAAATTGCTCCTGAATTGACTGCTCATGCTCAAGGTCGTGACATCCTGATTACACATTCAGACACTGTAGGTGCGCTACTCATAGCTGAGCATGAGAAGATTGGAGATGAAGATGCCCATACTCTGGTAGACGCAGCGAAAATTCTCAGAGCCCATATCTTATCCAAGCAACAAGAATTCAATGGTAGTTTTCCATCAAACTGTCTGACAGGACCAATTCCTCCACCTCTTCTTACGTTCATGAACATCGTTCTACAGGGTCCAAGCTGTATGAAGATGGAAGTTGAAGTGCAAGATGGGGAATCAACTAACAATGCCAGGTTCAAGGTGGCATGTACTCTCTCTCAACTTCTAGTTTATAATACTGTGAAGTGTGCTCGTTCCCAACCATGCATTACGATGCGCTATAGCAAAGCGCGAGAAACTCCAGTTCCTTTGTACGTTGGATTGAAGCTTCACGCCGATGGCATACTTAAGCACCTCATAGCAACATTCAACGAGCTTGGGCTCACTATCAGCTACGATCGTGAGCGACATGTGACCACTTCACTAGCACTAAATGCAAGTGAAAGGATTCTGAGGGATGGAGTTGTTGTGCCGACTAACATGAGGATAGGTGTCTTCACAACTGGTGATATTGACAACATCGATCAAAGGAAGAGATTAAACTACTCAAAAGATGAGTACCATGGCACTGCGTGTTCTCTCACCAATCACCTCTCCAAGCAGAACATGGGAGTTGTCAGGGATCCATGTCTCATTGACCCTAGTGCGAGTTCTTCATCAAAGCCCCAACTGCCAGCTTCGAAGAAAACCACAGCCTTCAGCTCCAGTTCGCTAAGGATGTCAGAGCCCTAGCCCAGGTTTTCAGAGAAAAGGGAAATCTGTTCTTGTTGGATAGTTCAGAGCTCCTCACCCTTGACTCCCAGTGCGTTATGGAAGCTGAGGTAGGCCTGTCATTACATGGGGCTCGAGACACAGGCATGAAATTACATGCCAATTATGTCAAAACTCGAATGGAGAATGCATCAGCAGCAGTGACTGATACCATTTCACGTACTGGGCTGTCCACATTCCGCAGTACTTCATCCCACAAACAGAATGTCGAGCGTGTGGACGTTGTTTGGGACACATATCTAGACATGAACATCAAATCTCAGGCGCGACATCGTCGTGGAAGTTCCGGGTTGCGGGTCAAGGTGGCAGGTCCCACGCCAGTGCCAAATGACTGGAAGAAGTTCCTAAGCAACAGTGAGAACAAAACCAATTTTTTCACATTTCTCGGCGAATTTCTGGCTACTCTCGACATTGACCAATCAGTTTATTCTACGAAAAATGAATTAGTTCCATCGAACAAGGCCTGTACCAATCTCATTGCTCTTCAGCTATGCAACCATCAGGAGGCGTATAGCAGGATTTTTCTGCACCTTGCTCACGCTAAAGACCAAGGCCATGAGCGTGCGTATGTGCGCACGACAAATAGCGACGCAGTCGTCATTGCTACAAGCCTGTTTTCAAAGCTGCAGCTATCAGAGCTTTGGATTGGATTCGGGAGCGGTAAACACTTCAGAGAGATCCCCATTCATACCCTTGCTGCCCAACTTGCCCCCGAAAAGTGCCTGGCCCTCCCACTTTTCCACTCATTCAGAGGGTGCGACACGACATCCCAGTTTTTTGGTTGTGGCAAGAAAACTGCGTGTCTGCATGGGAGGCCTATCCAAAACTGATTGAGACTCTTGTGGCACTCTTTGAAGAACCTGAGCTGCTGGAGCGCTTCACCGTGCTCATGTACAGCAAGAGCTCCGGAGTAAGTTCGGTGAATGAGGCAAGGAAACAGCTCTTCACTCCCGGTGCTCGGCGTCTAGACTCCATCCCTCCCACACAAGCAGCACTCTTCCAGCATGCTCGACGATCTCTTCTCCAAGCCGGCTTCATTTGGAAACACTGAGGTGGCCATCTTGGATTTCCCCGAAATGGCCGCCAGAGTGTAGTTTCAAGTTGCTTCCAGCAAAATTATGTAATGGCGTGGTCTCACCTAACTGCACACTAAAGGACAAAAATTTTACCAGAAGTGCACGATTCTACGGTAAGCCACCCCACTACAAAGCATGGAGTGACTGTTGAGAGGGACGCTTTGTAAAGCGGGTGGAGAAGTGAAGAGTGGAATCATCGGCATAAGACTAGATAGTAGAGGAAGTGCAACTCAACAGATCGTTGATAAATAAAAGGCAGCGAGTGCGTGACAGGACAGAGCCCTGAGGAATACCACTATTAATAGCTTTAGGCAGGGCCGAATTAAAGCTGTGAGGGGCCTAAGGCTAATAAGAGGGAAGGGTCAATATACTGTATGTACTCTATATTGTATATAATTCATAAAATCTCCAAACAAACAGAAATGCATATTTATCCAAATTTAACACCTAACAAAAATCAAAGCTTTGTACATTAAAAATCCCTAGCTTTAAACTGTGATATCAAACAAAACCTTCCCCCTTTCTTTGACATGCTGAAAGAATGATCATTACACTCAGGCCAAATTATCAACGTCTGAAAAACATTTCCAGAAACAGATTAACTCTTTAAAGACAATCATACAAAAATGGCTGAAAATCATACATGCATATCGATAATAATACACCATCAGATATAAAGACATAAAAAACCTCTTAACTAAAATTAAAAAACTTGTTTTCCACCTCTGAAGATATAATTATGCAATTATATATGATATTACTTAACCAACCTTGTGACAAAGATTTCGGGTTTATGATATAAAAATTAGGGCCTAAAAAATATGAGGGCCTAAAGCTACAGCCTTATTAGCCTTATGGTTAATTTGGCCCTGGCTTTAGGAGAAGAACAGTGGCCATATACACCCACAGCTATAGATCGGCCAGAAAGGAAATCAGAGATGAAGGTAGATAGAAGGATAGAAACCGAAGGAAGGCAGTTTCGAAATTAAAGATTTGTGCCAAACTCTATCGAGAGCTTTTGTTATGTCTAGCTCAACAGAAAAGGTTTCACCGAAATCCCGAAAGGAGGATGACCAAGAGTCAAACAGATATGCAAGAAGATCGCCAGTTGAGCTCCCTTGCGGAACCCATACTCAGACTCTGAAAGTAGATAGTGGACAAAGAGATGTTTAAGAATTTTCCTCTTAAGGATAGACTCAAAAACTTTAGAAAGGCAAGAAATCATAGCAATTGGACGATAGTTGGAGGGTTGAGAGCGGTCACCCTTCTTTGGGACAGGGTGAACGGAAGTGAACTTCGAGCCGGAAGGAAAAGTACCAGATGAATGACAAAGACGAAAGAGTTTGACTAGGCGGGGAAGTACGGTAGCAGGGTTCTTAGGAGCAATAGGAGAGACACCATCAGGACCGTAAGCTTCCTATAGCTTAGCAGACAGGGCGAAAGAAAACAACAACTTTGCAAGCGATTCTAATTTTAGACATAATTAAGTCAGAGGGAGGAGAGATGGAGGAACAGTACCGGAATCGTTCAGGGTTGAGTTCAGCTTTATCAGGAGAAGAGCTAACAACGAGCTGTCAGAATGGAAAGGAGGAGGGAAAGAAGTTGTTGGAGAGGTTCTTGGAGAAGAATTATAATTTCGTAGGTTTTCACAGTTCGTCCAATGAAGAAATTTTTGGAGAGTCGAAGAATAGATTTTGCACGATTCCGGACATAAATATAAACTGAGTGAGAGTCAGGAGTTGGATGGCGACGGTAGCTTCTGAAAGCTCATCTCTGTTGCCGATAGTATTAGATTTAGAACAAGAAAAGTTAAACCAAGATTTTTTTTGCATTAGGCGCCGTTCAAAAATTACATAACGCTCTCTATGCCCAAACGTTACGGAATGTTACAGGTGGGACTGAGGTGGGTGGGTGGGTGTTTCCAGTGGCGTTATGTAACGCTATTAACCAATGACTATTTTATGAACCTTTCGTGCCTGTGGCCAATGGATGAACGTTTTTTTGAATTCTGTTTAAAGCGCTACCAACCCAAAGGGGCATAATAGCAATAATAATACACTAATAATTATTGTATTGTCAAAAAAATTATCGTACATTGTCAAATCTTAGGCACAATAATAATGACAATAATAATAATAATAATAATAATAATAATAATAATAATAATAAATATAACGTGTAAAATATCGCGAGATGACGAAATCTGCATGCCATGTAACGTATACAGCCGTCACTATTGGTCGTGTGTGTGTGTGTGTGTGTGTGTGTTGGGGGGGGACTGTTACATAACATCCTAGGGGTATCTGGTTTAGCGCTTCGGAACGTTCCAGGGAGTTGGGAGGTGTCAAGTTTTAGCAAAAACAGCGTTACGTAATTTTTGAATGGCCACTTAGTAGTAGGAAAAGAATATAGAATGTATGCTTTCATGCCCGAGAAAATCACCTCCGTGATGCACGCAACGCACATGGAGGGGCCCCGGCCATAAAAGCAATAATCATTCCATGGGAAATCAGAGAAGTACTGTCTAAGGGCCTCCCAATCGGCGGTGCCACAGTGCATATTAACATTAGAGCAGTAGACACTTTATTATTACTTATCGAGTTATAATTATATCTTGTATTACATACGTTAGTGAATTAATTAACATTTCTAACAGTCTGATCAGAAAGAAGGCAGCCATGCAGAATATAAACAGTGACAAAAAGATCCTTTAGATTGTTAGTAGTGAGAGTGATCAATCCAGCCGGGGGGGGGGGGGGGGGTTACCATTCATATCACCAACGTATGAAAAGTTAATGCTGGCTATACCTCATAATTCTACATTACTTATACTCAGCACACGTTACGCAATTCTACAAAAAATTCTGCGTTCACATCAATCAGCATTAAAACCTCCATTATAATAGCGAAAATATTTGGAATTATCTGAATTTTGTACAAAAGTCGATGTATTCTTCTGTATTGCTGCAATTATTTTATGGTAAATTGCAGTTTACCATTAAAATTCATTCGTTGTTCATATGTAATTCAATTGCTAACAACCTTACATTATCACTTGTTATATACTTTGTTCATTTTTTTCTTATTAAGAACACAACTCTATCAAAAGTCCTACCCTATAATCAGAGGCAGATTAAGACACCTCGGGGCCTCGGGGCAATGAAGAATATGGGGGCCCTTCTCTATAGTTTTTATTAACAATACATGTAGAGTACGTAGTACATTTACACGAATTATATGTACGGTGCTCAGACTAATTGAGAAACACACTTAAAAGAACCTTAACAGAGTGTAAACACAGTGTAAACCAAACAGTATTAAACAAACTTTACTTAAGGCCCTATAAAACATAAAATAAAACAAGGCATTTGTCAGTTTGTGTACTCTGTCATATTTAATTAAAGGAGTTTGCGAAATCTCTAATTATATCATCGAAACTCCGTTGAGTGGAGGGCCCCCTCAAGCATGGGAGCCTGAGGCTCCAGCCTCAATAACCTCAGTGATAAGCTGCCACTACCTATAATATAACTCGTTTGATAAGTCTGCCGCCGAGGAAACATGATATATAAAGTCATCATGGATGTCAGCGGGAAATTATGTTCCAGCTTAGGTAACCAGTGTTCTTACAGAAGTATCGAATCTGCATGCCCTCTTACGAATTTTATGAGTATCTACAACTGAATTTCCTATTGATCTTACGTTATACGTAACTATTCTCACCATGTTAACGGCCATAACTGCTAGAACAATTTACTGTATATTATTATTATTATTAACATTATTTTTACACGATGCATATTTTAATAGGGATGTTCATTTTCAGTACCTTCTTCCTTAGTTGTGACAAATAATACTATTTTGTACAGTTGCAGAAAAAATTAGTAAAAAAGGAAATTTTGAAAAATCCAACACTAATATTTTCTGTTTGTTTACTTTGGTGAAAATAAAAATTTTAAAACAAAATAAAAATGTTGATTAGTAATTGTGGAAGCTTTTAAGATTTTTTATTTCTCGATGGACTTTTTTACGCACTGTACCATTCAATTATACTTCATTCAAAAAGGACAGTTTTTAGAAAGTATTTTTTTTTTATTCGAGAAATAAACAAAGAAATTTTACCAACTTGGAATTTATGCTATTCTGAGATAGTGTCTGCATCACAAAACAGTTTGTATCAACTTCACAGAAATCGTGGTCTCAGTGACTCCGTACCATAAATGTTGTTCAGAATTTTATTACATTTTAATTTTAATACAAATGATCATTAACTGAATACTTAATTCATGTTTTAATTTTATTTACAGTGACAGTTATGGTTGTAAGTGTTTTATCACTGTCGACAATCAGTGTTGATCGAATGCTGGGCATCCTGTATCCGATGCATAGACACTTAAGACACTGGCAGGCTCTTCTGATCATCGCTTTCATATGGGCTCTGAGTGCGACCTGTGCTGTTCCTTTTTATATTTATAGAAACTTCGGTGTATGTATGCAATATTTTTTTAATTATTGAATGTCCTATTTCTTGTATTATATTAATACTAATCAGATTATGTATAGTAAGTCAGCAAAGGAAGTCTTTTTCTGCGAAGTTCTTTCACATATAGAATCCACTTTCTGGTTTTGTTGTGGATAACGTCAGACGATTTTATTTTGCGTCAGAAAAGGCCTCTAAGCCTTAAAGTTTTGAGGGTGTTTCTTAGATGACGTAAGCTATAATGATAGATTCGAAAAAATGGCATGGATAAGAAGAAACCGTCGGGAAGGGGAAAATTACTGAGGTTGTTTTTTCTTTCTTGTGAAAAGAATTACACTAACCTCTCTCTAGTCTTGCACGATTGGTTCCGAAGGCATAGCGGACTAGTAAATCTTCCGGAGTGTCCCCACTACAAACTGGTATGCATCACTGGTGCTGCTACTCATCTGTTTCAGAACACTTAGACCAGATTAATTCAAAAAGTTGGGAAGAGCTTCGGTGTTTGCCTGCCCAGATCTCCCCCATTGGCTGGGCATCACCGCTGGGAGATCGTTATTTGTTGACATCGTCGGCCAGGGTTTTATATTTACCAGCGGTGGACGATCTTCCCCGGAGTACGATAAGTAAAGTAAACTATGAATGCATATAACTTAACGGTTTATTACGAGATGCCGGACTATCAGAGGGGACTACCGGATTAATTATTGGGAGCTATATCATAACTGAAAGGTGCCATACTACCAAGTTGCCGGACTAGAAAGAGATTAGTGTATTTGAATTACATATTTTAGTTCTCTCATTACATGAAAACATTTCCGTAGTCCAAACATGAGAAAATTCCAAAATGAGAATGTTGTATGAAATTGTTCTAATACAGAAAATCAATTTCCTTTTTACGACTCTTATTTTGCTCATCACCGTTTGCATTCACGTGTCCTAAATCCAGATCACGATATTATTAGCATCCTGTCATTTCTAAATGATAGAGGAAATAGGGTAAGTTTTGTTATTTAAATTTAATACCCTAGGACAATGATGGCGAACCTATGACACGCGTGTCAGCAGTGACACGCCGCAGGGTTTCAGGTGACACGCGATGGATGTTGAAAATTTTTGGTATTCTGATGAAAAACTGCAATAAATCGTCTACGATCATTTTCAATTAAGGCGATTGTCGGTTTTGTCCCATTGAAAGAAATCTATTTTATAGTTAGCCTATTTTTAATTATACTATCATTATTACCACCCGAGACTCCATCATATGTGCAAATTAGTTATATAATTAAGTATATTATGAATTCATAGATTATATTTCAATATACTATTAGTTGAATAGCCTAGTACTTTCGATTAATAAGTCAGCTATCTATGATTTTGTAGTTAAATTTAAAATGCATGTATGCAAGTGACACGCCAACAATATCATTATTTAAAAAACATGAATTTTGGCACACTTGGATAAAAAGGTTCGCCATCACTGCCCTAGGATAAGACCCTATTAGCTACACATTGTAAAAAGGAAAGAAACCAAAATGCTCCAGTCAAAGTTTCTAAAGAAACTTTTGTTAGTCCAACATTCCAAGTAATGAAAGGCTGATGACAAACCTTATAAAAGTAAAAATTAATACCAGTAATTTCCAGATTAGTACAGGGTGGTCCAAAAGTCCCTATCTATTTTGCTGAAATAATGATATTTCTATTTTATTTTCTACAAGCCATAGAAGATGATGGATGTACAAGAACGTATGATGGTAGTAACAGTACTCTTTATCATATCTTGTTCTTCCTTATATAACATACTGCACCCTTGTTTGGGGAAACTCCGCTAATAACGCATTAAATGGTATCTTTGTCATCCAAAAACGAGCAATAATTTTATTATCTGATGCTGATTTCCTTGATCACTTAGTGCATTATTTAAAGAGCTAAACCTACTAAAGCTCAACGATATGATCAAACTGGCACATTTTATTTTTATTTACGAGTGTAAGAACAAAATCATTAATTTGCAATGGGTAAATACCTAGATATTTTGTAACTCATCAAGAAATCCACTCGTATCAGACCAGAAATAGATCAAAGCTTGTTATACCTCAATTTAGATTGTCTTCATCTCAAAAACTACCCATTTTCATTGGATTGAAACTATGGAATGACTTGCATGCCGATATAAAAAATATTGTGAATGTAAATTTGTTTAAAACCAAGTTGAAATCCCAATTAATAATGGCATACTAACAAAAATCTAGGATTAATGTCCATTGTCCACTAATATTGTTTAATATTGTCCATTAATATTGTTTAATATTGTAATACATGTTTTAACTATTAATAATACTTATTTACTTATTTATTTATTTATTATTATTAATTTATGACAACTAGCTGCTTATTTTTAATAAGAGCCCAGTAAAGCCTAAAGCTTAAGGGCCAAATTAAATAAAATAAATAGTCGAGCTTCACAATTATTCATGTCATGTCATTGTAAAAATTTATTGTGTAGAAGTTTTATTAAAATTAAATGACAAAGAAAAAAAAAGTGCAAAGAAATTCGAGAAAAATTCGAAAGAAGATTTTATAAACCAGGACCTACAGACAAAGCAATTTGTGAGCTGGTCAATAAATTTAAAAGAACAGGATCTGTTCATGATGAGGCAAGATCTCGACGTCCAGGTACCTCTCAAGAAAATGTCGAATTGGTAAGAGATGCCTTTCAAACAAATCCTAGAATGTCAACTCGCACAGCATCACGTACACTGAGCATACCAAAAACGACTGTTCTAAGGATTTTAAAATCAACATCAAAAAAGAAAAGTTACCATATTCAAGTGCCTCATGAGTTACACGAAGAGAATTATCCAAGACGTGCCGCTATGTGCACAGAATTGATTGCAAAAATTCATTCCGAAAACTTATTAAACCACATTCTCTTCAGCGATGAGGCGACATTCTACACATGCGGAAAGGTTAAGCGACATAATTGTCATACCTGGGCTAGTGAAAAACCAACCGAGTTCTAATAATGGGAGAGAGATTCTCCTAAAGTTAATGGCTGGTTGGGTATGACAAGATCGAAGATTTACGGACGTTTTTTCTTTGCAGAAGCTACGGTAACAGGGCCAACTTATGTTGACATGCTTCAGCAGTTTCTTGAACCCTAGCTTCGTTGAGATGGCATTCTCGACATTGTTGTCTTTCAACAAGATCGAGCTCCATGTCACTATGCAAACATCGTTCAGACGTACCAAATCGCTGGATTGGAAGTAGTGGAAACAGGCCCTGAGCAGCAGCAGCAGCACGATCTCCGAATTTAACAACATTAGACTTCTTTGCGTGGGGCTTTATAAAGTCTGAGGTTTACAAAACAAGAGTTACAGACCTGCAGAATCTGCGAACCCAAATCGTCACGGCAGTCGCTAAAATAACCCCAGAGATACTTGAGAATGTGTTCCGCAATGCATTGGACAGATTTCAGATTTACAGACACTGATGGTGCTCACATCGAATCTTAGACCTAAGCTTGATAAATAAGTATACATCTAATTGTGTTATTACATTTTTATCCTAAAGTACTATTATTTAAGCAAAATAGATAGAGACTTTGGACTACCCTCTATTTATTTACCCATTGTAAGTTAATAATTTTGTTCTTGCACAAAGATAAAATGTGCTAGTTTGAGTGCATCTTTGAGCTTTGCTAGTTTTAGCTCTTTAACTAATGCACTGGAATGATCATGGAAACCAGCATCAGATAATAATCATATCGTTCATTTTTGGGCGACAAAGATACTGTTCAAAGCGTTGTTTGCGGAATTTCCCCAAACAAGGGTGGAGTCAGGGCTGCCACATTTGTTACGTTCGTAACAAATGTGTTACTTTCTATCTTTTTCATACTTTTGGTACGACGTTCAAAAAATTTGTTACGTTTTAGAGTTTTTTATATGCTTTATCGGTTTACCTAAAAATATTTAAAATTATTAGTTTTATAAAGAAATTAGCATATTTAAAACCATTAAATTACAGATGGAAAAAGTGCTAAATAATTTAGATGGCATATACTGTATATTTCTGATTATATATTCCGTACATCGTTCGTTCGCGTATAAATCTCACGAGTCACGACTATACGTTTGAAAACGTTTTCGGTTCTCGGCTTACTGACTCAGTGACTCCCCCACGCTGTCTCAGTCAGAGTCAGTCAGCAGTCTGTCAGTGTTCCCGTTGCAAACTTGTAACAACATTTATCATAGATTGTGTTTGTGAACGCGCTTGCTCTTATTTTGTGGTCATTTTTGAATGCGAATATAATTGAAGCACAAATAAATATAATGAACTTTATTTTATAATCAATTTTAATTTTTTTTTATATTTTGTTACCTTTTTGGCTGATTTGTTACCTTTTGTTTGTCAATTTTGTTACCTTCACCTAAAATCTTGTGGCAGCCCTGGGTGGAGTACGTTATGTAAGGAAAACCAAGAGTATGATACAGCGTTAACAAAACCTGTTTAGGGACTACGTTTCAAAGTTTAAACAGTATGGCAACGCTCCTTGAAATCTTTTTTTGGGATATAATTTATATGATCACTCCATTGCAAATTCTTGTCTAGCATTACACCAAGAAGTTTTGTTACAATAGACTCCTTTACAGTGATTTTATCAACATTAGTTCAACAAGATGCACATTTTGTTTGTTTGTAAAAATCATGAAAATTGTTTAATTGGTATTTAGGAACAGTTTATTGATGGTCAACCATTTTATTACATTGAAAAATTCTGATTTAAATGTATTCTTAGATGAATTAACATCTTTGCAAGAAAAAGACAGTTGTATCATCTGCAAACATTATGAAGTTAAGAATATGAGATGAGGGTAGAAGGTCATTTATATATAAGGAAAATAACGGTGGACCCAAGACTGAGCCTTGTGGTACACCATGTTTGACAAGCGTTTTAGTTGAGCAGACTGTAGACCTTATTTATTGATACAAAATGATATCTATTAGACAAGTAACTTTTAAACCAATCACTGATTGCTGCTCTAAATCCGTAACAATATAATTTGTAAACATCAAACAAATTCGTTCACTACAAAATAATTTAGAGAACAGTTTATATGGCCAAAATGTTCAGCTGAGTAAGGCGTTTGTTCGCGTGACGCTTGTACAAACTTTTATACTCTTTTGTGAAATTCAGGAAAAGCAAGTCAGTCCATAAATTTACAAAAATACCACAGCCATAAAAATTTTGAGCTTCACACGCAAGGTCATTGAGGCCAAGTTTGTGAAGCTGCACTCAAAATGCAAGTGGTTCGTGAGCTTAAAGTAAGTGTTAAGTTTTAATTGGCTTAAAAACATCTGTTCAAAAGGTAGGATGATCGTTAATTTTGTACAAAATTTGTGTTTAAAACAAAAAAGGCATTGCCTACAAAAACCATAGAGTAGTCTGAAAAATGCTTAATGAAAAAGGTAAATCTTTTTGTGGGTGCATAATAATAAACTTTAAAAAGAACAGGACAAGAATAACACCAAAAAAAACATATGACGTTAAAAAGGCGAAGTTAAAAAAAACAAAAAATATTTACCTTTAGCTCTTAGAAATTTATATATATATTTTAACTGCAAACGACACAGTATATTTAATGTAAAGAACGACGCTTGTTTAGAAGAGTGTCCGCGCATGAAGAGAAGAGGAAACGAGCAATGAAAAATGAGGCACATCCCGGGAATCGAGCCCGGGATCATCCAGTTCGATTCCCGGGAGGTGCCTCATTTTTCATTGCTCGTTTTCTCTCCTCTCGTGCAGCCACTCTTCTAAACAAGCGTCGTTCTTTAGATTAATTATACTGTGTGTCGTTTGCTGTTAAAATGTATATATATACGGCATGAGAAAGTGCCCCATCAAAAGGTCATTCCATTCCGCTCGTACGTAGGAGAATTACGGGTTCTGATTCATCGAGGACCTTGATGTAGTGGTTGTCATATCTGATGGGCAGGACACTCTTCTAAACAAGCGTCGTTCTTTATATATACACAGTATATATATATATATATATATATACCTTTTGTTAACCTTTGGTTAGCTTCCGCCCGAATTGTTCATTCTGACGAAGGTCAAGCTTTTCACGCCACATTAGACCTACAGTTTAACGTGGAATCCGAACCACGCCCCACCAGCAGCCCAGCGTCTTAACCACTAGGCCACCCAGTACCCATTTATCTACCAACCACTTTCTTTATTGTGTTGAAGGATGAACCGCTGAGTTTTGCTGCGCGCCGCCTGCTGTGACCTGGTCTCGATCCCGGGGCCGATGGATTCGTAGTTAGCGACGCTACCCACTACGCCACCGAGGCGCATCAATATATATATATATACACACACACACTGTAATATATATATATATATATATATATACAGAAACAGTATACATATTAAAATATACCAATACAAAAGAGTATATATACACAAAACTCTCTCAGTATGACTTATTTTAACGTCTCATGCCCGCGTGGTCAACGTGGCGGATCGCAAAATTTGAATCTTCAGTGGCACTAAATCGAATCTTGAAACTTAATTTGCTGTTAGGATTTTGTTCCTGAATAACATAAAATTGGTATGCTTGTAATTGCACTTGGTTTACGAAAATAAACTGAAATGGTATTTAATTGACATTTCCTCCAGTAGATGGCGCCATCTACTTCGATTAAATTATTTTCAAGGAATCGATTCCCCAAAAAGTATTTCATCAAGCATCGAAGTTTGATGAAAATACTGTCATCACCTAAGGGCATTTGTTCGATGAAAGAATTTCCCACACCCTGATTAAAATTCTAGTCTCAGTGTACATGTTAAAAGCTGCCGCTAAATTTTTTTTGTGTTGTTAACTTTGAATTTTTAACGCCAAATGTTTTTGTTGTGTGTTGTTCTTTTTAGGATTTATTTATATTATATATGAAATTGTTCTCGTGTATATCTTACAGTATGTCAGTTTATATTTAAGTGTATGTAAGGGGTTCCAAAAAACCTTAGCCCCCCCCCATTTGCAGCTTACATGTTTAAATAGTTTTTAGTGATTATAAAAATATATAAAATTCTTTATTTATTGCAGGTATTAAAATTATTCTAGCTGATAAAGTGATAATATAATGGCTTCTCAATTAATTGGTGATTCGGAGAGGCAACGTGTGATAGATCGCATACGAGCAATAACATTTCGGGAAGCTCGTGATGCTGGAGCCACCTTTATAACACGTTCAAGGGTTGCCAAAAAGTTGTGAAGTGAGGACTTCGTCAAAAGAAATTGGAATAAAACTTTGGATGAATGTGAAATGGCTACAACCAAATCTGGGCGCCCAAATTTGCCACTCTCTCAGGAAACAAAGGACATCATTGAAAGCGGTCCGCGTAAGCGGAAAAACAGCTGTGCTAAACTTTCTAGAGAGATCGAAGTGTTGAGAGGAAAGATCGTTAGTGGTGAGATCATTCGACTGTACCGTCATAGGCAAGGTTTAAAGCCTTGGCATGAACTTCCAAAGCCAAGAAAAACTCAACTTAACATCGATGACAGAATGTGGTTTGCCCATTATCCTGAAGATTGGGATGTGGATGATTTCATACATTTAGCTGTCTCCGATGAATTTTTTGTTTACGTAACACGTCGGCCTAACTACCAAAATGATCGAGTATGGGCCACAACACCAGATGAAATCGATGACAATGAACATTATCGCAAATTATTAAAAAGTCCAGACTGGGTTGGTGTGTTTGTTTTGTTCACTGCAAAGAAAGCTCATGTGGGTGCTGAAGCCAAATGATCAGAGTTGGGATGGACAGTATTTTCGTGATATTATTCTATCCCAGCATGTCATTCCTTTTCTAAGAAACCCAAACAATGTTATGGATGTCGATCAGGTTACACTTCTGCACGATAAGGCCCCCTGCTTTAAGACATTAGCCACTCAACAGTTGTTGCGGAACCATGAGATCGATTTCTTTGGAAATGAAGAATGGCCAGGAAATTCTCCTGACCTGAACGTCTGTGAACACATTGGATCAGTTATAAAGGACGAGGTTGAATGTCTCTTGTTTCAAGAACCTGCAGCAAATCGATTTTCGAAGGATACAATGACGCAACACATTGAAACTGTTTTAGCAAATTTGCCTAACGATCAAGATCTATTCACGTCACTTTTGGCAAGCTACCCAAAGCGAATTCAGGCTGTCTTGGAAGCCAATGGCGGGAACACCAAGTTTTAATTGTTTCTCATTAAATGCATGATTAAATTCTCTTTTGTAAGGTGTTTATTTTTACTGTACCTCTAATGGTTTAGGCCATGGGCGGGGGGGCTAAAGTTTATTGGAGCCCCGATAGCATATCTGACTGGCAATCGGATGATCCCGGGTTCGATTCCCGGGTGGTACCTCATTTTTCATTTGTTCGTTCTCCCTCCTCATCTTGTGCGGAACGCTCTTCTACACAAGCGTCGTTCTTTACAATAATTATACTGTGTTGTTTGCAGTTAAAATATATATATATACAGGGCGTCCCAAAAAAATGTATACACATTTTAAATAATTATAAAGGCAGTGTTTATTAAAATACATTTCATTTTCAAAATGTAATAGAATCTACAGACATTATTTAATTGTTTTGTCAACGCCTGTTTTCAAACACGTCCGTTCTGGTCCAGGCACTGCTGATAACGCGAAGCAATGGAATCGCAAACATCACGAAACATTTCGTTTGGTATTTGTGTGCATTCTCGTTCAATGGCTGCTCTCAATTCAGCGACTGTTGCAGGTTTTATAGCGTAGACTTTGTCTTTTAAGTATCCCCATAAAATAAAGTCTAGTGGTGTGAGGTCTGGTGAACGCGGAGGGTATTCTACGAAACCCCTTCGTCCAATCCACATCCACATCGTGCCAAGTACCACTCGCAATACTCCACTCTTCGGTCCGGATCATCTTCATTAATAGCATGGACTAATCTTGGAATGTAACTTTTCCATTGACAGCGCTTCAAAATGCGTTGGACAGACGATTCTGAAATTCCTACCTCACGACTCGCTTGCCGCACAGATTTTCTTGGACTTTGGTGATACGTTTCCAGTACTCTTTCTTGCTTTGTGGGGCTTGTCGATGTCCGTGGTCTTCCGGAACGCTTCTTGTGGACATTCTGAACAGTTCCATCGGCTTCAAACTTATCTCTAATTCGAGTGATGGTAAGTCGCGTTGGTGGATCTGTTTGAAACTCCCTCCTAAACTGTCTTTGCACTTCAACTGCGTTTTCACACTTCCAGTAGCATTTTAGAATGAATTTCCTTTGTTCAAAGCTTAGTCTGACTGCCATTATTAATTCTAATGGGTTTAACGTGGAAAGAAAGACACATCAATTGAGCTATCAGCTGTTAAAGTGTGTATACATTTTTTTGGGACGCCCTGTATACCTCATTTTTTCATTTGTTCGTTCTCCCTCCTCATCTTTCGCGGAATGTTCTCCTATACAAGCGTCGTTCTTTACGTTAATTATACTGCGTGGTCTTTGCAGTTAAAATGTATATATACATATATATATATATGTGTATGTATATGATAAACACAGACCGTGCATGGAACAAGGAACTCTTCTGGGAAAATTAAATCCACTATAGTCCGAATAAGTAATGGTAAATGACAAACACTATAGTTTTTTCTTTTTCATAATGTTAGCCCGACTTGGGCAACGGGTCACTCGCAAAGAGGCTCCAAAAATATAGTTTCTCTCACCAGCTATTTGCAAAGCAGAGAGGATCCAGCTTTGGGACAGGATCTAGGGTTTAAAGCATCCCAGCCTATCTATATTCACAAAATTGCACACGAAGGATAAGAACAAAATAACAGAGAATGTTCTTTTAATAGATTCACAGTAATAACTGAATCTACACACAGTATTAAAACCAAAAATTAGCAGCTGACGAGGAAGCTTCTAGCAGTGGCTGTATCCTCCAGCGCGGGACACGTCAGCGCGACAACGTCAACGAAAAAACGTGGAACGTCAACGCGAAGAAGAGGCGACGTCAAACCGAAACATCAACGCGCTGGTGGTCAAACTTCCACAAAGCTCCGTGCAGCGGGCTGTCTACGGTTGGCCAGACTGGCAGTCGACGGCCTGTTGCGTGGCACGGTCAGAGTGCCGATCGGCTCCCGGGGCGGACCTATACCAGCGTGCTATGTTTTCATTTGCGGGGAGCATTTGCGTGCCGGACGTGCTCCCCGGACTACTCTTACTCTCCGGTGACATTAAGACTAATCCAGGCTCCACTACAACTTACATATGTCACCATACACAAAGACATAGACACAATAGGATCATGAGATACATACAGAAGCACAATATTAACATATTACAGTACAACGTAGATGGCTTCACAAATAAAGTCATGCAGCTTAGGGAATTCGTACACAAACAAAACATTCACATAGCACTTATACAAGAAACAAAACTGAAACGCAGACACAAAACACCCACCATCCCTGACTTCAAGGCGATCCGTCAAGATCGTACTGGGGCTCACGGGGGTGGACTCATCACTTACATACGTAAAAGCATTAGCTACACTGATGCCACCCAAAATATTACAAACACAATCCAAGCAGATAACACAACTGAAATACAGGCAGTTAACATTAAAACACGCGCAGAACACAACACCACACTCATCAACATTTACATCCCACCAGATAGTTCACCTCAGGTGCCAGCCAATTACAATCCACAGTTACACAATCTGGCCTCTCTCATATATGTCATCTTAGGAGGAGACTTTAACGCTAAAGACACTAGTTGGTCCCTGCACAACTAAAACAACACCAGAGGTGCCAACATAGCCACACAACTAAACAGACTCTTCATTCTTAACAACACAGAAGAACATACACACATACCACAACAAGCAGGATACTCAAACTCCTCCCCAGACATAACGTTCTGTTCCCCCTCACTAGCAACACATACACACTGGAGAACAGAAAAACAACTGTCATCAGACCACCTACCCATCATCATTACAACACGTTCTACACTCTGCCCCAACAGCCTTAGGAACATTTACAGAAATTACAAGGAAGCTGATTGGGAACAGTTCAAAATACAGACTGAGGAACAATTCACCACATTAAACAGCACACCCATCATAAACATCAATACAACACTCAAGACATTTAATCAGATCATCAATAATGCAAACAAATACCTACCCAAGGGCAACATTAGGAAATACAACCCAAATTACACTAGAGAAATAGCCCACCTCATAAGGCAACGTAACAACCTCAAACATAACACACAAACACCACACACAGGGAAAAAAAAAAGAAGCATAAAACAGCAGATACAACATCTCAACACAGTTAAAGAAAAACAAACAGAAACATTTAGGGAATTCATAACAACACTAAATCACTCCACAGATACATCCAGGCGATACAAGACTATAAATAGCATTACCCACTCAAACAGCGGCATTCACAGCTCACACGCGGCTATCTGTCACAGCTAAAATAATATCCCAACATATACACAACAAGCTAACATTCTAGTTAATCACGACGCAAAGATAAGTCACTTAAACAGAGACAACAACCAGAAACATGCAGACAGACAAACAGCCAGACACAAGAAAACCTACAGACTTGACACGACCATTACACCCTTCAATACAGACCAGACCACCAAGATCATCAAAAACATTAAGAATCCGAAAGCTACTGGACCAGACAACATATCTAACATACACCAGGGGCGGATCGTCGGTAGGCACTGCGGAACTGCAGCACCCCCATGATCTTATGATCTTTATATTTAAATATTTAAAATAGCCTCTCTGATTGTTTTTTTCAATGAACTTTGAGTTTTTAAATCAGATTATATCCTTTTTTCCTTAAACTATTTCAATGCCGAACGAATGAATCACGAAAGTAGCTTCAGCCTTCCCGTGGAACTGCGTACTTAACAGTTCCAGATTTTGTTCGAAACGCTTGAAACCTCGGTGGCGGACGTACGAAGAGCGAGTCAGAATCGCGGGTTTAAGAGGATCCAAAGTACTGTGGACAGAGCAGTGCCGATTTGTTTGTTTGACGTGGTAGTTGTGTTGCTGTATCGTTTGCTAATTCGAAATTTAATTTCCGAATTGCATTTATCAATGATTCGTTATCATTTATTTTTTGTCGTGAGATTGAAGTTAATTATATAATAATTGGATTATTTACAATATATAGCTCTCATTTCTTAGAATATTTTTTCGCTCAGAATAAAAACAGAAGAATGGAATTTGTTTATAAATAAAATTTTTGACAAATTCGAAATTACCCGTTAAGCGTAAGTACCCTATAATTGATTTTATGATACTATTTTACTTATTTTTATGACTGAGTAGTGAGTAGTTATCTATTTATCTATTCGACTTTCTCTCTCTCTCATATATATATATAATCGACACAATTGTTCGCAATTTCTGAGGCAGCACCCCCATAACTGAAAGTCACGAGCCGCCACTGAGTCATACACATTAAACACTTGGGCCCACACGGAATACTAGCACTCACAAACATCAACATATATTCATACCAACACTGTATTATTCCTAACATATGGAAACAAGGTAAGATTATTACACTACTCAAACAAAAACCCAACAGAACCAGCTTCCTATAAACCCATTACTTTACTATGCACACCTTCCAAAGTAACAGAAAGACTAATTTTACAAATCACAAACCCACACATACCACTATCGCCTACTCAACATGGATTCAGACCTCACCACTCAACCACGACATTACTCACTAAACTCACGCAGCACATCATGGATGGCATCAACTCCAGACTACCAGCTCAACGTACACTATTAGCAACAATATACATTAGTAAAGCATTTGATGCTATCCTACGCTTCCCTCTCATAAACAAAATACTCAACACAAACATGCACAATAACACCAAAAGGTGGCTGAGCAACTATCTTTCAGGAAGATGCTCACATGTCACATTTAATGGCAAGTCATCCAAAAACAAGCTTTCTCCGAATGGGGTCCCTCAAGGCTCTGTTCTCTCACCAACACTGTTCAACTTATACATGCATGACATTCCAACACCCATAGATAACAAGCTTACCTTATCATCATATGCAGATGACATCACTCTAACATCCATCCACAACAACATCGACACCGCTACAAATAACCTACAAACATACATAAACAGTGTACAAGACTGGCTCACACACAATAGACTCAAAGTAGCGCCCACAAAATCAACCATCACCTTGCTAACAGGCAACACAAAAGAACACCAGATAACTCCACAGCTTACACTAAACAGCACGAACATTCCACACACTCACAGGACTAAAATACTTGGGGTCACATACAACACCACATTATCTTTTGCAATCCACATTCAGGACATTAAAAACAACAGTTTGTACTAACAGGCACAAACTTTGGACACCAGCAGGAAACAAAATCACTCATATACAAACAATATATTCGCTCAGTTATGAACTATGCTAGCCCATGCTGGGCACCCATTATCTCAAACACACACACATAAACACCTTACAGACAATACAAAACAACGCACTTCGTATCATTACAGGATGTACTCAAACAACACCAATAGAACACCTGCACACAGAAACAAAAATACTGAAAGTTAGGGAATATTTAGACATGAGGGGAACACAATTCATGGCAGTAACGACAACTAACCTACAACACCCTTGCCACTGCATGTACAATCATGCACCAACACCTCGCACCATTAAGGTAACACCAGAGAGACATTATAACCAAATACTCCATTCCATACCACGCCCCACAGATATCACACAGTACAGAAAACACATACACACACACCTAACCCACAAAGCACTGACACGACTCAGTCCGAATGCGGTCCTAGGTGCGAAGCTGCCACCCATTGACAGGTAAGAGACCAGCCTGAGCAGATCGGATCGAGTTAACTTAGCACGATTCCGATATGGACATCACCCCCAACTTACAGACATATAAACACAGACTAGACAACTCCACAGACGACACCTGCCACCTGTGCCAGGACACACCACAAACAACTGAACACATGACAGAGTGTACCGCTCTAGCACAACAACGAACACAACACAACATCACTAGTGCGCTGAACCTCTGGTCCACTCCGGAGAGGGCGATCGGTTACCTGCGTGCCGCCGGCTTGCGGCTTGCTCGATCAGGGTGGGCTGATCAGCTAATGAACAACAACAACAACAACTATATTCAGAACCTCAAAATAAGCAAAAGACTCGTTGCATTCACGTCGGATTGAATGCATCAAAGAAAAAGGGGGTAACTATTGTATTTTTAGCCAAAAACCAAAACTTAAACCTCACCTGGCAAAATTGAGTGTCCACTTTTCAAGGCACATAACATGTCCATTTCATGATGGGATTGAACTCAGAATGGTTCCCTGAGGTTTCCCATCATGAAACGGACATGTTATGTGCCTTGAAAAGTGGACACTCAATTTTGCCAGGTGAGGTTTAAGTTTTGGTTTTTGGTTAAAAATACAATAGTTACCCCTTTTTCTTTGATGCATTCAATCCGACGTGAATGCAACGAGTCTTTTGCTTATATTGAGGTTCTGAATATAGTTGGGCTGGGATGCTTTAAACCCTAGATCCTCTCCCAAAGCTGGATCCTATCTGCTTCGCAGATAGCTGGTGAGGGAAGCTATATTTTTGGGGTCTCTTTGCGAGTGACCAATTGCCCAAGTCGGGCTAACATCATGAAAAAGAAAAACTACAGTGTTTGTCATTTACCATTACTTATTCGGACTATAGTGAATTTAATTTTCACAGAAAAGTTCCTTGTTCCATGCACGGTCTGTGCGTATCGCGAAAAACCTCAGAGGACCATTCTGAGTTCAATCCCATATATATATATATATATATATATATACAGGGTGGGTAAAAAAAGAGATGACCCCTTAGAGGTAAACTGACATTAAAAAAAGTAAGGGGACTAGAGCTCCCAAACTTCATAGATGCTTACTTTAGCATGTTGTTCGTCTTAATTGAGAAGTTGCTCGATGTGTCCCCCTTCCTGCTCAGCGCAGGCCTCCAAACGTGGACGCCACTCATCAATACACCTGTTTACATATCGTTGAGACACCTTCTCCGAGCCGAGCAGAATTCTTTCGCGTAGTTCATCTATTTCTCTTATATTGGTACCAGGGATGTACCAAACACCATAATCTAGTGGTGAAAGATCGGGGCTACTAGCAGGCCACATATTGGGTTCGATAAAATCTGGTGTTTCGTTCTCAAAGAATGTGACAGTTTGGCATGCTCTGTGAGCAGGGGCTCCATCTTGCTGGAAAGTATATCTTTCACTCTATCTAACTGATATTCGACGAATCAGTGGTGAAAGATATACTTTCCAACAAGATGGAGCCCCTGCTCACAGAGCACGCCAAACTGTCACAATCCTTGAGAACGAAACATCGGATTTTATCGAACCTAATATGTGGACGGCTAGTAGCCCCGATCTTTCACCACTGGATTATGGTGTTTGGGAACCTCTGAAGTCCAAAGTTTACATCCCTGGTACCAATATAAGAGACATAGATGAATTACGCGAAAGAATTCTGCTCGACTGGGAGAAGGTGTCTCAACGATATGTAAACAGGTGTATTATTCATGTCATTGTAAATTGAAAAAAATTTATTTATTTTATTATTATTAATAAAGGTTATTCTCTCTATCTATCTATCTATCTTGATCAGTGGCGTCCACGTTTAGAGGCCTGCGTTGAGCAGGAAGGGGACACATCGAGCAACTTCTCAATTAAGAAGAACAACATGCTAAGGTAAGCATCTATGAAGTATGGGAGCTCTATTCCCTTTACTTTTTTTAATATGACAGTTTACTTCTAAGAGGTAACTTTTTTTACCCATCCTGTATATATATATATATATATATATACAGTGCGTCCCAAAAAAATGTATACACACTTTAAATACTTATAAAGGCAGTGTTTATTAAAATACATTTCATTTTCAAAATGTAATAGAATCTACAGACATTATTTAATTGTTTTGTCAACGCCTGTTTTCAAACTGACGTCCGTTCTGGTCCAGGCACTGCTGATAACGCGAAGCAATGGAATCGCAAACATCACGAAACATTTCGTTTGGTATTTGTATGCATTCTCGTTCAATGGCTGCTCTCAATTCAGCGACTGTTGCAGGTTTTATAGCGTAGACTTTGTCTTTTAAGTATCCCCATAAAAAAAAAGTCTAGTGGTGTGAGGTCTGGTGAACGCGGAGGGTATTCTACGAAACCCCTTCGTCCAATCCACATCCACATCGTGCCAAGTACCACTCGCAATACTCCACTCTTCGGTCCGGATCATCTTCATTAATAGCATGGACTAATCTTGGAATGTAACTTTTCCATGACAGCGCTTCAAAATGCGTTGGACAGACGATTCTGAAATTCCTACCTCACGACTCGCTTGCCGCACAGATTTTCTTGGACTTTGGTGATACGTTTCCAGTACTCTTTCTTGCTTTGTGGGGCTTGTCGATGTCCGTGGTCTTCCGGAACGCTTCTTGTGGACATTCTGAACAGTTCCATCGGCTTCAAACTTATCTCTAATTCGAGTGATGGTAAGTCGCGTTGGTGGATCTGTTTGAAACTCCCTCCTAAACTGTCTTTGCACTTCAACTGCGTTTTCACACTTCCAGTAGCATTTTAGAATGAATTTCCTTTGTTCAAAGCTTAGTCTGACTGCCATTATTAATTCTAATGGGTTTAACTTGGAAAGAAAGAAACATCAATTGAGCTATCAGCTGTTAAAGTGTGTATACATTTTTTTGGGACGCCCTGTGTATATATATATATATATATATATATATATATATATATATATATATATATATATATATATATACACAGTACTATATATGCTGGCAGTATATATAAATTCCTTCGTGGCATCGAAGGAAGAGAAAATAATAATAATAATAATAATTTTATTATTATTATTATTATTATTATTATTATCAGGCGCCTCGGTGGTGGTGGTTAGCGTCGCTGACTACGAAACCATCGACCCTGGGTTCGAGAACCGACGGCAGCCGGCGCGCAGCAAAACCCAGCTGTTCATCCTTCCACACAATAAAGAAAGTGGTTGGTAGATAAATGGGTACCCTAGGTGGCCTAGTGGTTAAGACGCTGGGCTGCTGATGGGGTGTGGTTCGGATTCTACAGATCTACAGAAGCTAAGGCTAACAAAGACCCTAAGATCCACTCTAAGGTTAGACCGAGAGAAAGGAAAGAGTAGAGGGTTAAGAGAAGAGAATAAGGGGTTAATTAAGTAGCAACACCTATCACTCATGGGTTAACATTCATTCAGAAAAAGAGAAAGAAAGGCTCACCATCATCATCAGTCGGCCACTGCCGACAAGTCAGAAACATAGTCGAAGAGAATAGGAAAGGGGTGAAAGATGAAAAGAAGTAAAATAAGAACACTTACAAACCCTGCAAACACAGTCTTAACTCACTATCATACCATGAAAACTACAGACATGCAAGTAAGGAGAGGATAAGAAGGAAAAAGAAAAGTAGGTAAAGTAAAACAAAAAGTGGGTTAGTTTACGCTACGAGCTACAGCTACGATCGTGTTAGTCTATTTTTTTTTTTTTGCTGGCATCACACAATGGCATGTCACAAGCTGGCATTATTGTCAACAGACTCATCCTCGATCACCACCCCTAGAGCTCCTGTTGCTAATTGTTTTATTATATTAAACAACGTTAATAATTTTAACGAGGGAGAGGGAAAAGGGTGAGGCTGAGAGGGAAAAGGGTGAGGCTGAGAGGGAAAAGGGTGATTCTGAGAGGGAAAAGGGGGAGGCTGAGAGGGAAAAGGGGGAGGCTGAGAGGGAAAAGAGGCTGGAGGCTGAGAGGGAAAAGGGGGATTGTTTTATTATTATATTAAACAACGTTAATATTTTTAAAATGCCTATCTAAACGGTTCTTAAACATATTAACGCTGGTAGAGTTCACGACTGACGCGGGAAGATTATTCCATTTATCAGTTACTTTAAACGTAAAGAAGTTTTTTGCGATATTAGTGATGAAACGTCTGCCACGCAACTTAAATCCGTTATTACGAGTATTATTATTATCGAAAGTGAACAATTTGTCAAAATTTACGTTATCGATGTTATTAACGATTTCGAAAACTTCAATAAGCTCCCCCCTTAATCTCCTAGTTTCGAGTGAATACAGGTCTAACTCTTTAATCCTATCTTCATAAGGCTTGTTGCGCAATGACGGAATCAGTTTCGTGGCACGACGCTGAACCCTTTCTAACCTATCAATATCCTCACGCAAGTACGGGCACCAAAACTGAACGGCATATTCTAAATGAGGCCTGACTAGGGACTTGTAAAGGGGCAATATAATATCCTTCGATTTAAATTCGAAATTACGCGCTATGAAGCCTAACATCCTATTAGCTTTTGCGCAAGACTCCAGGCATTAGTTCCTAACCTTTAAATCCTTAGATACGCGTACGCCTAAATCTACTTCCTCGTCAACGCTCGCTAACTCCCTATCATCCATCGTGTACGTGTAATTATTGTTACGAGAACCTATATGTAAACCTTTACATTTGTCTACGTTAAATTGCATCTGCCACTTATCCGTCCACTCCATAATCCTATTTACATCGTCTTGGAGCCTATTTCTATCGTCCTCGTTAACAACCTTACCGCCTATTTTAGTATCGTCCGCGAATTTTGACACGTTACTAGTCAATCCTACAGGGCCATTCAAAAAAGACGCAACAGTATAAATTGCTTATATTTCGTAATATTGTTAACGTACAGAAATGATTTTTGTATTAGTTTACAGCGTACACCTGGGAGTTTTGTTACCGCTTAGGCCTAGTAGCCTAAGCCGCTAGGCGAACGACTCTTGTAGCCTTAAATGAATATATTGACGATCGCGTCATCTCGAATCGCTTCCCTGAACGTTTTGTCTGTGGATGGTCTTGGCCACCATATTCTCCGGATCTCAACCCATGTGATTATTTTTTATGAGGATGTCTGAAAGATAATGTTTACAGAAACAATCCTCTCACAATTAGTGAGCTGCAAGAGGAAATTTCATCTGTTGTCAGCACAATCACTCATGACGTTCTACGCACAGTACTTGCCAACTTTCAACGTCGACTGTAAATGGTTTTGGATGCCGGTGGTTCACACATTGAACATGTTTTTCATTAAATAAAAACTCCCAATTGTACGCTGTAAACTAATACAAAAATCACTCCTGTATGTTAACAATATTACGAAATATAAGAAATTTAAACTGTTGCGTATTTTTTGAATGGCCCTGTACATCTATGTCGTTAATGTAAATTACAAATAGCAATGGGCCTAACACTGAACCCTGTATCGAACGCCTTTTTAAAATCTAAATAAATAACGTCAGCCGCTCTATGCCTATCGTATTCGCGCACTATTTCGTTTTAAAATTCTAACAAATTAGTTAAACAAGATCTATGGCGTTGAAACCCATGCTGACTACTATTGATCAAATCGCGAGTTTCTAAGTGATCGATGATACGATCCCTAAATAAGGATTCCAAAAGTTTACCGACAATTGACGTTAAGCTAATGGGCCTATAATTGCTAGCTACTGCGCGGTCGCCTTTTTTAAAAATAGGCGTGACGTTAGCTAATTTGAAGTCTTCAGGAATAATACCGTTTCGACTGACTGATTAAAAATCTTCGTTAAGGCGCCGACGATAACGTCTTTGAAATCTTTCAAATGTCTGGGATAAAAAGCGTCAGGGCCTGGAGCCTTGCTAACTTTTAGCCTATCGATATAATGCGCAATCTCACCCTCGTAAACAGTTATTTCATCGAAAATAGTCTCGCTACTAAATGGGACGATGTCGTCCACGTCGGGGACATTATTTACGTCTTCTACGGTAAAAACTGTCGCAAAAAAGTTATTGAAAATACCTGCCATCGCCTGAGCGTCAGAAGCCAAAGCGCCATTAACATCCACTAGAGGGCCTATGTTATCTTTTATCGGCTTACGATTATTGACGTATTCAAAAAACTTTTTTAGATTATGTTTACTATCCGCAGCTATAAGTATCTCTAAATTACGCTTAGCATTCCTAACTGATCTTTTAACCTGACGTCTAAGCTCGATATATCTATTAAAGTTAGCTGCCGTGCCATTGCGCTTATTAAGTCTATACGCTCTATTACGCTCGTTTATGAACTCGCCTATTTCTCTAGTCCACCACTTGGGCCTAACATGATTTCTAGCGCGCTTGGTCCTACGAGGAATAAACTCCCTTTCAATATTCCTAAAACTTTCTTTAAACGCCACCCAATGCAAATTTGTGTCATTACCCATAAATAAGTTATCCCAGTCCACTACTCTCATCCTATCCGCAAAACTATCAAAATTAGCCCTACGAAAATCAGGGACTTCTATTACGTTACTATCCTTAGTGTTTTCTATCAATAACTTAAACCTAAGAATTTGATGATCACTACTTCCTAAACTCTCGCCTACTTCTAAACCTTCGACTATATTCTCGCCGTTCGTCATCACCAAATCTAAAATATTATCACCGCGCGTTGGTTCGGTAACCATCTGTCGTAAAAAGTTATCTTCCATAAACTCAATCAATCTCAAACCCTCCTCATTACCAGTAAAAGTCTCATAATTAACATTAGGACAGTTAAAGTCTCCGACAATTATACTATTCCGATTGTCAATAAAGTTACCAAGAAGTGAGTAAAATCTAGTATCTGTATCGAGGAGTTGAACGGGAGGTCTATAAACAACAACAAAATTAAAACTAATACTACGCGCCCTAACTTCAACACATATCGCATTAATTGCTGCCGGAAAATCTAACTTAACCTCGATAGCTCTATGGGAATTACGAATGTACAGCAAAACGCAGCCACCAATCCTATGTAACCTATCATTAGTAAAGAGTTTAAAACCCAGTATATCAAGTTCCCCCAACAAGTCCCGAGTCATGGAATTTAACCAAGTTTCAGTGATAGCAACTATATCGTAGTTGTCTGAATAAATTATCGCCTTAAATTCATTTAATTTATTTCTAATACTACGCGCGTTACAATAAAAGACGTTTAAGTTATTTTTTACCACGGGCGGGGGTTTTAAAATATTTTTCACGTCGGGCCCGCATTCCCCGGACCCACAACGTTTAAAGAAGGCTTCGACCTATACAGCTTTCGCACGTTTTCGTCTATTAACCTACCTTGCCTAGCATTACCTATTTCATTAAAATGCACCCCCATCTTTTATAAAAAGGCTAGGATCAGGACCACTGAATTCGGACCACAGCTTTACGAAGGGTACATTTTCCTCAGCACAAATCTCTTCTAATTTAGCATTCAAAAATATCGTTTTAGACGTAATCCTAAGATCCAAACCGTCCCTAGGGGTAATACCTAGAACTAAAGACCTATCTGACCTCGCCTTTAGGGACGTAATAACCCCCTATATCTCTCCAAAAGGTCAGGCACTCTCGTATCAGGCCTATACGAGTCGTTGCCCCCTACCATCGTCACCAACATCGAGTGACGGGAAGCAACGTCAATCCTATCAACTTCGTCTCGAACTCTGTCAACCCTGGCCCCTAGGAGACAGACCCTCCTCCTCTTGGTTGGATGCCGTTCAACGAACTCTGCGTTCATATGGCGCACTAAAGAATTCCCAATTAAAATAGTTTCCCCCTCATTCACGTCCCTTTCCAAATGGGCGAAAGGGTTCGAAACCTCGATAGGGGGGATTCCTATCACCTAACGTACGCGGCCTAGCTCCACCCTTAACTTCTCTAAATCCCTCCCCATCTACCAATCTCGGACTAGCCTTAACCCCTTCCTCAACTCTATCCAACCCTCCCGATAAGCTACCTAAACTAGAAACTAGATTATGCACCTCACCCTTCAAATTATGAACGTCTTCAACGTTAGTATTGGTTGGCTTTCGTCAACCGTAGCCCTACCCCTGCCTTCATCAAGCGTTGTAAGTCTTTCCGTTACCTCACGTACACTACGTTTTATTTCAACTATTTCCTCCCTTAACTCGCAAAAGAAACAAACTGATGTCTCGGTAACCGCCATAGGACCGCCGTCATAATCTTTATTAAACTCCGAATACCACCGGTTTACCCCACACCTAACACACGACGCTTTCTGCGACGGCATCGCGCGTTAAAATTAGTTTATAACCGTCACAAGTTAAGTTAAACTAAGCCAGCACGCTATAAAATCTTCTAAATCGCTAAAATCCACTAATATTCAATTACTTAACTATAACAATGTAAATATAAACGCAAGTATATAAAATTCAAAACTTACCAAAAGTAAAGTTGTTAGCAATATGCAAAATAGAAGCGATATCAGAGAGCTCAGGAAATGCGTCCGTTCAGTACAGAGTGAAAAGCTCGACCTTCGTCAGAATGAACAATTCGGGCGGAAGCTAACCAAAGGTAAGGTTAACCAAAGGTCAAAGGTTATTATTATTATTTTTATTATTATTACTATTATTATTATTATTATTATTATTATTATTAGCATTACGAAGAAGAAGGATTAAAGAACGGGAGAGAAGTGAATAATAATAAATAATTAATAACATAAATAATAAGAGTAAAAGGAGAAATAACTTAGTAAGAACTGTATAAAGCGTTCCATCTTTCTTTTTAGCCTAAAATAATTTATCACTTGCCGCACATATCAGTTTAGCACCTGTTAACCTTAATAACCCTTCTAGATTAAATGTACTGATAACAAACCTCTTTTATATGCTCCATGTTATCTACTGATAACATGGAACAGTTTTTAGTCTACCCTCTTTTACCTTTATCGACGTTCACCAATTTCCCTTCATTCACCTCTTCTTATCCTCACCCACTTTCCATTTCCCCTCGGACGTTTTTTTTTCACGTTTTAAGCCCTTCCTCGTTACTTTTCACTCATCCTCTGTTGACCTGGGCGCTCAGGTCACCCCGCTTGGCATGGATACTCAGGTGACGCTGCCCAATCCCCTTCCTTTTCCCCTCACCCCCGAATCAGTATGGATGCATATCATACTACTGGGTTAAACAGTAATATACGAGTACAAAGAAAGACTAATGGTCAGTAACTCTAAATTGGTTAAAAAAAAATTAAACTCAATACAAAGGTAAATACGAGGGTGGGCTGAAAAGTAATGCCTCCACTCAAATAAATTTTAAACGGGTTGAAGGATTTTGTCGAAACAAAAGCAGATATGTACCTTAGAGTTTATTCTTTAAAACGATACATTTACTTTTCTATGAAATCACCCTCTACCACGATACATTTACACCAACGATAAATAAGTTTTTGAAATCCATCCCGGTAAAACTCGGAGTTTTGACTACGAAATCAAAATTTCACGGCGGCCTTAACCTCTTCGTCAGACTCGTACCGATTTCTACGGACATGTTCTTTAAGTTTAGGAGAGGTGAAAATCGCATGGTGATAAATCGGGGCTATATGGTGGATGCGGCAAGACGGCGAAGTGCAGATCCTCAATTGCTTCTCGCGTTTGAACACTGGTGTGAGGCCGTGCGTGGTCATGGTGACCAATGATTGCGTTTTTGTGGGTGCGAACCCTCCTGGTCCGTTTTTTCAACTTCTTCAGAGTTTCAATATAAAGTGCGGAGTTGATTGCTGTCCCTCTTTCTGTAAAGTCTTTGAGAACAACACCACTAATATCCCAAAAACCAGTCATCATCAGTTCTCCAGCCGATTTTTTAACTTTGAATTTTTTTGGTTGTGGTGAATTTTTGTGCCGATATTCCATGGATTGACGTTTATTTTCAGGGTCATAATGGTGGACCCACGTCTCGTCTCCTGTCACAATGGCATGCACAAATTCAGCTTCATTTTCGAAGCGCTGCAGATTTTCTTGGCAAGTGCGTAGTCTCTCAGTTTTCGTCTCAGCAGTGAGCATGCGAGGTACCCATCTGGCGCAGACCTTTCGGTAACCGAGAATACTGATAATGTGTCCCACTCGCTCTTTGGAGATATGGAGCACTGCAGCAATTTCATTTTATTTAATGCGACGATTTCCACGAATCAGTTCGTCAACATAGTTCCGATGAGACTCGTCGGTTGCCGTTACAGGCTTTCCACTTCGCGGTTTGTCTCGCAAATCTTCTTGCCCTGCTTCTCCTTCTTTACAGTGCCTCGCCCAACGTCGAACGGTCCTCACATCAACATACTGTCTGCCGTACACAGCTTGCACCCGCCGATGAATGCCTATGGGAGCAACACTCTCCGCGGTCAAAAATTCAATTGCGGCACGTTGCTTGAAGCGAACGTCTTTACTCCTTTCCATTGTAACCGATACTGAACCAACGTTGTGGAATGAGTGTAGGCTATATTAGGCTATAACACAAAACCGGTTTTATCTGGTTGCCTCTACACAATCCGGAATGGGGTGGGGATATCAAATTACAACACAAAACTGGTTTTATTTGGCTACCTCTACACAATCCAGAAGGGCCAGGGCCAGTTCCTTTTATCGCTTGATCCTGTTGTTTTGAATTCGTTCAGCACGGATTGAGACAAGAAAGGCAAGGTTGCTAAAGCTCTGGTAGCTTTTCTATATAAATTTGTATACTCCAACAACTTTTTTTGTGCACCAATCATATTTTTTTATAATTAAAGTTTTCTTTGTGAACTATATATGGTCTCGTACTTGTCATTAATTTCACTGTTCCTGAGGATGTCATTAGACGAAAGCGCTTGAGTACGATTTCGTGTTTTCTTTTTCCTTCGTGGCTATTTTCATCATAAATATTACACTGGCCAACAAGTATTTTTCATCAGATATAATTATGGGTGGGCTAGATAGCTGTTGGGAAGCTGATTCCAAATCTGTTTTCGGTTTTCCTCTAGCGCGTCTAGTTTTCGAGATGAGACCGATCATAATATATATAATATACTCTGTATATATAATATGCATATAATTATATATATATAAAATATAATATATAATACTATATACAATATATAATATGCGTCCTTTATACATGTAGCGGAGTATTTTGTCGTTGCAGCTTAGGTGTAGGGTTTTGCTTTACCGTTTCTGTACCCTCATATATGGCATTTTGTCGTTTCAACTTAGGCTTTCCGCAGATTGTCTTGTGGTATTTTAGGTGAGAACAAATTTGCAAACGTTGCACATCTACACCCTTTTATTCTTTGGCGTAACAGTCACATGTTACGCATTTGTGTGTTGTGTTTTGTTTTGTGTCGCCCAGTTACACACTTTATTTTTTTAGGTTATTTACATCAACCCACTCAGCGATCATCATGACTCGAAAGTATAAAAATCACCCCGACAATTTCTGTTACGTGTGCGGCTCGTTCGCGACTAAATCACAACGGCGTACAATCACGATGGATCTTCGGAAAACTTACCTGTTATACTTAGTGATGTTAAAAAACCGTTTTTTTTATGTCATGTTTTTTTTGTTTTTTTGTCGGTTTTTTTGTTTTTTTATTGTTTTTTTTGTTTTTTTTGTTTTTTTTAATAATTAATATAGATATTGCCAATTTAATTATAAAGTATACTTTTGCAATGATATATATTATAAAAATAAATAAATAAATAATAAAATAGGCCATATGGTACCAGTATAGAATGTCCTTTTCAGCCTATTTACAGAAAAAAACTGGCCTCTTTCTTGCACTGAAAGTCTTGTATCTTGAGATCCGTTAAACTTGCGAGAACACTGGCTGGGAGCTGACTGCCCATTGTCCAACCTTTCCAGGACTCTCCCATCCATGCCTCGGATTTTGAATCTCCACTTAACTATCCTTTAGACCCGCGATGACATATTTCCCCCCCCCGAGACCATCCATATATATACATACACATACACCCATATACATATATACCAATATATACATAAATACTTATACACACATATTTATATCTATTATATACCCATACACACGCATACATCCAGAATTCCAGATACATACGCACGCATACTCACATATATACCTACACAAACTCATACACCTCTATTTTTCCCTTTCATTACCTCCGAGATCATTTAGCACATACAGTAATATCCATACAGCCAAAAGAAACTGATTAAGTACAGACAGAGCAGCAAAGCTAGTATTTATATCCCAAAATGCAAAATTCCAAGAAAGTGAAGTAAAACATGGTGCTACATTGGCTTTGTCAACATCCAAATCTGCAATAAGTACCAGTACCTGTGATATTGAAACTATATGCTCTAATCAATCTAGTGATAATGAGATTCTTCAATGGAAATAGAATCAGATAATGAAAGTTAAACAGCATTAGGTTAACACAAAGGTTAAAGAAAGAGATGAATATTTTTATTTTTTTAATTTTTCTATTTGGAATATATATATATATATACACACACTGGTATTCTTGCCAATCACAATTATATATATTGTTTTATACCAGTATTAGGTATTTTTTATTATGTATATTATACCAGTACCTGTGATATTGAAAATAGCATATATGCTCTACCCAATCTAGTGATGATTCTTCCATGGAAATGAAGGTTAAACAACATTAGGTTAACAAAAAGGTTAAAAAAAAGGTGAATATTTCCTTTTCTATCTGGAATATATATACTGGTACTCTTGCCAATCACAATTATGTATATTGTTTGAAACGAGGAAGAATGTTTTATGTTCTAGTACCGCTTGTTCGAATGGATTACGTGACTGGTTGAACCAAACGAAAAAGTCGATGCCGTTCGCTATACCCATGTTATGGAGGGAGCCGAGAAACCATCATGGCGATTGTTACTTTTGCAATTTTAACATAACTGGATTCTCTGTGAAGAACAACCATAACATCATTTATCCGAAAGTAGACCGCGATCAGACCGATCCCTCACGATGACACGGTGCCGATTCCCATACCTCCACAGCATGGACTCGATTCTTTAGAAGACGAAAGGGAATCCGACGAAGGTGCGACTGGCGGAGATGCGGGACCTTCGGAGAGGCTTACCCAAAACGAGTTGAATGATCTCATTAGAGACCTAGCCCTCTCCAAAGAGAACTCAGAACTTCTCTCCTCGAGACTCAAGCAGAAACACTTACTTGAGAAGAACGTCCGAGGATCAGTATCGAAAACGAAACCATGATTTGGCGACATTCTTTACAGTAGACGGTCCGCTCTGCTATTGCCATGATATCAAAGGACTTTTCGAGAACTTGTCACAGGCACACACACACTATCTGAATGGCGCCTCTTCATTGATTCCTGACAACGAAGCTTGAAAGCGGTTCTCCTGCATAACGGGAACTTAAAGCCATCCATCCTGATCGCCCACTCCGTTCATCTAAAGGAGACGTACGATAACATGAATATACTACTCGAAGCAATCCAATACAGCACTCATCAATGGAATATCTGTGGTGATCTCAAAGTCATTGGTATGTTAATGGGCATGCAAGGAGAGTTCACGAAATACTGTTCTTTCCTATGCCTATGGGACAGCCGTGCTACCGCGGATCATTACATCAGACGTGACTGGCATCAAAGAAGCAAATACGACCCAGGAACGGGCAGTGTCCAGTGTGTTCCTTTAGTTGATCCAAAGAAGATTTTCCTGCCACCTCTCCACATTAAGCTCGGCTTAATGAAACATTTTGTGAAAACGATGAGTAAGGCGAATTCGAGAGGGTTTCGATACCTTGTTGAGAAATTTTTCAAACATCAATGCCGCGAAATTGAAGGAGGGAATCTTTGTGGGGCCCCAAATTAGGGAGGTTCTGCAGGATGAAAACTTTGAAGAAAGCCTCAATGCCTTAGAACTAAAAGCATGGCAGGCTTTCAAATGTTCAAATGGATTTGTGGAAACTTCTTGGGTAACCACAAGTCTCCCGCATACAAAGATGGAGTTCAGAAACTGCTCGATGCATATCAAGAAATGGGCTGTCGCATGTCCTTGAAAATACATTTTTTACATTCGCATCTAGATTTCTTTCCCGAAAACCTTGGCGCAGTGAGTGACGAACAGGGGGAACGTTTCCATCAAGACATCCAGTCAATGGAAAATCGCTACCAAGGTTTCTGGAACGAAAGTATGTTGTACCGCGACGATCCGGACAAGGTTTACAAAAGAAAATCGTACTCGCAACGTTTTTAGGTTGGTGTACATTTCATTTTAGGAATAAAGTTGTACTTTTACGATAAATTGTGCTGAAATTATCACTAGTCATATTTCGATAACTAGATATGCTAGAGGAAAACCGAAAACCGAAAAGATTTGGAATCAGCGTACAAAATTGGTCTAGAAAAGTGTGTACACATCTTTGATGAGAGAAGAAAGTTCGATTTTGTCGACCAGTGATTTATTTACGTTACTTTCGTGAAGTAATATATATTATATATATATATATATATATATATATATATATATATATATATATATATTTATATATATATATATATATATATATATATATATATGATGAAAATAACCACGAAGGAAAAAGGAAACAGAATGGTGCTCAAGCGCTTTCGTCTAACGACATTCCTCAAGAACGAAAAAGCGCTTGAGCACCATTCTGTGTTTCCTTTTTACTTTGTGGTTATTTTCATCATAAATATTATTCACGCGTTACTTTCGTGAAATAATTTATAATTTTCGTATATATATATATATATGTGTGTGTGTGTGTGTATAAAAATGAACAATGAATAATTCCTCTATTCATATATTCTTATATTCATTCATATAATTCTTAGATTCATTCATATAATTCTTATATTCATTTATATAATTCGTATTTATATTTATATAATCCTTATATTCTTATATATTTATATTTTAATAATACGGTACTTATATTCATATGTATGTACGTTCACATATTCATTTTGACATAAAGATCAAAATCGTATAACGCGAGTTTGGATAAAATTTTGATTTGCTTTCTATTTTTGCCAAATAATTGGTGAATTGTTTCTTTTGAACTTAATTTTTTTAGATTTAGCTTAATAATGAAACCTGATCAAATTTTGCAATGTCCATTTTCTGTATACATTCTCTCTTCGTTAGAAAAGATGAAGTCATGTCTTGCCTAATGTTTAATTTTAACTCTTAAGCCTTTAATTTTTGCCCAGATGCATGTTTAAGTGTAAAAATGCATATTTCAAGTTCCATTTTTATTTAACTCGGCAGATCATGATACTATCAGATCTGTCAGTATGCGGTTTAAGATAAAAATATGGCTTCACCTTCAAATATCTTCTTTATCCTAGACGTTGTCACAGCTAAAAATTTACCTTGTCTTCAAATATTGTAAAAAAATAACGCAGCCTATAGAGAATAGAAATTAAACAAGTCAACATTAAATAATAATGATGCCCACAAAATTTGGGTATATAAACCCATGTAAATTTTCAAATTGTTATTCTGACTATTCTGATTAGACTGATCTAACTTAGATGCTGAACATTACCTGTAACATTTTAGCAGTAAATTACCGTAAGAAAAAGTCTTTATCTTCTCCTTCGAGCCTTGCTCTCTTCAAAGAACTTAGTCTTAAATAGAGAAAAATAATTTCCCGATCCGTTACAAGAAGAATCGGGGAACCTTCAGAGAGTTTAATCAGCTTTACAGAATTCTTCGATCCACAACAAGAAGAAATCGGAGAGTAGTATAGAAAAAACTACTGCGAGTAACAAATCCGTTGCTGCCACCTAACCAGAACCCCCGTCAACTTCGAACCGACCAAGGCCATAGACGGAGGGGTTAACACACACACACACACACACACACACACACACATATATATATATTTCTTTTTATTTCGACCAGTCATTTCGGAATAATGACATATTATTTTCAGTGCATTAATCTATAAAATCACAACCTTTTTTTCCCAACTTTTCCCAACCTCTTTTTAACTTGGTCACACGTTGGACTTTATCGAAAAATGTTGGTCACACTTTACCTCGGAACAATATGAAGCCGATCTTTTATCTGCGTATATTTGTACAAGACTTAAGGAGAAGAAATTGTGAACGAAAAATGAGTAGTTTTATTTCTCATGAACATCAGCATATACAGGGTGTTCATAAAATATCTAAACGATTTCAATCTTTATTAATGTGATAACCAAATAACATACAAAGAAACAAGTTTGTCCGTATGACTCCGCACAGCTAAACGTTTTACATACATGTTTAATAAACTTCAACATGTGCGCCACTGGTCGCCCGTACAACATCCAATCGATATTCAATTTCTCGCCATGTGCGTTCAAGCATGCCAGCATCGACCATCGCTATTGCATTCCTGATCCTGATTCGTAGTTCATGGATGTTGACAACCTTGGTCTTGTACACATCTCTAACAAATCCCCAGAGGAAGGAGTCCAATGGCGTAATGTACGGTGATAGTAGAGGCCAAGGGATAGGTCCATCACGGCCAATCCAACGACCCGGAAAATTTTCATTGAGGGCCTCACGCACAACCAGAGCCCAATGTGGAGGTGCTCCATCTTGCTGATAGATAATGTCCGGCAAGGAAAAATTTATTATAAAAAACTTTATTAGATGCTCTATCGCTTACACATACTTCTTGCTTTATATCTTATTTAGTACTAAAAATATTAACGAATCAAATCGTTCAGATCTCTTATAAACACCATGTATCTTTGCAATTTTCAATACAATAAAACTTTTCTGCGAATAAAAAATCTAAACGATAATTCCACAAATCAAATGAATGGGATTTCTGCTGCTGGATTTTTTTTTCAAGCACATTAAATCGGGGTTCAACAGTTTTCGTCACAGCAAACCTTACACGTGCCTTAACACTGCTTGATATTAGTTTCGAGCGTTTTTTATTCTTGATGTTCAGAAGGTCGGAGAAGGCTTGCTTTTAAGCCATATTTAAACATTTACTCTCGTGAAATAAACTATAAATTATTCTCTCATAATTCTTTACAAACTAATAATAGATGACAAAAAAATCTATAGTAAATTATTAAACTTCAGTAATAGGACCAAGTCCTATTAAACTTCAATTTTCCATCATTACTACATTGTTAATGGTCACACTACACTTTTTGGTCACACTATCTGGTCAGTCCAGAGATGGACTGTAATGTATTTGATAAATACTTAAATACATATTTAAATACTGTATTTAAAAATAATTTTTTTCAGGGTATTTAAATGTATTATTATTGATGTATTTTTTAATTATAAATACATATTTTCAAATACATTTGTAAATACATTTGCAAAAAAAATCATGAATTTTTTTCCATTACTTGGAGTATTTTAGTCTCATATTTTTTGTAAGTCAAGAATTTAATTATTTTTCCTTTAATTGTTCCAAACTGTAATTGTTCCTTCTGTAAACTGTAATTGTTCCTTCAACAACACACAACTGAATCCTTCCTCTTCTCTTAACATTCTTGGCGCTTCCTCTTCTCGTGACCTTTCCTGGAAAGATCACATATACAGTACTCTCTTTCTAAAATAGCTTCTAAGAGGTTAGGTGTGTTGTACCGCACAGACCTTGATTTTGGCTCTCTTCTTCTTCCATGGGAGGGGCACTTTTGCAGGCATTTGCCCTTGGCCCCTCCTTCCTGCATAAAAGAAACTGTACTGTGTTATGTTTATTATGATTTATGTAGGCCCTTCTTTCTGTTGCCTCTCTTTGGATTGCCTTTGTTGCGGATAGGAAGCCTCAAACTACTATAACAATAATAAACACTGAAAATGGAATGTATTTAGGATATATTTAAATTGTATCTAAATACATCTTTGAAGTAACGTATTTAGTATTTAATTACACTCCAGTTTACAGTAATGTATTTGGTATTTAAATACAAATTTGTATGTACTTAGTATTTAGTATTTAAATACATTTTAAAGTATTTATGCCCATCTCTGCTGGTCACACTTTATTTTCTGGTCACACTAAAAAGTGACTTTGATCACAATGGTTTGCCTCAGGCACGCGGTTGAGAACCACTGTACTAAAACATTAATTGAAAAAGATACAGAAGTTACAGGCCAACAAAGACTATAAGATCCCCTTTACGATAACTAATTAAAAGAAGTTAAAAAAAAGCAAAAGAAGATAAAACAAATGAGAATAAAAAGAACTAAACTCTCATACAATAATAATAATAACAATAATAATAATAATTGAGGAAGACCAGAAACTGGCACAACGATCACACCATCTAATACGGCCCATTGTTCTAACTCCTCTATTATTATTACCAGCATACTAGGGATTCGAACCCCCGATCTCTGTGTCTTCAGTTCGCTTATACGGAAACGATGTTTACAGTACACTTTTAAATACGCTAGTCTTTCGCAGAGAAATATAACAGTAAAGCATAGAATAGAGAAGGCTCTTCTTCTTCTTCTTCTTCTTCTTCTTCTTCCTCCATTGGCCGCTGTTGACACAAAACGAGTTATGACAGAAAGAAACAGAAAGTTAGAAAAAAGTAAAAATTAATACAATAACTTTTGGAGTTCTTTCACATCATGTGTACGCTTATCTCGCGTACCTAATCACCCATTAGAATAAACTAAAGGAGAGCAAGAAACACTTGACTACTTAATCTAATCAACGCTATGCATTTTTTTGAAGTTTTATTTATTTGATAATTTAATAATAGTAGTAAACATAAATAGAAGTAGTCGTAAAAACAAAGGATTGAGATAAATTATGCATAAAAATATAAACTATTCACAAACCTGCTGAAACTTAAGAGGAAGCAGTTCAATTGACAAGTTTTAATATTGTATTTAAGTTCATAAATATGGAGAGACTCTATTACTGTCCAATTCAGATATATATCTCCATTAGCCAACATTCCAAATGACAACTCTGCCATTGGGTTGGTGGGAATGGTCTCATATGTGACAGATTAGAATGGTCTCATTTACGAACGTGTTAAAAGATACGTAATCAGAAATGACTCCATATAGTGGCCGCACTAAAATTTATAAGCTGTTGAAGAATTTAACAACGTTAATATAATTTGTCACCGACTTTAAAATAAATTTTGGGTGCTACTATAGCGTGCGGTCTATTAAGATATCTTTAGTCTACAAAAGAATTTGCGCTGAAGAGACCTGACCTGACTTGAATTTATGCTGACCTGACCTGACCTGAAATGACTTGATTTTATCTTTGGGGACGAATGTGAGGTGAAGGCGGACTATAAAAGGGGGAATCATGAGGACAAATATTACTTCATTTACATTAAAACAAAAAGTTTAAAGGACAAATAAAACAAACAATTCATTCTATGGGATATAATGCCCGGTTAGGTCAACTGTATGTCGTTGACAATTGGTTAGGTTAAGTTGTGATATTTTCGTTAGTTTTAACGAGAAAGAGAGATTGTTTCAGGACAGTTTAAACGATTTCTTTGATATTGCTCACCAAAAAGCGCACGAGATGATCAAGATTAAAGAAGACAGAGAATTCCTCCAAGCTCAAAAACAGAAGGGAAAAAAAGGATATATGGCTAACGTTGACAAAGCATTATCAGAGAAAGAACGGTTAGCACGTAGGGAAAGTAAGAGAAAGGAGGAAGAAACAAAGTCTGCCAAATTGACTTCATCAAGTAGCATGAGTAGTGAAGATGAAACAATGAGCATGAGTAATGAAGATGAAACAATGTTGTGTAAAACTAACACGGCATAAAAAAATAATGCAGGCAAGAAGGTTCCTAGCAAACCAAGTAAGAAGGAACTTGTAACACGAGACGTTGCAGTTGCATTGGATAAATCGAATATTTCTGATAGACAGGCCGTATATGTGCTATCAGCTGCTCTGCATTAGATCATGATCTTGATGACTTGTCCATAAGCAAAAGTACAGTTCGTCGAAAGAGAATGGATGTACGTGATAAAATCGGAAAAGATTTAAAAGAATCCTTTAATCTGAATGTTCTTTAATGGTGCATTGGGATGGAAAAATGCTAATCGATTTAACTGGAAATGAAAAAGTTGAAAGATTAGCAGTGTTGGTGTCAGGAGGAGGCAAATCAAAGTTGCTTGCAGTATCCAAACTCCAGTCTGGCACAGGAGTAGACATTGCAACAGCTGTTGTCGAATGTTTAAAGGACTGGAACTTAATTGATCGCATTAAAGGTATGTGCTTTGACACAACTGCCACACGAACACGGGTCCTAAAAAGGGAGCTACTGCACAAATAGAACAAAAGCTTGGAGAAGACTTACTAAATATTGCATGCCGCCACCATATAATTGAATTTATTGCATCCAATGTTTTTGAGGTGTGTCTTTGTTCCGCCAGTAGCGGACTTGATATTCCGATATTCAAGCGCTTTAAATCTGCCTGGAATTCCATCAATAAAGAAAATTTTGAAACCTTTCCTAATACTCCAGGACGTGATGAACTGCTTGTTATCTGTAAGAAACATCTAACCTCCACACAAATCCGAGATGATTACAGTGAGGTCCTGGAACTTACAATCACCTATCTAGGAGATGTACCACCATGTGGAGTCAAATTTCTAAAGCCAGGTGCTTTGCATCGTGCCAGGTGGATGTCTCGCATAGTCTATGCAATAAAAATGAATCTTTTCTGCTCACAGTTTAAAATGACTCTAAAGGAACAAAGTGGAATAAAACGTTTTGCACAATTTGCCATTAGACACTATGTTCCTGCATGTTTTTCTGCACCTATCGCTGCTTCTGCCCCTGCCAATGATCTTTCGCTACTAAAACTGCTGCTAGTATACGAAGACAAAAGCATTGCTTCTTCAGCATCTCAAGCACTTTCTCGCCATCTTTGGTACCTAAGTGAATTTCTTATTTCACTTTCATTCTTTGATGAAGATATTTCCATTGATGTTAAAAGACATGGTAAAGGCACTCGACATAAGGGGATCTAAACATCCGCCCAAAAGAATAAATTTGTATCTTTCTGCCAACGATATTCAAAACAAGACAGTAGCCAGCTTTGTTACTAGCTCGTCTCGACTATTTTTCACTAAGCTCGGACTCCCAATAGCCTTTCTTGAGGATGATCCAACAAACTGGAAGAACAGACAAGATTATCAAATGGCCCTTGAGTATGTCAAGTCAATGATGGTAACAAATGATAACTCCGACAGAGGAATAGCATTAATAAAAAATTTCAATGCACATCTAACTAAGAATGAAAGTCAAAGCAGTTTCTCTTGCAAGTAGTGGAGCAACATCGCCTGCAGTTTCCTAATGTAAAAAAATCAAACTTGAAGCAGGAACTGCGAACACAGCAACAATGAGTGGGAGATGGGCACCCATGAGACCCCCACCTCTGAGTGGTTAATACTCCATTATAATTGAATATGGAGGGGAACTGCGATAAACTAAAGAAATTTTTGAATATGAATTCAAAGAATTTTGAAACAAGAAAATTAAGAAATTTAAAGTCGAATGTGGCACCACTAAATATTTATTAATTTTAATAAGTTTTGGTCAGTAACGTTTTTTTAATATAGGTATACACGACGCCCTATCCTTGAACATTATCTAGAGCGTGGAACTACAGTAACAAGTGCATCGTATTCTGACATGCTTCGGAATGAGTTAAAGCAAGCAATTCGCACAAAACGGAGAGGGAGATTGTCGGAAGGTGTTATTCTGTTACACGACAATGCACGCCCTCATACCGCTGCACAGACTAGAAAATGCCTTCAAGAACTTAAATTTGAAGTTCTCGACCATCCACCTTACAGTCCAGACCTGGTATCTTCGGATTTTTACCTGTTTGGACCACTAAAAGACGCTTTGAGAGGTCAGCGATTCCAAGGCGATGATGACCTGAAGGAGGCGGTACATGACATGTCTACGAACACAGCCAAAAACATTCTTTTGTGATGGCATTAGGAAGCTTGTAGATCGCTGGACTAAGTGTATTGAGAAACAGGGAGACTATGTTGAGAAGTGATGTGTTTATAATCTATCAGATGTAAAAATAAAATTCTGAAAATAAAAAGTGCGGATACTTATTGAATTACCCTCGTGTGTGTATGTATATATATATATATATATATATATATATATATATATTAGGCCGTTTCGAAAAATCGAAATTTATGATGGCTCAACGCACACATACTAAAAAAGTAATATGTCATGAATAAAGACTTCATGCAAAATATTAAGACAAGAGCTTATTGTTATCCAACCCCTCAATGCATATCTATTTTACCCCTCATGAGAAAATTTTCATTTTTCTGGCAAATATATTTATTTATTTTGTGATGTCCTCTTAAATTTGGTATATAAAATTCATAAATAAAATTGGAAGATAAGTAGGTCATTTTCAGGAATGGTCCAGTAACCCCCCTATATTCTTTAGAGAGAATTCTAGAAAATTCTTCCTTCAGGATAACTATTCTAGAATTTCCATTTTTCCCTTTATGGATTATATGATGTTTTATTTGCTTTTTCATCTATAATTACTGATATTTTCACAAGTTTACTGTTCTAGAAAGGTTACTTCATGTTACTTTACAACTTTCTTACAGTAATCAAGTCATAATATAATGTAGGTGAGTGATTAATGATTATATTATATTATTATTAAGACTAACAGGTGGTAAAACTTTTTCCCTCAGAATTATGGCAAAAACCAGAAACAAGTGTGAAGTCTGGTTGGTCGGACAAGTGCTGGAAGAGGGTTTTCTGAGAAGCAGCTTCCAACTAACAGTGATGTCCTTAAACGTCTTTTTTATCACATTAAGGTGGGAAAGCAAAATGTCTCTGTAGCTTGCGCAACTGTAGCCAACGAAGTTATTGCTATGTGGGAAAAAGCCTCCTTAATTACATCCCACAAGCCTTATATTGTCTCAAAGCTTAAAAGGCTTTACAATAAGCATGAAGGGCTGGTCAAGAACCGAACTCGACGAACTCCTACCCAAGAGAAGAATGAAGCAGAATTTGTCACCAGCTTAAAAAAGCTTTTCGATGTAGTTCATTCAGAAGTGGAAACAGAAATAAAATTGCAGGAGGATAAAGATTTTCTTAAGGATCAAAGGAACGATCGGAAAATGATTATGGGTCCAGAAGACAAGGAGTTTTCAAGAAAGGCAAAAGCACGACAGATAAGCATGGAAAGAATGGAAAAACTTCGCAGGAAATCAAAGGAAGAAATGAGGCAATTGACAAAGGTTGTGGATCTCAACCAATGTGAAAATTCCGGTTCAGGAGGAAGTGAAGAATCATCTGGTGATGAATTGTTCTACAGAGCACTCTCATCATCATCTTCAAAAAAGGAGAAGCTTGAACCAGGTGTAATTGTTAGGGATAAAAGTTCTTGGCTGCTCTGGACCGCACTGGAACATCTGCAAGAGCTGCTATGCACATTGTGGCACCTGCCCTTTCAGCTGCTGGAGTGGAAATTGAAGAGATCACACTTTCATCATCCTCTATCTACAGGTCTCGGCGATCAACACGGATGCTTCTTCCATCCATGCATGGGGGTAAAATTGATGTAATGCCCATTGTTGTGACTGGTGCAGGCGAATTAGAAAAATTACTGTCTATTTCCAAAGCTTATTTCTGGAACGGGAGAAGAAATGGGGAGAGCAGTTTTAGATGTCTTGAAGCAATGGCCACAAGTAAATGAGTGGGTAGCAGGCCTTTGTTTTGATACTACTGCAAGCAATACAGGTTTCCATGCTGGGGCTTGTACCATCATCCAAAAGGCCCTTCAGAGATCACTCCTTTTTCTGGCATGCCGCCACCATATCCACGAGCTTCTTATCACTGCAGTTTTTGAAATGTTTTTCTCTTCTTCGGGTCCACAAATTCCCTTATTCAATCGATTCAGAGATTGTTGGGATAACATTGATCAGCAGAATTACAAGCCCTATGAACCCAATGATCTCACCTCAGAATCTTTAGATCATTGGATCTTGAAGCACAGAAACAAGCTTATTTCTTTCATCAACTCCAAACTTCAAGAGGGCCACACTCGAGGTGACTACAGGGAATACTTAGAACTTGCACTTATCTTCCTTGGTTGTCCAATGCCTAAAACAAATAAAGGCTCTGATAGCAGATTCCACTACCCAGGAGCTTACAGCAGAGCTAGATGGATGGGAAAGGGCATCTATTCCTTAAAAATTTACTTATTTAGGAACCAATTCCTTCTCACCCCTCATGAAAAACAAGCTCTGATACGAATAAACGCCTTTTCAGTGACAGTTTATCTTCAAGCTTGGTATACATCTCCAGTTGGAATTGATGCTCCAGCAAATGATTTGGCCCTCCTCAAGATGCTACATATCTACAAGATCCAGGTTGATAAGGAAGTGGGTGCTACAGCCCTCAAAAAACTTCAGAACCATGGTTGGTACTTGAGTGAGGATCTTGTAGGATTTGGCTTTTTCTCAAACCTCGTGACTGAAGATGATAAGGTTCTAATGCTCCACAACCTTCACCACGCGCCTCCTCGAAAAGTGAGGGCAAGAAAGGTGGACTCCCGAATATTGCAAAACCCCAATGACTTAAAGATTGCCAGTTTTGTCACAACTCAAACACAAGACTTCTTCAAGTGTTTGAAAATAGAAATTCCCAAGAAACTTGAAGACATTGAGGAGCACCGTAATCGGGTCATGGCAGTCAAAGTAATCAACGACTGTGCTGAACGAGGAGTCAAACTGGCTACAGAGTTTAATGAGAAGCTCACAAAGAGTGAGGAAGAGAGACAACTGGCCTTTCAAATCATTGAAAATCAGAGAAAGGAGGTCCCTCAGCCACTGAAATCCCTATATTCTTAATCAATATATGTCTTAAATAGAATTTAAGTCGCTTTGTTTTAAAACATATTTTTCGTTCAGTCTTATATTTGCTCTAATTATCCATTAATGTAAAAGAAGTGCCATATGAGGAGTGCCTTTTTATCATTCAAATAAAATGATATTTTGTCTATTTGTTTTTCTTCCTTTATATAAAAAAATAAAAGTGTGTGCGTTTATCAAAAATCAATTTGAAAAATTACCATATAATCGTGAAACGGTCTATATATATATATATATATCGTAAAGAACGACGCTTGTATAGGAGATATTCCGCGCAAGACGAGAGAGAGAAAACGGAACAAATGAAAAAATGAAGTAACCACCTGGGAATCGAACCCGGGATCTTCCGATTGCCGGTCAGACGCGATACCATTACACCATGGACTTCACTCTTCCAAATGCCGTAATTCTTCTACATACTCGCAGAAACCAATGCCCCAAGGGGGCACCTCCCGCATGCCGTAACATTATATACATTCAACTGCAAAGAACACGCAGTATAAATAACGTAAAGAACGACGCTTGTATAGGAGATATTCCGCGCAAGACGAGAGAGAGAAAACGGAACAAATGAAAAAATGAAGTAACCACCTGGGAATCGAACCCGGGATCTTCCGATTGCCGGTCAGACGCGATACCATTACACCATGGACTTCACTCTTCCAAATGCCGTAATTCTTCTACATACTCGCAGAAACCAATGCCCCAAGGGGGCACCTCCCGCATGCCGTAACATTATATACATTCAACTGCAAAGAACACGCAGTATAAATAACGTAAAGAACGACGCTTGTATAGGAGATATTCCGCGCAAGACGAGAGAGAGAAAACGGAACAAATGAAAAAATGAAGTAACCACCTGGGAATCGAACCCGGGATCTTCCGATTGCCGGTCAGACGCGATACCATTACACCATGGACTTCACTCTTCCAAATGCCGTAATTCTTCTACATACTCGCAGAAACCAATGCCCCAAGGGGGCACCTCCCGCATGCCGTAACATTATATACATTCAACTGCAAAGAACACGCAGTATAAATAACGTAAAGAACGACGCTTGTATAGGAGATATTCCGCGCAAGACGAGAGAGAGAAAACGGAACAAATGAAAAAATGAAGTAACCACCTGGGAATCGAACCCGGGATCTTCCGATTGCCGGTCAGACGCGATACCATTACACCATGGACTTCACTCTTCCAAATGCCGTAATTCTTCTACATACTCGCAGAAACCAATGCCCCAAGGGGGCACCTCCCGCATGCCGTAACATTATATACATTCAACTGCAAAGAACACGCAGTATAAATAACGTAAAGAACGACGCTTGTATAGGAGATATTCCGCGCAAGACGAGAGAGAGAAAACGGAACAAATGAAAAAATGAAGTAACCACCTGGGAATCGAACCCGGGATCTTCCGATTGCCGGTCAGACGCGATACCATTACACCATGGACTTCACTCTTCCAAATGCCGTAATTCTTCTACATACTCGCAGAAACCAATGCCCCAAGGGGGCACCTCCCGCATGCCGTAACATTATATACATTCAACTGCAAAGAACACGCAGTATAAATAACGTAAAGAACGACGCTTGTATAGGAGATATTCCGCGCAAGACGAGAGAGAGAAAACGGAACAAATGAAAAAATGAAGTAACCACCTGGGAATCGAACCCGGGATCTTCCGATTGCCGGTCAGACGCGATACCATTACACCATGGACTTCACTCTTCCAAATGCCGTAATTCTTCTACATACTCGCAGAAACCAATGCCCCAAGGGGGCACCTCCCGCATGCCGTAACATTATATACATTCAACTGCAAAGAACACGCAGTATAAATAACGTAAAGAACGACGCTTGTATAGGAGATATTCCGCGCAAGACGAGAGAGAGAAAACGGAACAAATGAAAAAATGAAGTAACCACCTGGGAATCGAACCCGGGATCTTCCGATTGCCGGTCAGACGCGATACCATTACACCATGGACTTCACTCTTCCAAATGCCGTAATTCTTCTACATACTCGCAGAAACCAATGCCCCAAGGGGGCACCTCCCGCATGCGGAATATCTCCTATACAAGCGTCGTTCTTTACGTTATTTATACTGCGTGTTCTTTGCAGTTGAATGTATATAATGTTACGGCATGCGGGAGGTGCCCCCTTGGGGCATTGGTTTCTGCGAGTATGTAGAAGAATTACGGCATTTGGAAGAGTGAAGTCCATGGTGTAATGGTATCGCGTCTGACCGGCAATCGGAAGATCCCGGGTTCGATTCCCAGGTGGTTACTTCATTTTTTCATTTGTTCCGTTTTCTCTCTCTCGTCTTGCGCGGAATATCTCCTATACAAGCGTCGTTCTTTACGTTATTTATACTGCGTGTTCTTTGCAGTTGAATGTATATAATGTTACGGCATGCGGGAGGTGCCCCCTTGGGGCATTGGTTTCTGCGAGTATGTAGAAGAATTACGGCATTTGGAAGAGTGAAGTCCATGGTGTAATGGTATCGCGTCTGACCGGCAATCGGAAGATCCCGGGTTCGATTCCCAGGTGGTTACTTCATTTTTTCATTTGTTCCGTTTTCTCTCTCTCGTCTTGCGCGGAATATCTCCTATACAAGCGTCGTTCTTTACGTTATTTATACTGCGTGTTCTTTGCAGTTGAATGTATATAATGTTACGGCATGCGGGAGGTGCCCCCTTGGGGCATTGGTTTCTGCGAGTATGTAGAAGAATTACGGCATTTGGAAGAGTGAAGTCCATGGTGTAATGGTATCGCGTCTGACCGGCAATCGGAAGATCCCGGGTTCGATTCCCAGGTGGTTACTTCATTTTTTCATTTGTTCCGTTTTCTCTCTCTCGGCTTGCGCGGAATATCTCCTATACAAGCGTCGTTCTTTACGTTATTTATACTGCGTGTTCTTTGCAGTTGAATGTATATAATGTTACGGCATGCGGGAGGTGCCCCCTTGGGGCATTGGTTTCTGCGAGTATGTAGAAGAATTACGGCATTTGGAAGAGTGAAGTCCATGGTGTAATGGTATCGCGTCTGACCGGCAATCGGAAGATCCCGGGTTCGATTCCCAGGTGGTTACTTCATTTTTTCATTTGTTCCGTTTTCTCTCTCTCGTCTTGCGCGGAATATCTCCTATACAAGCGTCGTTCTTTACGTTATTTATACTGGGTGTTCTTTGAAGTTGAATGTATATAATGTTACGGCATGCGGGAGGTGCCCCCTTGGGGCATTGGTTTCTGCGAGTATGTAGAAGAATTACGGCATTTGGAAGAGTGAAGTCCATGGTGTAATGGTATCGCGTCTGACCGGCAATCGGAAGATACCGGGTTCGATTCCCAGGTGGTTACTTCATTTTTTCATTTGTTCCGTTTTCTCTCTCTCGTCTTGCGCGGAATATCTCCTATACAAGCGTCGTTCTTTACGTTATTTATACTGCGTGTTCTTTGCAGTTGAATGTATATAATGTTACGGCATGCGGGAGGTGCCCCCTTGGGGCATTGGTTTCTGCGAGTATGTAGAAGAATTACGGCATTTGGAAGAGTGAAGTCCATGGTGTAATGGTATCGCGTCTGACCGGCAATCGGAAGATCCCGGGTTCGATTCCCAGGTGGTTACTTCATTTTTTCATTTGTTCCGTTTTCTCTCTCTCGTCTTGCGCGGAATATCTCCTATACAAGCGTCGTTCTTTACGTTATTTATACTGCGTGTTCTTTGCAGTTGAATGTATATAATGTTACGGCATGCGGGAGGTGCCCCCTTGGGGCATTGGTTTCTGCGAGTATGTAGAAGAATTACGGCATTTGGAAGAGTGAAGTCCATGGTGTAATGGTATCGCGTCTGACCGGCAATCGGAAGATCCCGGGTTCGATTCCCAGGTGGTTACTTCATTTTTTCATTTGTTCCGTTTTCTCTCTCTCGTCTTGCGCGGAATATCTCCTATACAAGCGTCGTTCTTTACGTTATTTATACTGCGTGTTCTTTGCAGTTGAATGTATATATATATATATATATATATATATATGAAATAGGATCCCTCCTAAGGAGACGTAATTTTACATTTAGGATAAAAACGAAGACGTAGAGCAAGAAAGTCATTATATTTGGCTGCAGCCGACGTTTCGGGCAACTCTACCCATTTTCAAGGCCTAATAAAATAAAAAGCTAAAATTAATGCATGACAAAAAAAAAAATATACGAATGTCAAAAACAAACTAATTCATAGCACAAAATAAAACCACTTAAAGAATAAAAATTAAAAAGCGTAAAACAAGCATAAGCCAAAAACAAAAATTAAAAATTATATACATGACAAATAACACATGATAAAAGTAAAACTTTAAAACTAAAAACATTCAAACAAATTAGTTAAAAACTTCACTAATAAAAAGTTAAATGAAAAAACGCAAAAGTGCACGAAACATACCATGCTCACTTGACATCCTCAAACAACTGAGGCGAAAAGGAGACAGGGTCAAGGGGAAAAACAGAAAAATTTAGTTGGTAGGCATTCTAATTAATATAAAGGGGGTAACAGCTAGAATCAATATTTAAGCTGGAGTTCAGAAATTTAATGCACAAAGATTCATAAATACGGAGAGAGACGGACATTTTAATGATTTAAGAATTTTAAAGTTATTAACGGAAATATCAACTTTACACTTAACAGAATGATTTCTAATGGCAGACTGTTCCTTTTTAGATAAAACTTTCCCTGTCCTATGGCTAATACCCATATGGGAGCAAAATCTTGCCTGCAAAGAACGAACTGTGCTGCCAACGTAGTTCCCCTGGGAACACCCAGGGCAGGTAAACAAATAAACGACAGAACAGTTCATCGCAGGGGGGATTTTGTCCTTACAACGGAAAAAACATTCAAGGGTATTATTATTCACAAAAGCAACCTTAAAATCAGTGTGAAAATAAAATTTCCTCACCACACTCAACAATTGCTTTTTCACAAAAGTGTTAAATTGGTAGAGGTCAGGTAAAACAAGATATTTACAATTCTTAGGAACATCATACGTTTTTGCGATTTTAATTACAAACTAAGTTCGATTCGCACTTTAGTGCATAGAGCTTATAATATTTGCTCAAACTTTGCTCTGCTTCATAATGAGTTTGAATTCCTTACTGATATTTTCTTTAAAAATGGTTTTCCACGGGTTCTTGTACAAGGTATTATTGGTAAATTACTTAATAATGTTTATTCCCCCAAACTTATCCCAACGTATGATGTTCCTAAGAATTGTAAATATCTTGTTTTACCTGACCTCTACCAATTTAACACTTTTGTGAAAAAGCAATTGTTGAGTGTGGTGAGGAAATTTTATTTTCACACTGATTTTAAGGTTGCTTTTGTGAATAATAATACCCTTGAATGTTTTTTCCGTTGTAAGGACAAAATCCCCCCTGCGATGAACTGTTCTGTCGTTTATTTGTTTACCTGCCCTGGGTGTTCCCAGGGGAACTACGTTGGCAGCACAGTTCGTTCTTT
>JAJOZX010001258.1:372500-650000 GCA_023014485.1 Bathynomus jamesi
CAATCTTCTACGTTTAGTTGTGTTTGTGACAATACTCTGATTTAGAATATGGCTCTATGTTTGATTTGGCGTTAGCACTTTAAATTAATCTGACTGAGTAATATGGCTTTGATGGAGTGCGTTTAGAAAAATAGTTTCCAGATTCTCCACATGTAGCTATTGCAAAGTCATTAGATCGCATAAGTTATCAAACAGGTAATTCCAATTAACTTAGTATATACAATATGCTCTAGGGTATATATATATATTATATATATATATATATATATATATATATATATATACACATACAGGGTGTCCGAGAATTATCTGTACAATTTTTGGCTGTTATTAAAAGTCAACCATGAGGTGTAGAAATTCCAGTGTTGTCCCATTTTACAGAGAATCTCATTAAGTTTTTTCTGATACCACGTTTTGACAAGTTTTTTAGAAATGTACGCGGGTGACAGACATTGATGATTTAAAAGCAAGAATCACAGCTGCTATTGAGCGAATTGATGTGGATATGCTGCAGCGTACATGTCAACATTTGGAGTATCGATTGGATGTTTTGCGAATCACTAATTGTGCACATATCGAATGTTTGTAACAACGTTACTTTAATAAAAGAAACTTTTGAAAATACAGATTCTAAATAATCTTGTTTAAGAATTTTACGTGTGTTATCAAGAATTTTATCAAAAGATGAAATTGTACAGATAATGTTCGGACACACTGGAATTTCTAAAAAACTTGTCAAAACTTGGTATCAGAAAAAACTTAATGAGATTCTCTGTAAAATGGGACAACACTGGAATTTCTACACTTCATGGTTGACTTTTAATAACAGCCAAAAATTGTACAGATAATTCTCGGACACCCTGTATATATATATATATATATATATATATACAGGGGTTAGACAAAATAATATGAACACCCTCCGATTTCACCGGTTATCTTTACGGACTGCTCAGACACAAAGTAAACGGTCAAATGACTGGCAAACCTATTTAAATGCGTAACAGAGTGTATACGTCATGTTATAACCCTCACGTTGTTTTTACAGATCTGAGTGAATTATGAATTAGCAGTTATGAAAGACCTGTCAGACTTCCAAAGAGGGCAAATTGTCGGAGCGCGGATGGCTGGTGCATCGGTGACGAAAACCGCTCAGATGTTCAATGTATCCAGAGGAACTGTCTCTATGGTCATGTCTGCATACCAAAACCATGGAAAGACAAGCACCGACAAATGCAATAGTGGACGCAAGAAGAAGCTGTGTGATCGAGACCGCCGGGTGCTAAAGCGCATTGTGACAAAGAACCATAAGACCACAGCTCCAAAAGTGACTGTAGAGCTTAACCAGCATCTTGCAAGCCCGGTATCGACCAGAACTGTACGTCGCGAGCTCCATGGAGCTGGATACCATGGGAGGGCTGCAATTGCCAAACCCTTCCTTTCGCACATCAACATTGAGCGGCGCAGAAAATGGTGTAATGACCATAAGAGTTGGTCAATGGACCGGTGGAAGAATGTAGTCTACTCTGACGAATCCTCCTTTACGCTATTTCCATGTTCCGGTCGAGTTTACGTCTGGAGACAGCCTGAAGATGCTTATGACCCCGACTGCCTGACCCCAACCGTTAAGCATGGAGGCGGATCTGTGATGGTTTGGGCAGCAATATCGTGGAATACTCTTGGCCCAGCTGTAGTACTGCATGGTAGGGTTAACGCCCAGGTCTATCTGTCAATATTGGCTGACCAGGTCCATCCCATGGTCCAAACGCTGTTTCCCAATGGCGGCGCCGTCTTCCAGGATGATAATGCACCAATCCACACCGCTGGGGTCGTTAAAAACTGGTTTGAAGAGCATGTTAGTGAAGTAGAACGCTTGGATTGGCCTCCACAATCGCCGGATCTTAACATTATCGAGCATCTGTGGTGTCAGTTGGAGCAGCACGTCAGAAGCCGATTCCCACCGCCGGCGTCTTTGGAGGAACTGGAGCAGGGTTTGCTCGAAGAATGGCTCAGGATTCCTCTAGCCACTGTCCAAAAGCTGTATGAATCAATTCCCCGACGCATTGCAGCTGTTATTGCCGCTAAAGGAAGACCAACTCCATATTAAGAATAAAAACCGCCATTTATCAAGGTGTTCATATTATTTTGTCTAACCCCTGTATATATATATATATATATATATATATATATATGAAAGAGAAATGTACTTTTGCGTAATTAGCTGTAGATATGATAGTTATGTGTTAAAATGTAGGTTGCCGCCTAATTTTTATTGCGAAAGAATCAGATGTTTAATTTAAATATTTAATAATAATACTACTTCAAGTTAAATTGCTATACTCGATGCTTAAAACATCGCTTTCAACGCTTCAGTTGATGGATGTTGACAAAGTTCCTCATTTTTATCATGTCCCAAGAAGTGAAATTTTTTCATGTTAAAGGTAATGTTGCCTTCTGACCATTTGTATATTTTGTTTATGACTCTCTGCAAGGACTCCACCACATTTGCATCGCAGATTTTTCTTCCGAACTTTGTATCGTTTGCATACGATGCTAGTATACTAATGTTGTTTACACCGCTGGCTTTGTCTCTTAGCATGATAATGAACATGAGTGAGGCCAGTACTGTATTTTGTGGTACTGCCAGACACATGGAGTGCCACGTTTCTCCAGAAATGTAAAGAGAGTATTGCCAAACCGCTATACTTAATATGGAGGAAATCACTCGACATATGACAAATTCCACTCCCCTTAAAGAACGCGAACATTGCCCCCTATTTAAAGGTGGTAACAGAGCCAATGATCAAGAATTATCGGCCAGTGACTCTCACCTCACACCTTATAAAGTGTTTTGAACGTATAAGTAAAGGCAAAACTACCTACTACCTACAAGAAAAAGACTTATACAACCCAGATCAGTATGGCTTCAGGGCTGGAAGATCATGTCTATCACAGTTACTAGAAAACCAGGAGAAAATATTGTGTCGAGGACAAAACATAGCTGTAATATATACGGATTTGCTAAAGCCTTCGATAAATGTGACCATGGAATCATAGCACACAAGCTTAAGAATACAGGAATTACTGGAAAGCTAGGAGGGTGGATATTTAATTTCTTGACGCAAAGAACACAAAGAGTGGTGATAAACGAGTTAAATCGGAAGTCGTGAGCTCTGCCCCACAAGGGACAGTACTAGCTCCCTTGCTGTTCATAATAATGATGATCGCAGATACTGATGCAGATATTAAGGACAATATTGTATCATGCTTCGCAGATGACACAAAGATGTGTAAGGAAATATTTAACGAAGGCGATATAAAAAAATTACAAAACGACATTGAAGCATTATTCCAGTGGGTAGAAGAAAACAATATGAAGTTCAACGAAGAAAATTCCAACTTCTAAGACACGGTAATAACAAGGAGCTACAGAAAAAAGGATACAAAACTCTGCAAACCAAACAGATAACGCTAAATCCACAAGTCAGGGGTCTTGGAGTAATAATGTCGTCGGATACAGAATTCAGAGAGCACTATAACATCAAAATTACAACGACTAGAAAAATAATGGGAATCATCTGGTGGAGCTTCCGCGACAGAAAAGCAAACATCATGCTCAAATTATGGAAGAGTCTAGTCCTACCAATAATTGAGTATTGCTCAGTACTCACAAACCCATACAGAAAACGAGACATTGCGAACATTGAAACTATACAAAGGACTTTTACGTCTGAGATAGAGGAAACAGAAGGTGAAGACTACTTGTCTCGACTACATTCCCTTGGTTCTTACTGAAAGGCTTTCTAACCAGAGCATCTTTTAATTATCAGGTTATCCCATAAGTAATGTCGTTTTTTACGATAGATTAAGTTTAAACTAGTCCTACTCGGTTTAAGCATAAATTTTCCGAAGGTTATATCTAAGAGGAGATCTATCGTGTTTCGCTACATACTTTACAGACCTTGACCAGTGAAGACGTGTGTTTTGGTTTATGTGAACCCCTCATAAACATGGCGATATCAGAAGAGCATATCAGGCATATAATGCTTTACGAGTTCAAAAAAGGGAATAGTGCTACTGAAGCAACGCGAAACATTCAGGACGTTCATGGCAACGATATTCTGCATGTGAGGAAATGTCAAAGATGGTTTCAAAAGTTTAGGAATGGTGACTGCTGTTTGACAGATGCAGCACGCTCTGGACGCCCTGCTGAGTTTGATGATGACCTGCTGTTAGCCGCACTTGAAGAAGACTGTTCAACAACTGTCGAAGAATTGGCCCAGAAACTCAATTCATCCCCGTCCACCATCCATCGACATTTGCAACAACTCGGGAAAGTGCCTAAGTTAGGAAAATGGGTGCCACATGAATTGTCGGTCGACAATCTGAGGGTGCGGGTAAACATTAGCACAGCTCTTCATTCCCGTGAACCCCAAGATCCGTTTTTGCACCGTTTAGTGACTGGTGATGAAAAGTGGATACTGTACCAGAATGTTAAGCGCCGTCGACAGTGGGTTTGTGCCGGAGAACCAGCGACACCACAGCCAAAACCAAATCTTCACCCTCGGAAGGTGTTGCTTAGTGTTTGGTGAGATAAAGGTGGTGTAATACACTTTGAAACCTTACCACACAACCAAAAATCACCGCTCAAGTCTACTGTCAACAACTGGATCGATTGAACACTGCACTAAAAGAAAAGAGACCACCTTTGGTTAATCGGAAAGGAATCGTGTTCCACCACGACAACGCACGTCCTCATACCGCTCGGATCACTTCTGCAAAAATTGAGGAGCTTGGGTGGGAAAAACTTCCACATCCTCCATATTCTCCAGACCTTGCGCCTTCAGATTATCATCTCTTCAGGAGTCTGCAAAACTATCTTGACGAGAAACAGTATATTTCTTTAGATGACCTGCACACCAGTCTTTGTACGTTTTTTACCTCAAAACCGCCTGAATTTTATAAACATGGCATTGAAAAGCTTGTAGGACGTTGGCAGAGTGTCATTGATTCCGATGGAAAATATATACTAGATTAAAAAGTTTAATTTGATTTTTTTTTTGTCTTTCAAATTCCGATCTCAAAAACGACATTACTTATGGGATGACCTGATATTATTTTTATCAGAAAAGATACACGAAATTTTTAATAATTTTCTTTTCTTACTTGTATCCATCGACCAGTGGGATGGCGGGCGGCGAACCGCGAATGTAAATACCGCCAAATCACGGTTAACTCCATGTCACGATCACGGATAAGTGCACAATGGTAACAATTAGTAAGTCGTGGTTAATTCAAATGACGACAGTGAATCACGGACAACTGCGTGAATAAAATGTGTGTGTGTGTACCTCGTTGCGGTTCCGTGCGTCGGTCTCTTTTCACACGAAAGTCATGGTGGTGGACCCCGCCTCTAGGCGCATCTGGCATAATATGCAGTCTGTTTAATTTCCTCATTTCTACCATATCTCAAGAGCTGAAATTTATCAGTGTTAAATATCATATTGTTGTCTCCTGACCATTTGTATATTTTGTTAGTGTCCCCCTCTGCGTCGGTCTCTCTTCACGCAAAGGTCAAGCTGGTGGCACCGTCTCTTGGCCTGGCTTGGTGGAGGAGCGAGTTGCTCTCTTTCACTCTCCACCTCACATATATATATATATATATATATATATAGAGAGAGAGAGAGACAGGCAGATAGATAGATAGACAGGCAGATAGATAGATAGAGAGTTAGATGGACAGATATATAGGAATACATTTAATACACAAATATATCTTTAAACCTTATTACAAAAAATATTAATATAACTATAATAATAGATTCTATTTCGGGGTAACTTATTCATTTTTCCTCTTTTACGCAGCTATTTTGATTCAATACAAATTTGTCTTTAAGACATCAATATATCTTTAAACCTTATTACAAAGAAAAATATTAATATAACTTTATAATAAAAATAGATTCTATTTCGGGGTAACTTATTCATTTTTTCTCTTTTACTTGCAGCCCTGCCACGACATTGCTGCATTATTTTTAATATAATTTAAAACCGGCATTCACGATCGTATTAAGTCTTACTGTTGAAGATATCCAGAAATAATGATGCAAAATTATTTTAAAAGGTATATACTCTTCGAAGTATCTTAAACTTTGGTACAAAAAATATTACTATAACTTTATTTTAAAACTAGATTTTAAGTTTTAGTATGGCATGCCCAATAAATATCGTTTTCTACGCGTATTTATAAAAAATGGAATTTATGGTATAACTCATTTAATTGCACCTTCTACAATTCAATAAATGGATTTAATATGATTTACTCTAAATAATTTCTTTTCAACATTACTGCATTATATTTAATGTAATTTTAAACCAGCTTTTCGAACATATTAAATCTTACTATTCACGGATTAAAGTAAATTTTCTTCAGTGAATTCTCGAAAGACGAGAAATAAAAGTTATCCTGAAATACAGTCTATTTTTAATATAAAGTTATATTAATATTTTTTGTTATAATTTAAGGATACAAATGTATATTAAAGATAAATTTGTATTCTGGCATCTAATCTTAAAACACGATGGGGTAAAATGCGAAAATAATTGGGTAAAAGAGGAAAAATTAAATAGTTACCCCTAACTTAATTTCTATTTTGTTTTAAAAATCATATTAATGCTTTTTATGTTATAGTTTAAGGCTAAAATTCTGTATTATAGCGAAAAAAATTTTGGCATTAAACTTAGTTTATCTTATTCGGTTTTTTGTTTAAAAGATCGCTCACCAAATGCCAAACTGGTCTCGTGGTATTATACTATGAGAAGCTCAATAGGAAAATTATTGGCTTTTATAGCTCTGTCTCTTGGGTCGTATTTGAAGACCTTGTCGGTCTATCATGAGCTGGTAAGTAAAGTAGTTGTGGTGCTGTGGTGGTGGTTGTGTAATACTGCTAAGAGGTCTTAAGGTGTAGACGCTTGGTTGTAGCCCTCATAGCGGTTACGTAGTGTTGATAGGATGAGCTCCGAAAAGTCTATACTTAGACGATTGGTGTTTTTTTTGTGTGGTGGTTATGCTAGTATATATTTTGTTATTGGGGCTTTACATGCATCTATGCGCGGATAGTCGGGGAGTGTATGTGTGTTTGTGTGCGCTTTTAATTCGTTCTAAAGTTATTAATATACAGGCCATTTATGCCTTCTAAGCCAACTGGCGGATTAGGCCAACTGTCAAATGGCTAATTAAGCCAACTGGCGGATTTCGAGTTGTAAACCAAGTGAAGCTACCTGAGTTCTCATTAAGCTTCTGCATCTGGCAAGAACTGGATGGTCTTTTCCTCTCTCTCCTTCATCTCTCTTAGGTTAGGTATACCCCTTTGGGGGGGTGAGGCCGTCCCAACTTCTCCCCCAAAGAGGTTAGGTGGACTCCCACAGTTTGCTGGGGAATTCCCCCCCTTTTTTGGCACACTGTGGGAGGGGGTTGGCACCTTGCAATAAGCGGGTGGGGTGGCACTGGCACTCATTTGATCAACATTGCATATGCACTCGTCCATTTTGCGGCCACACTACTGGGGATTGTCGTGTGTAAGATTGTGAAGAGTAAACAAATGGAGGAACTGAGTTTTGGAGGCATTGAAAGCCACAAGGTTTTCTCTGCCCCAATCAGATATAGTAGATATAGCTTTCGGGAGGGGGTGGAGAAGTGAAGAGTGGAATCATCGGCATAGGAGTGAATAGGACAGGAAGTGCAAATTAAAAGATCATTAATAAATAAAAGGAAAAGAGTGGGTTGCAGGATAGAACCCTGAGGAACATTGTTATTAGCTTTAGGAGAAGAACAGTGGCCATCTACAACTGCAGCTATAGATCGGCCAGAAAGGAAATTACAGATGAAGGCACAGATAGAAGCATAGAAACCAAAAGAGGGCAGTTTGGAAATTAAAGAGTTGTGCTAGACCCAATTTAAGATTGTGAATTTTGCATATACAGTACAGTATAATAGATGATTTTCATTGTTCAGTAATATTTACAAGTTGCAATATATATATGTATATACACACATACATACATTAACAGGAATTAATAAAGTGTCTTTAGTGAGTTGCGAAACGAAATTAACGATGGTGTTTGTCTGATATTTTAAATTTATAGGTCTAGCGTTCCAGATATCTGCCCATTTGTAGGAGAGAGCATTTCCTGCAATTTGCATCGAATAATTTGGTTTATGTATGAAATCATTGGGAAGACTTGTACAGTATAATGATTACACTAGGCAACAAAGATTTTGTTACAGAAGACCAAATAGGTGCTCCTAGCTAATTTCGGTATGCTGATTTCAAATCTATAATTAGATTTTTTCTATCACGTCTAGATTTTGTGTAAAATGCAAATCACTTTTAGTAAAATTTTCTACCACGTCCAGATTTTGGTTTTAATCGGCTTAATGCCAGTAATATGAAACTTGCTAAGTTAGGAGACCAACAGAGGGACTGGGCACCACATATTTGCTGTGCACAGTGCAATGCAATGTTAATAGCTTGGATGAATGGTAAAAGAAAAGCTATGCCGTTCTCAGTCCCCATGGTTTGGCGTGAGCCGAAAAATCACTTCAATGATTGTTATTTTTGTTTGACAAAGATTGCTGGTTTCACAAAGAAAAACAAATCAAAGATCACGTACCCAAACTGCGAATCAGCAATGAAACCAGTACCACATGATGAAACAAATCCACCACCAGTTCCACCAGCAACGATAACAGACAGCAGTTCATCTGAAGATTCTGCTAGTGATATAGAAACAGGGAAAGATGGCATATATGTTCCAGATGCAAATATTTCCCCACATTTGTTAAGTCAAGCGGAGTTAAATGACTTAGTGCGCGATTTGGAATTACCAAAAGAAAAGGCAGAGTTGCTTGGTTCAAGACTTCAAGAATTTAATCTTCTCCAACCAAACACCAAAGTTTCCCATTTCCGCCATCGCCATTTGCAGTTTTCATCATTTTACTTACAGGAAGAAAACGTTTGTTTCTGCCACGATATCAGTGGTCTGATGCAAGGGATTGGCTGTCGCTATGATCCAAAAGAATGGAGACTGTTCATTGACTCTAGTAAAGCTAGCCTTAAAGCTGTATTACTGCACAACGGCAATGAAAAACCTTCAATACCTGTAGCACATGCCACTGGCCTTAATGAGACTTATGAATCGATGAAACTGCTGCTAAGACTCATCAAATATAAGGACCACACATGGAATATTTGTGGCGACCTTAAAGTTGTATCATTACTTCTTGGGTTACAGTTGGGCTACACAAAGCATATGTGCTTTTTGTGTCTATGGAACAGCAGAGATGACAAGAACCACTACAAAAAACATGATTGGCCATCTAGAACTGAACATGTTGTTGGTAAATACAATGTGAAACACCCAGCACTTATTGACCCTCAGAAAGTACATCTTCCACCACTTCACATTAAACTTGGCCTTATGAAAAATTTCGTGAAGGGTATGGATCATCAAGGTAGTGGTTTCCAATATTTAAAGGATAAATTCAAAGGAATATTGACAGATGCTAAGCTAGAAGCTGGAGTTTTCACTGGACCACAGATCCGCAGTGTCATCCACGACTCATCGTTTCCATCTAACCTAAATGAGAATGAACTAGGAGCATGGACATCTTTCGTTGAAGTTGTCAAAAATTTTCTTGGAAACCACAAAGCTGAAAACCACCATAAACTCGTAGAAAACATGCTTAAATCTTATGAAATAATGGGATGCAGAATGTCTTTGAAAATTCATTTTTTACATTCTCATCTTGACTTCTTCCCGGCCAACCTTGGGGCTGTAAGTGACGAGCATGGTGAGCGCTTCCACCAACAGATCTCAGTTATGGAAAACAGATACCAAGGTAATTTCAACCCAAATATGATGGGAGATTATTGTTGGTTCCTGCAGAAGGAGAGCTCGTCATCCTACAAGCGACAAAGGAAGAGGACACACCAAAGTTTCACTTAAGAACAGGAATTTGCCTTTCAGTAGTAACAACAAAATACTAACGCGCTTTGGGTGGATGGTTGGGCGCAGGGGTGGTAACTCCGCCAGCGGAATTCCGCTGTCTGTCTTAAGCCAGAATAAAGGAGGAAAGACATCCCTGTTCACTAATTATTTAAGTATGCTTAACATAAAACGTGGCACGGAAAAGTAGCTTAGACGGCTTTCGTAATAGAAGCGGGTGAGAAAAAAAATGAAAAATAGGGGTTTTCGGTTACACAAAATCTGTCTGTAACAAAAAAAAAGTTGAAATTTGTTGCCTAGTGTTATTATAGTTGTTCTGAGCGGGGTAATCGATCTGCAAATGGGCGAAGTATACTGTAGTTTCTACTAGGGACACTCAATATATTTTGTTCCACCCTTTTTTCTTAGTTAAATAATAGGCCAAGTGGCTGAAATGTCTTTTGGGCCGTAAGTTTGAGCTTTCTGCGCTTCATATAACCGGATTTTTCCAGTTTGAACCTACCCACCTTGTATAAAACCGCTTTTAAACTCCCTTGTATAAAACCGATGGTTAAGGCAGTTTCGAAAATGGCATCTGACAGTGATGTTCGTCGTAAACAGAGAGCTGTTATAGAGTTCTTAACCGCAGAGAACGAAACAGTTGGAAATATTCACAAACGGCTACAAAACGCTTACGGAGATGCTGTTGTTGATCGAATCACAGTTGGACGCTGATCTAAACGTGTGAGATCATCGGAGAGAGGGAGAGTCAGTCTCGATATGAGCCACGCAGCGGTCGCCCGGCATCGGCTGTGACATCTCACACTGTGTAACGTGTTAACAGCATCATTCGATCAAATCGGCGCGTCACATACAAGGAGCTATCACTGGAGCTAGAAATTAGTGAAGGAAGTGTGAATACGATAATTCAGCAACTGGGATACTCGAAAGTGTGTTCACGGTTTGTTCCTCGCCAACTGACTGAAGACCACAAAGCACAAAGAAAAGAAATTGCTTCTGAGTCGTTGGTTCGATACGAGACAGAAGGGGATGACTTCCTTTCACGAATTGTGATTGGGGATGAGACTTTGCTACACCACTTTGATCCTGAAATAAAACGCCAATCCATGCAGTGGCTCCCTCTGCAGGAAAGATTATGGCCACCATCTTCTGGGACATGAAAGGGGTGATTCTGGTGGACATTATTACAAAATCAACTCAGAGGCGTATATTGCTACACTACAGAGACGTCAGAGACTTATAAAGCGAGTTCGATCGGAGAGAAAACTGGAAGACGTCCTTCTTTTGCACGATAACGCAAAACTATACAGCAGTTTGCAAACAAGAGAGGCCATCACAAAAATGCGCTTGACTATGTTACCCCACCCTCCATACAACCCGGATGTGGCACCTTCAGACTTCCATTTGTTTGGGCCAATGAAGGATGCTATTCGTGGAAGAAAGTTTGAGAATGACGATGAGGTTGTTGAGGAGGTTAAGAGGTGACTCCAGCGGAACCCAGCGGACTTTTACCAGCAAGGAATAAAGGCCCTTGTTTCGAGGTGGAGGAAAGCCGTAGTAAAGGATGGAGACTATGTGGAAAAATAAAAACTTGTAAAAAAGGTATGTAACTACTTGTGTACAAAATTTCTGGAACTTACAAGGAAACTTGGAAAGAAAAAAAAACAGGTGGGGCAAAATATATTGAGTGGCCCTCGTATTATCAGCAACTTTGTACATACTAATACCGACATTAAGTTTATACAGGTCATTTAGTTTTAGAATATTTAAATTTCTGAACAATGGAGAGATATGAGATCGTCTGTTATCATTGTTTGAGAGAGTTCGTAAGCATTTTTTATGGATTACTTCTAGCGGATGTCGTATATAATTCTTTGTACTACCCCATGCTGTGATTCCATACTGTAAGTGAAGATGAATAACTGAGTAATACAGTGTGAGGAGGGCATTTTAGGAATTTTTTTTTTTTAATTTAAACATTATGTATAGAAATCTAGATATTTTTTATTTGATATATTGTGAGGGGCTTTTGAAATTTGATTTTTCATCTAACTTGATGCCAAGAACTTTAACTTCATATACTTTTGCAAGAGGAGTATTTCCTCTTATTAATGGTGTGTACACGATTGCAGTTCTTTGTAGTTACAATCATATGATGATTTTGTCAAGTTTAGTAAAAGCTTACTTGCACACATCCATTTATAGACATGATCTAATTGCCTGTTCACTTCGTTCATTAGGTAGTTGATATCGTGGTGTGTAGAAGTGAGTGTTGTATCATCTGCATACTGAATACAGTCTAATGTTGTTGATCAACAAAAATCATTTATCATACATGCATTAAGAGTAAGGCTCCAAGCATATATCCTCGTGGAACCCCACTTTCCAATACAGCATATTCTGATGAAATGTCATTTATTTAACATACTGGTGACGATTAGAAAGATATGACTTAAACCAATTTAGCATATTTCCACCTATGCCATACTGTATGTATTTAATTTATCTAGTAAGATATCATGTGAGAGCATATCAAAGGTTTTTGTTAGGTCAAGGAAAACTAAGATTGTGTTTTTTTTGTAGTTTAGGTTTTTATAGATATTTTCTAATAGCATGTTGATGGCGTCTTCTGTGATGTGGCCTTCTCTAAACCCAAATTGTGTTTTTGCTCGGATGTCGTATTTAGCTAAGAATTTGATTAGTCTATTGTATACGATTCTTTCAAATACTTTACTCAAAGATGGTAAAACGGAGATTGGCCGGTAATTGGATGGAAGATCAGAGCTGCCTGATTTGATTAATGGAATAGATGCTTAAAAAATGACTTTCATTCTGATTTGTTTTATTTTCCATCAATAACTTGGTAATGTGCAGTACTTTTTTTTAATCCTTTAAACCTAATCATTCACTTGTAACGTTATCGTTTTATTAAATTAATTAAAGTCTTGCCATTTCAGGAGCGACTCTGGAATGATATTGATGAAATTTACTGCGATGAAATGACAGACAAAACCCAGATTTACTGGCTTGTAATTATCATCGTTCTCAATTGGATTCCTTTGACTGTGATGATTGTGTGCTATATTAAACTGTTCATTGGGTTTAAAAAACACGCCCTTAAGGTCGAAGGAAAGGGTACGAGGAAGTATTGGAATTTTATTATTTTTCTATCATGTATAAAATTGTCTAGAATTTTACTACTGTTCGACAAGAATACAATATATCATAGTATGTACAGTATATGAGCATTTTTATAAACATGAAGTTAAGTTGTATCAAGATACACATATTAAATTTTCAGTACTGAATAAGATAAGAAAGTAACAAAAATTTAATATACTGTATATGATAGAGAAATCTTAGGTGTGTTTAATTTATAGTTGCAAACGTCCTTAAGTGGAATAAGTTAATAGTACAGCAGATGTGTCAGGAATTTGGGGGGTATTGTGACTTTAATGATGCAAGCATTTTATTTGGCAAGCTTGTAGAGCATGCCTAAAGATAAATTTTCAGCTATAGGGCCATTGCTGATTTCTCCTATAAAGGGAGTAGCAGCCATTTTCCAACATGACCGCCAACTAGGTGTATCGCAATTAAGTTCATGGTACAATTCTGTTCCACAGTGAAGGTAATGACTGCTGTGTTTTAATATATATGTTACATGGACCTCCTTAGTGACGCCTATGGGGCCATATAGGGCCTATAGAGCGCATATAGGGCCCTATAGTGGCCATATAGGGTCACTATAGAGTCACTGGTTGCCATTAGGATGTGGCAGAATCATTAGAGGTGATCTTCAATGAATAAACTTAACTAGAATCTTATAAATTAGAATGACATTTACCGACTAGGTACAAGAGATTTAGAAAAAAAAGCAAAGTAATCACTATGATCACCCTTTTCCCTCTCAGCCTCCCCCTTTTCCCTCTCAGCCTCCCCCTTTTCCCTCTTAGCCTCACCCTTTTCACTCTCAGTCTCACCCTTTTCCCTCTCAGCCTCACCCTTTTCCCTCTCCCTCGTTAAAATTATTAACGTTGTTTAATATAATAAAACAATTAGCAACAGGAGCTCTAGGGGTGGTGATCGAGGATGAGTCTGTTGACAATAATGCCAGCTTGTGACACATGCCAGTGTGTGATGACAGCAAAAAAAAAAAAAAATTAGACTAACACGATCGTAGATGTAGCTCGTAGCGTAAACTAACCCACTTTTTGTTTTACTTTACCTACTTTTTTTTTTTCCTTCTTATCCTCTCCTTACTTGCATGTCTGTAGTTTGCATGGTATGATAGTGAGTTAAGACTGTTTGCATGGTTTGTAAGCGTTCTTATTTTACTTCTTTTCATCTTTCACCCCTTTCCTATTCTCTCCGACTATCTTTCTGACTTGTCGGCAGTGGCCGGCGGAAGATGATTGGGAGTCTTTTTTCTCTTTTTCTGAATGAAAGTTAACCCATGAGTGATAGGTGTTGCTACTTAATTAACCCCTTATTCTCTTCTATTAATCCCCTACTCTTTCCTTTCTCTCGGGCTAACCTTAGAGTGAATCTTGGGGTCTTTGTTAGCCTTAGCTTCTGTAGATTCTGTAGATGATATTATCAATCACCTGTTTATGACACTGTATGTTTTAATTACATGAGTGGTGACGACAAAGTGTCATTTAAACCATCTTTCTTTTATCTGCATGCAGTACCTCATATTCTTCATTTCTGCTCTTTTACCTCCAGCTGCTAGTCTGACAATGGATAAGGATAAGGTGCACAAGGTGGTGGATCCCCAGCAGCCTGGGACGTCGGAGAGTTCTACTCAGTGTCACACAGACTGGGACAAATGTTTTCTTTGTCAGGAGGACACATCAGAAGTATTCCATTCACCAGCTAATTCAAGACGTGGTACAGAGGGGCCAGGTTAAAAGACCATAGCTGACAACGTCATAGGTTTTAGTAAGATTGCTTGCCGAAAACGATGCAGTTGTCAAGACTGGATGATGGTAAAGGCATGGAGGCAAAATTCTGGAAGCATAAGGCTAGATATACGAAACATGCAGACTCCAGTTCAACAAAACGAAATTGCAACGGGCAGAGAAGGGGAAATCAAGTGGTGAAGACAGTGCTGACATTTGCAAGAAGTACACTCGTAAGAGCGTAGGAAGAACTCCATCTTCTGCTGCCACATTTTTTTTTTGTGGTGATTTGGCAGTTGGAGATTCATTAGGTGAAGTAGCAACATTTGAGCTTCATGTTCGTGTCAGGCAATGTGCCCTGAAGCTGCAGGATAAACTTTTTCTAGCAAAACTAAGTGCTGGTGACTTGATTGCACAGTTGACACAGATGTGGTTGTTCTAGCAGTGATAATAGCCCAGCTTTCCTGAGCTGTGGGTTGCCTTTGGAACTAAGAAGAACTTTTGGATTCTTAGCAGCTCACACAATGGCCAGGGCACTGAGGCCTGATTGGAGTGTCGCTTTGCCAATGTTCTAGAATCTATGCATTCACGGGGTGCGATACAATGTCATTCTTTGGTGATATATGGAAGAAGACTGTGTGAGACACTTGGAAAGCCTACAACGAGGTCACGCCAGCTTTCTGTACACTGACTGCTACACTAGAGTCCATAGAGGACTGTCTAAAGTCACTGGAGCACTTTGTAATCTTGTATGACCGTACTAGTAGTGAGGTATACGTCAACCAAGCTCGCAAACAGCTCTTCACTCCGAAGGATAAAAAACTGGATCGCCTTACCCCAACAAAGACCGCACTCATCCGGCACACGAAAAGGGTTGCATACCAGGCTGGTCACTGCTGTGCCCAAATGATGATTGCTACAGCCAAGCTTCCATCTCCAAATGAGTATGGGTGGAAGAAACATGACAAGTGTGGGTGGGACATATGCTGGACTACTCTTCCGGAAGCTACAAAAGCTTGTTGAGAACTCCTGCGATACAGCTGGAAGAAGGGCTGTAGTGGACAATGCAAATGCTCCAAGGCAGCTCTCCAGTGCACAGCCCTCTGTGGTTGTGGTGGAGAATGCGCTACAACCTAGTATAGTATATGAAAACTAAAGCAATAATGCTGCACAGTAGCGGATTATAATGGGGGCAAGGGAGGCATTTTCCCCCGGCCCCAGATGCTGACCGGCCCCAAGAAACTATGTAAACGCTATAATATACCGTTGAAATAATTGGTCGCCGTGAGGAAGAAAAAAAATTCTAGATTCCGCTTTGTTTTTGTTTCGTTTTCTGTTGATCGATCCCAGTCAGCTGATCACATCACTCATGTATGATGTATCAGGTAAAGAATCGTGTTTTTCTAGTGTTTTTCTAGTGACACCGGCCCGAAAATATTCATTGCCCCCGGCCCTAACAATGCTTAATCCGGCCCTGATGCTGCATAGGAAACGCATAATTTGTTTTCAATTTTGATTACTACGCCCATGTACACAAACGCCCATTGAAATATTACATTGTTGGGCTCTTGAAATAAAACAGACCTTCACCTTACCTTACCTTATGAACCTTATGTTGTTTCGTGTGTTGGTCTCTCTTCACACGGAGGTCAAGCTGGTAGCCCCGCCTCTAGGTCTGGCCTGGTGGAGGAGCGAGTTACTTTCTTGCGCTCTCCACCGTACATAGCCAGGCACGCCCGGCTCATCTGGTACTGTCCTGAGCCAGGCATCCAGTCTTTTCTTGAAGACTTCAACTTTGACCCCCGTTACGTTTCTGAGGTCCTTAGGAAGCTGGTTGAAAAGTCTTGGCCCCCTGACAACCAAGCTATTTTCCTTCAGGGTTGAGGAGGTCCCTTGTCGTGCTTTTAATTTGGGAACACTACACATTCTGCCTTTCCTATTTTCCAGTGTTGTTTGAATGGTAATTGGGTTTAGTTTTAGGTTTGGTACCAGTTTTTCGATCATTTTCCATATGTAGATTATGATGTACCTCTCTCTTCTTCTTTCCAGTGAGTACAGATTTAGTTTACGTAGTCTTTCCCAGTAGTTGAGTTCTTTGCAGCCATCAATCTTGGCTGTGAAATGCCTTTGCGTTTCTTCTAGTTTATTAGTTTCTTCCTTTTTATATGGGGACGTCAAAACTGAGCAGTATTCAAGTTTTGGTATAATCAGTGTTTTTAGCAGGGGAATCATTACTGTCCTGTCCCTTCTCTTGAACGTTCTTAGAACCTGTCCGGCGACTCTTTTTGCTTTATTTATCGCTATCTGATTTTGTGTTTCGAATTTCGCATCATCTGTCATTATTATCCCGAGATCAATCGCTTTCATGCTTCTCTGAAGCAATGGAAAATGCAGATAAATCAAGTTTTGATGCCCTAACTCTTTGTAACCTACTAAATTATGATAAAAATAAGAATGGATTGCACTCATTTTGAAAAATGGCTGCCATTCCCTCACAGGAAAAATCGATGGCCCCTATAGCTAAAAATCTTCCTTTGGAGATGCCCTAGCTGCGTGCCAAATTTGATGCTCGTATAACAAAAGTCACAATGCTTTCACATATTCTTTGGGCAATAAGTTTCCATGTCTATTAGAGACTTAATTATAAATTAATAAACGAGGACAAGGTATGGCAATTAACTGCTACTGCTATAGTTTTTTTGTGTATTACTTACAACGCTTTCACGAATTTTTTCAGTATGATGGTCATAATGATGCATTAAATAATTTCAGAGCATCCTGGAATTCTAAATACGAAAAAGAAATTAGTGAAAATGTTGTTTACAATGATCATCGTCTTCGCGGCTTGCTGGCTTCCATTTCAAGCTTTTGCCATATTCAGGGAAAAAATCATTCTCAAAGATGACAGTCAAGTGACAAACGAAGAGGTAATCCGTAGAAAAATGTTTTTATTCTCAACTGCATTCCTTCCTATTTATTAAATTCCCTGAAATACGTCGACAGGACATTTTGAAAACTTATACAAACATTTCTTAACCTGACATGACCTAACCTAACCTAATCTAAACTCTCCACAGAGAATTTATCGCTAGAATTTCCAGCAGCAGTCGTTCATTTTGGTGCATTTCTTAGGAAGTTAAAACCAGTCTGAACTCAAAATTCCCTAAATAACTATACGCTTAACATTTATATAGAGACTGAGCATGTTCTCATAAATATCCTTAATTTTGTATTAGTTTTTCCCTTTATACACTTATATTCTGTTAAGAATTTAATACAATACCGTTATGGACGACTCAAAATATTTGCTTTAAATTATGTAAGGTCTTTAGATAAAAAACATGAACGTTTCTAGCTTAATATAATATATATACGAGTAACATAAAATTAATCTATGTTGAAGAAATTAAATGTGTTAATAAGCAGTCTGTAAGTAATTTTACCGCACTATTAAAAAATACGAAGAAGCACTTGTAAATTCAATCGCTTTCCTAATATTTAACTTGTATTTTTTCATCTTTTTTATTAGTTGTGACGTATTTCTCAAGAATTAACGAAACAGTGAAATTTTAGCTCCTAAATGTTTATTGTTCAGTAACAGTTGTCTTATAATAGTTCTTTATTTCTGTATGATTATAGGTTTACAACATTACATTCACCGTAACTCAATACATAATTTATCTTAACTCTGCGATCAATCCCTTCATCTACAGTCTGATGCATACCAACTTCAAAAAGGGATTTAGGGTCACTTTTCCCTGTTTCTTCAAAAATCAAGTAAGAAATAAATTTACTCATTTATCCTTTTGTATACTTTAAAGGATAGGTTACTTTGTTTATGTTAATAAGTCTAAACTACAGTACAGGTATGTGCATAGTAAGGCAAAAAACTTTGCCAGTCATTGCGATATCTTTATAGCATAAAAAAGGGTTATTAAGCCTGGTTTAAACAATTGGATAGATGATTTAATTGGTTTTATTTACACTATTTTGTAAAATTTTCACCAAAAAAAAAAGATATGAAAGATTTCCTAAAGTAGATGCAAGAGTGCTTTGCCAAGTTTAAATATGTTGCAGAGTAATAATAATAAGAGAATGTGTCGGGAGAACCTACACCTTTACGTGGGACCCGAACTACGGGTCACTACATCTGAACTGAGAGGAGGACGGTCACCGATCCAACTCCTGGGGAGAACTAAGGTCGCTTAGACTTGCTTAACAAACGGGGAGAGATTTTGCGATGTATCCACAATGTAGATTCAGACTCTGTTGATTATTTGGTTTGGGAAACATACAGAAGATGGCGTACTGAAACCAGAATCAACATTATGTCATAGAATTCAAGGACAGGATAGCAATAATATGGGTATAGCTAAGCCAATGCTGTTGTTGAAGGTAATTATGGGTGTATTAAATCCTCCCACGACCAATAGCCACCTTCATCACATTACTCTAACTACAGGGTGTTCCAAAATTCATCACCCCATTTGTTTTGCTTTCACTTTTGAACCAATAAAACAACAAATACTGTAGAAAACGGAAATAATTTATTTTATTTAGAATTATGTTAGAATTATGTTGTGGTGTGTAGTGTTCCATCTTCAAATTATTGTGGGTTGATCTTCTACAATCTGGAAAAAAAACCAACTAATTAAATTAAGGTTACAGCTACTTCAGATGGGGTGATGACTTCTGGAACACCCTGTAGAAGTAAACGAGGAGAAACAAACTAGCGAACTCTTTACTTGCACTTTCACAAATTCTTTACCACCCTGTGAATATTTTGAAAAACAGTGTACCAATTTAATATCATTTAAATCAGGGGTTCTCAACAAAGGGGGTGGGGGGTAATTTGGCATATCCAGTGGGGGTAATAAAAAAAATGGAAAAATAGAAAAAATAGAAAAGAAAATAGAAAAAACTTGGATCACCTGAAGATCAGGGCCCCCAGCCTTCTCTAATTAGCCTTATAAGACTAACTAATGAAAATATCACGACCTAACCTAACCAATCATTAGGTCAACTGTACGCCCTTGACGAGTGGTTAGATTAGATCGTTATATTTTCGTTAGTTAGCTTATAAAGCTAACTAAAGAAAGCTGGGGGCCCTGATCTTCAGGTGATCCAAGAACTTGCTTTCAAATCACAAACCGTATGGCCTATGTCCCATAACACTAGGCAACAAAGATTTTGTTACAGAAGACCAAATAGGTGCTCCTAGCTAATTTCGGTATGCTGATTTCAAATCTATAATTAGATTTTTTCTATCACGTCTAGATTTTGTGTAAAATGCAAATCACTTTTAGTAAAATTTTGTACCACGTCCAGATTTTGGTTTTAATCGGCTTAATGCCAGTAATATGAAACTTGCTTTTCAAGGTTAAAGCAATTTTTTTTGCCAACTATATACAAATTCGAACAATTTTGATAAATAAAATTTATCCCGAGTTGGCAACACTGAGTCAAGAGCATAGTAACGGGTAACGGGCAACGGCCCAACGATCAGTCGCTAGTGACAAGTCAAGCAGAACGGTTGTTGAAGCTCTCTGCTGATGAGCAAGTGACAGGTTGTGGTGACTTGTGTGTTTTTATAGCATTTGTTTTGTACTACGGTGTGTATTTCTTTTTATTTTGCACATCGTAATAATTACTTTCTACGTTTTTTCAGATATTGTATGGTAATTCAAAATGGCATCAAATAGACGTGCTTGTGTAAATCACCCAGACAACTTCTGCTTTGTCTGTGGACAATATACACCTAAGCCACAACGTAGAAACATAACAACAAAGATTAAACTTGCCTACAAGTGTTATTTTGACTGTAAGTTAGGAGACCAACAGAGGGACTGGGCACCACATATTTGCTGTGCACAGTGCAATGCAATGTTAATAGCTTGGATGAATGGTAAAAGAAAAGCTATGCCGTTCTCAGTCCCCATGGTTTGGCGTGAGCCGAAAAATCACTTCAATGATTGTTATTTTTGTTTGACAAAGATTGCTGGTTTCACAAAGAAAAACAAATCAAAGATCACGTACCCAAACTGCGAATCAGCAATGAAACCAGTACCACATGATGAAACAAATCCACCACCAGTTCCACCAGCAACGATAACAGACAACAGTTCATCTGAAGATTCTGCTAGTGATATAGAAACAGGGAAAGATGGCATATATGTTCCAGATGCAAATATTTCCCCACATTTGTTAAGTCAAGCGGAGTTAAATGACTTAGTGCGCGATTTGGAATTACCAAAAGAAAAGGCAGAGTTGCTTGGTTCAAGACTTCAAGAATTTAATCTTCTCCAACCAAACACCAAAGTTTCCCATTTCCGCCATCGCCATTTGCAGTTTTCATCATTTTACTTACAGGAAGAAAACGTTTGTTTCTGCTACGATATCAGTGGTCTGATGCAAGGGATTGGCTGTCGCTATGATCCAAAAGAATGGAGACTGTTCATTGACTCCTCTAGTAAAGCTAGCCTTAAAGCTGTATTACTGCACAACGGCAATGAAAAACCTTCAATACCTGTAGCACATGCCACTGGCCTTAATGAGACTTATGAATCGATGAAACTGCTGCTAAGACTCATCAAATATAAGGACCACACATGGAATATTTGTGGCGACCTTAAAGTTGTATCATTACTTCTTGGGTTACAGTTGGGCTACACAAAGCATATGTGCTTTTTGTGTCTATGGAACAGCAGAGATGACAAGAACCACTACAAAAAACATGATTGGCCATCTAGAACTGAACATGTTGTTGGTAAATACAATGTGAAACACCCAGCACTTATTGACCCTCAGAAAGTACATCTTCCACCACTTCACATTAAACTTGGCCTTATGAAAAATTTCGTGAAGGGTATGGATCATCAAGGTAGTGGTTTCCAATATTTAAAGGATAAATTCAAAGGAATATTGACAGATGCTAAGCTAGAAGCTGGAGTTTTCACTGGACCACAGATCCGCAGTGTCATCCACGACTCATCGTTTCCATCTAACCTAAATGAGAATGAACTAGGAGCATGGACATCTTTCGTTGAAGTTGTCAAAAATTTTCTTGGAAACCACAAAGCTGAAAACCACCGTAAACTCGTAGAAAACATGCTTAAATCTTATGAAATAATGGAATGCAGAATGTCTTTGAAAATTCATTTTTTACATTCTCATCTTGACTTCTTCCCGGCCAACCTTGGGGCTGTAAGTGACGAGCATGGTGAGCGCTTCCACCAACAGATCTCAGTTATGGAAAACAGATACCAAGGTAATTTCAACCCAAATATGATGGGAGATTATTGTTGGCTCCTGCAGAAGGAGAGCTCGTCATCCTACAAGCGACAAAGGAAGAGGACACACCAAAGTTTCACTTAAGAACAGGAATTTGCCTTTCAGTAGTAACAACAAAATACTAACGCGCTTTGGGTGGATGGTTGGGCGCAGGGGTGGTAACTCCGCCAGCGGAATTCCGCTGTCTGTCTTAAGCCAGAATAAAGGAGGAACGACATCCCTGTTCACTAATTATTTAAGTATGCTTAACATAAAACGTGGCACGGAAAAGTAGCTTAGACGGCTTTCGTAATAGAAGCGGGTGAGAAAAAAAATGAAAAATAGGGGTTTTCGGTTACACAAAATCTGGACGTGATAGAGAAATTTTGATATCAGATCTGAAATCAGCATCAGCGCTTTAGTAGGAATCAGTAGTTCACGTGTCTGTAACAAAAAAAAAGTTGAAATTTGTTGCCTAGTGTAATTATATATACATTCACATTTATTCTAAATTTAGGTTGTATTTGAAGGCCACTTTGGGTTTAGGACGGGTAATGGGGTGAGCAGTGCCGCTTCAGGTGGGTAATGGAAGTAAGTGGGTTGAGAACCCAAGATTTAAATAATCTATTTAGCATCAATCTATATCCAGCAAATGAGACGAGATGCTGCAGAGGGGTCGACCGCAGGTCGATCCTGAACCGTTGTTCAAAACCATAAAAAATGTATCAAAAGTACAGTATATCGGCACCTGATTGATTGCGATGAAAACGACAGTCTAATAATGAAAAGGAGTACCAGAGACGCAATAAACATTCTTCATTGCTTTATTGTATCAACGTTTCGGAACACTATTTCTGTCATCAGGACTAAAATAAAAAAAACAACAATGTAATGAATTAGACGTGCTGGAAACAGGCCCTGGACAGCACGATCTCCGGATTTAATACCATTATACTTCTTTGTGTGAGTCTTTATAAAGTTTAGGTTTACAAAACAAGAATTACAGACCCGCAGGATCTGCGAACCCGCATTATCGCGGCAGTTGTTAAAATAACCCAAGAGATACTTGAGAATGTGTCCCGCAATGCAGTGGACAGATTTGAGATGTGCAGAGACAGTGATGGTGCTCACATCGAATCTTAGACTAAGCTTGATTAAATAAATATACATCTAATTATGTTACTACATTTTTATCCTAAAATACTATTATTTTAGCAAAATAGATAGGGACTTTTGGACCACCCTGTACTAAAATTTGACTGGGAAATCGATGGTTGGTGCTGAGAGCATGATTACGGTTGGTTGGTTGGTACAATAAAAAATTAAGAATGTTTACGTCTCTGGTACTCTTTTTTTATTTTTATTATTATTATTATATATATATATATATATATATATGATCCCTGAGAAACTTATATTACACACAAACCGTGCGTGCTTTTTCCATGCACGGTCTGTGTGTAACATATATATATATTGGCCAAACGTTTCGGTCCACTCAGGGACCATCTTCAGTGACTGGATAGCAAGAGTTGCAAATGCAACTCTTGCTATCCAGTCACTGAAGATGACCCCTGAGTGGACCGAAACGTTTGGCCAATAAATGTTGAGAGTCGTATCTCTTGTCTTTATATCCCTATTGAGGATAAGATTCCCGAAGAGCACTTCTATTGTAACTATATATATATATATATATATATATATATATATATATATATATATACACAGTATATATAAAACAAAGCACGCACAGTTTGTGTGTAATATAAGTTTCTCAGGGTACCATTTTGAGTTGTATTATATATAACCTTACCTTACAACCTTACAAAGGTTCCACGTGATGATTTCTCATTTCGCGAAGGTCAAGCGTGTCGCCCCTCCTCTCGAGTTGGCCTGGTGAAGTAGTGAGTTGGATTCTTGCGCTCTCCACCTCACATAGCCAGGTACGCCCGGCTCATCGGGGATTGTTCTGAGCCAGGCGTCAAGTCTTCTTTTGAAGATTTCCACTGCAACTCCCTTCGTGTTTCTTAGGTCTTTGGGCAGCTGATTAAATAGTTTTGGTCCTCTCACTACAAAACTATTTTCTTTCAGGGTTAAGGATGTTCCCTGTCTCGCCTTCAATTTGGGAATACGACACAGTCTACCGTTTCTACCTTCCACCGTTGTTTGGGGAGTTATGGGATTCAGAGTAAGATTAGGGACTAGTTTCTCCATTATTTTCCAAGTGTAAATAATGGTGTATCTCTCTCTTCTCCTTTCCAGTGAATATAGGTTTAGTTCTCGTAACCTTTCCCAGTAATTTAGTTCTTTGCACCCATTGATCTTGGCTGTGAAACTTCTTTGAATCCCCTCCAGCTGTCTAATGTCTTCTTTTTTATATGGGGATGTTAGGACCGAGCAGTATTCCAGTTTGGGTATTATCAGGGTTTTCAGTAGGGGGATCATTACATTCCTATCCCTTCGTTTAAAAGTTCTCAATATCAGACCCGTTATTCTCTTTGCTCTGTTTACTGATATCTTATTTTGTGTTTCAAATTTCGCATCATCTGTCATTACAACCCCTAAATCTTTTGCTCTGGAATTTCTCTGGACTTCCTGTCCATTTGGGGTATAATATTCCATGGACTTTAGGTCTTCTCTTTTTCCGTACCGTAATAGCTGAAATTTCTCGGTGTTAAACTTCATATTGTTGTCTTCCGTCCACTTGTAAATTTTGTTTATGTCGGTTTGTAGAGATCCTATGTCTTCTGGTTTTCGTATTTTTCTACTGATCTTTGTGTCATCTGCAAAGGATGTTACTGTGCTGTCTCTGGTAACGTCCTCATCTATGTCAGTTAGCATGATTATGAAGAGTAGTGGAGCTAATACCGTTCCTTGTGGTACTGAGCTGAGGACCTCTGATTCTGATGAAGATACTCCTTGTACTGTAACGACTTGCCTCCGCTCACTAAGGAAATTATATATCCATTTCCCTACTTTTCCTGTTATTCCCATATATTTCAGTTTATGTATTATGATTCCATGGTCACACTTGTCGAACGCTTTAGCAAAGTCTGTGTATAGTACATCATAGTTTTCATTACTTTCAAGTGAATCAATAATGTTGTTGTAGTGTTCCATTAGTTGTGACAGGCATGATCTGCCTGACCGAAACCCGTGTTGGTTATCATTGAATTTTTTCTGAGTTTCCAAAAAGTCATAGATTTTCTGTCTAACAATTCTTTCAAATATTTTGGTGAGATGAGATGTAAGCGACACTGGCCTATAGTTTTTGGCCTCGGATCGATCTCCTCCTTTATATATTGGGACGATGTTCGCGCTCTTCAGGATGCCCGGTATTTCTCCCGTGTTTAATGATCGTCTCCATATCCAGTATAGGGGCTCAGCGATTGCATTCTTGCAGTTTTTGATCAGTGTGGCATTCCATTTATCCGGATCTGAAATACAGTACTGTACCAAACTTCTTCTAATCACTTTTCATTTATTTAATTACTTTTCTTAATGAGACGTAGATACTGAAAACTTTATGCTGTACACACAACTAGACTACGGAAATATAATTAAAGTTAATGAACAAATCGTGCACACTTATCAGATGACAGTTGAGTTCACACTTAGCAAATGTTTTTGGGATACTCTGCTTTCCACTCCCACTTGAATTGTGCACGTTCTTAGAGTGGGTCAGGAAGGGTATGTACAGTGCTTACAAGAAGTCTCACGCCTCTGTCTCGTCCCAAGCTAGTCTGTTAGGTATAAAATGGGCGGTCCTTATGGCAGCGGAGGTGTGTTCGGATTGGTGCACATAATTGCTCTAACCCCATCAATGACGTCCACATCTATCTTTGTGTTGATCACTCTATTTATATATAGAGACATACTGTATATAGATATATATAGAGTATGCAGGCGATAAGGTGTCTCAGTCCCAGCTATGGTAGTTGTCTTACAATTAACAGTCCCAAGTGCGAGATACGTTAACACCTCCACATAAACTACCCTGGACTAAAATAACATACGTGAAGCCCTTACCCACAAACCATTTAAAAGGTGTGATTTAAAAGCTCTCTCTCTCTCTCTCTCTCTCTCTCTCTCTCTCTCTCTCTCTCTCTGATCACACCGCATCCCATCAGAGGTCTTCAGCAGGGACATCGGCAATGTATCCATATAACGTTAATAATAACCGAAAGTCGGCGAAAATATACTCTGCCTTCCGCTCTATCCCAAATCCTTTTCTCTTAGTAACCTCTTAATACAAACTAATCTATCATATTTTGCGACTTTTTAACTCTGGTAGGATTCAATTCCATTCCTATAGTGTAAGAGATACTTAAATTCATGTGTGTATTATGCCATATGATGTGCGTAATAAATAATCATTTTTAAATAGTTGGAGCGTTCAAGGTCATCTGTAACAATCTATAGGCTACCCCTCAAGCCCACTCTCAACACTTAGATTCCCCTAAGACACAGGCGTCTTCAAGTAACATGAATGCGTAGAGATCTAAGGTGTTAGATTCCATATTATATAATTTATGTGCCAGGTTTAAGAACGCTGGCATTGAAGGATGGAAGGAAGGGACAGTAAAAGCGATAATAGGTTTAATGAAGGAAGTGGAATGAGGATGGAGGTAAGCGTTGCTATGTCGAAGGAAACGAGGTTGGGTGGGGAATTACGAAGGGAGGAAAGGGAGAGAGGGGGCTAAAATGAACGCGGGGATGTGTTAAGGGAGAGGAGAGAAATTCATATGAAATGCTAAACACAAACTCAAATATTTATTTTAATGCCCTAGACCTAGAAAGACAAAGAGCAAAATACCTTAAACTAACAATGAATTGACAGAAACAGAAGAGTCTGGTCTTAGACGCACTGATAGGTTTAACGTATGTGGCTAGAGGCCGCCACTCAGAATTACCACTACTACCTAAATCATAATAAGGTTATTTACTATGACAGAGTAGTCATGAGTAGTTATGGAAATAAAATATGATTATACTGTTGATGGCTGACTATATTCAGTTGGGGTGCATGGTATCCTCATTTCCTTTATCGTCCCAGCACGCTTCACATAAGCCATTTACACAAAGATGGAAAGGCCGTCTGTGCACCACGAGACGACCCAGGCAATGCGGGGAGCAATGGTGACATTGCATGAATATGGTGTGCCAATAAGAGAAATATCAAGACGACTAGACGTTCATCGAAGCACTGTGGAACGGTGGATTCATCGGTATGAAGCAGAAAACTCAATCGCTACTTTGCCGAGGTCTGGTCCTCCGCGTTCAACATCTCAAGAGGAAGATGCTGCGATTGTTAATCATGCCAGAGAGCATCCGTTTGTTCCAGCGACGCATATTTACAGACACCTGAACCTTCGTTGTAGCGCAAATACAGTGAACAACAGACTTCACGAGGCAGGGTATTTTTCTCGCCGTCCAGCTATAAAACCTGCATTGACGATTGAGCATAAAGAGGCGCGGATGGGATTTGCCTTGCAATACTTGCCGCAAGAGGAAAACTTCTGGAGGAAAGTTGTGTACTGTGACGAAAAAACATTTTCAAGAGATAGTCATGGTTCCCTGCATTGTTGGAGGCAGCGCGGAAAACGCTATGAAGAAGGAAATATTTTCCCGAGCAAACGTAGTGGTCACATCAATCTCGGTGTGTGGGGCGGATGTCTGGCTATGGTGTCGGAGAATTGACTCAAGTAGATGGACGCTTTACTGGACAGCAATATTGCCAGATACTGGAAGAGGTGCTGCTACCCAGTGTTCGTGCGTATCTGGTTCCAGCGCCGGAACCATTTTACTTAATGGAAGATAACAGTCCCATTCATAGGAGTAACGTTGTGAGAGCGTGGTACGAAGATCACCCAGAGATTATTAATCTAATTCTGCCACCACGTTCTCCTGATATGAATCCGATTGAAAACCTTTGGGCAATAATGATTAACGAATGGGAGCAACGCAATGAAAGAACATTTGAAGCACTTTTAGCTCACACGAGGAATAGTTGAGAGAGCTTACGCCGAACACCAAACATTCCCTACAATCTGGCCTCTTCTATGCCGCAACGATTGCAAGAAATTATTGATGCCGGAGGAAGCTATACGAAATACTGATGTTAAAGCCATGACGTAAATGTGTATCGAATATATATTTATGTTAATATAGAATTTTATTATATTTTTATGTTTGACATCTATAAAAGTATATATTGTGTCCATGAAAGAACTTTACTTATCCTTAGTTAGAATCTTTTCTTGCAATGTCTACGCTCGTGGAGATGGTAATATATGCATTGTTGAAACAAACTATGAGAAGGTAATAGTTTCAGGAAAAAAATAAAAACTGGCAACATCGAGGCCATCACATGTTTATGGGAATTGTCATATGATATGCTACCAATAAACTCTTATATACTACTATATACAGTATACTATATTACGTAATAATTACGATGAACAAATCAAATGCAAATTTCTCTGATTTACGGCCCACCAGTCTTGCTTTAGACTAATGACTTTCAAAAGATGGAATAGGTTACCACTTAAAACAATGGATAAACTATCTATTAGTGAGACGACCGTGACTTCCTCGAAATGTGAGCGCGTGAGAGGTTCACTGAGGAATTTGGTCATTAGGTTCTTCACGTAGGATATGTATCACAAACAACAATATTGACAACAATTCCCAACAATTACTTAATATCAATCATTGCATTTGAGCAAATAATTTAGACCTGCGTCAAAATAACTTAGGTATCATGCCATGATTTGGGATATTTGCCGAATTAGTCGTTCTCTATAGTCTACAGTATATATTGAGACGGTATAATGTAATGCCCAGCTAATATTATGATGACTAGGATTGCTCCATAACCATCCCAACATCCCGAAACTTGGTCATTCTGCTTCTTAATCATTTGTATTTTAAACACTAAAATGTAGCAGAAGTGACGTAATGATGGACGTCATTGATTGGGTTAGAGCAGTTATGAGCACCAATCCGAACACATCTCCGCTGCCATAAGGACTGCCCATTTTATACCTAACAGACGAGCTTGGGACGAGACAGAGGCGTGAGACTTCTTATAAGCACTGTACACTGTCACTGCTAGTCACTGAATCAAGGTCCTCATTTCTGGGAAAGTGGAAAGTTATGAAATTGTCTGTTTTTTTTGCTTTTCGCAAGTAACTAATGCTGTATTCTGTTTCGTATCCTTTATATGCACTTATTTTCAATATCTGAGCTACATAGCAGTGTTGAACAAATTTAACAATAAAAAGCCATTAAGTTTTGGTTTGGCATTAGTTTCTTGAAGAGTCTTTGAACTGTTACCTTTTTCTACCACTTTTCTATGTTCACGTTTTGGCTCAGTTTCTTCTTGAATGTTTTCACTGTCACTATTAGTGGATTTGTCTGCACTATCACTACTATCAGAGTCATTAATTGGTGTGCACTCCAGATCACTGTCTTCAAAGCTCGTCACTCCTGCTTCGATGTCATATGGCTCCAGATTACACTCAGCTACAGGTGACTGATCTGTTGTGTTTTCATACAGGGCTATGCGATAGGGTTCAAAAACTTTGACATATCTTGATTTCCTGATATGCTGTGCAGGCTTGCAATTGTCCCACAAATTTTTTGTACATTTTTCTAGCACTTTCGATCTCAGCAGTATCCACAAAAAGACATACTATTTCATCAGAGATGTATTTTGCTACTTGGAAGACGTCATACGCTGTCCTGACAATTGCTCTTTTTTGCAATACAGGGTGTTTCAGGTCGACCCTACAAATATGGAAATTGGCGGAATTTGTAGTTTGTATTTGGTATTTGGCATTTGGAACCTGTCTTGTATGGTATTGTACGTAAACAATAATAACAATAAAACAACATATACTTCGTCGCTTCTTGTAGGGTCAACCTAAAACATTGAATTACTACCTACTTGCTACAAATTTTCGCCAATTTCCATATTTCTAGGGTTGACCTGAAACACCCTGTACTCTCCAGTACACCTGTCATTTCACCACTGCACCAATACCGTCATGCGCACCTTTACCATGACAGCTCTCCGTTACAATGTAATGGACATAACAAGTAACGGACGTAACAAACTAAATATAACATTATATTATAAAAATATGGAGATTTGAATTCACAGTATGGAACCATGTGTGGGTACCTACTAAACAAGTAAAATAGAATCTAAACCAATTTTGTTTACTTTACATTTTTAAATAAATTATGAAAAAAAGAAGGAAAAAACGTAACGGAAGTAACAAAAAAAAACTGACTTTTTCATAAATGAAAATAAAAAACTTTGAAGGATTGAAGAATTATCAGTTAATTACAAAGGCCTTACATATACCGACATAACGCAAGGTAGAAATCATATGCTTCCAAATTTTTTAAGATCAGACATCTCGTATGAAATTACGTATGGCCAGCTAATATCTTTAGAACTTCAATGTCATCTCGGGAAAAGGTGCATAACTCCGTAACCAGTCAATGTAAGGGGTAGTAAACAATGATTGCCTCCCCCTGCACAGATGAAACTAATAGAGGTACAAAAAAACTGATTGTTGCATCTTTTAGACAATTTAATTCTACGTCTAAACAAAACCACTCAATAGTTGGTGTTGCCTCCTTGTGCTTGGCAGACGGCTTGAAGTGGGCAAGGGTAGGAGGTGAGGAAAGATTCGAAAAGGTCAGTGTCGTACTCAAGATTTCGGAGGACTGTTTCGATGTGCTGCTCCATGGTCGGGCGGTAGAATCGGGTGGCTGGTGGTTCAGCAAGCATCAGGGATTCCACTCGGTCTTTCAGGATGGATCCTGAAAGATTCTGCCGCCGGACCATGGAGCAGCACATCGAAACAATCCTCCGAAATCTTGAGTACGACACTGACCTTTTCGAGTCTCTCCTCACCTCCTACCCTTGCCAACTTGAAGCCGTCCGCCAAGCACAAGGAGGCAACACCAACTATTGAGTGGTTTTGTTTAGACGTAGAATTAAATTGTCTAAAAGATGCAACAATCAGTTTTTTTGTACTTCTATTAGTTTCATCTGTGCAGGGGGGGGCAATCATTGTTTATCACCCCGTATTTTAGATCTGTGAACAGATTTGAAACCGACAGTTATTTCCCTTTCCAATGGTATGTAACACATTGCATTTTGGTTAAATTTAATTTTTTTTGCTCAGGATGACATTTTCGTGGAATATTCCTATATAACCTTCGTTAACCTTGGTTTTGCTCCCACCCGAATTGTTCATTCTGACAAAGGTCAATCTTGTCACTCTACCTTAGACCTACAGTTTAACGTGGAGTCCGAACCACGCCCCACCAGCAGTTTAGGGTCTTAACCACTAGGCTACCCAGGGGACCCATTTATCTACCAACCAATTTTTTTTATTGTGTGGATGAACTGCTGGATTTTGCTGCGCGCCGCCTGCCGTCACCGGGTCTCGATCCTGAGGCCGATGGATTCGTAGTCAGCGATGCTAACTACTACACCATATTGTATATATATATATATATATATATATATTAGGCTGTTTCGAAAAATCGAAATTTATGATGGCTCAACGCACACATACTAAAAAAGTAGTCATGAATAAAGACTTCATGCAAAATATTAAGACAAGAGCTTATTGTTATCCCACCCCTCAATGCATATCTATTTTACCCCTCATGAGAAAATTTTCATTTTTCTGGCAAATATATTTATTTATTTTGTGATGTCCTCTTAAATTTGGTATATAAAATTCATAAATAAAATTGGAAGATAAGTAGGTAATTTTCAGGAATGGTCCAGTAACCCCCCTATATTCTTTAGAGAGAATTCTAGAAAATTCTTCCTTCAGGATAACTATTCTAGAATTTCCATTTTTTCCCTTTATGGATTATATGATGTTTTATTTGCTTTTTCATCTATAATTACTGATATTTTCACAAGTTTACTGTTCTAGAAAGGTTACTTCATGTTACTTTACAACTTTCTTACAGTAATCAAGTCATAATATAATTTAGGTGAGTGATTAATGATTATATTATATTATTATTAAGACTAACAGGTGGTAAAACTTTTTCCCTCAGAATTATGGCAAAAACCAGAAACAAGTGTGAAGTCTGGTTGGTCGGACAAGTGCTGGAAGAGGGTTTTTCTGAGAAGCAGCTTCCAACTAACAGTGATGTCCTTAAACGTCTTTTTTATCACATTAAGGTGGGAAAGCAAAATGTCTCTGTAGCTTGCGCAACTGTAGCCAACGAAGTTATTGCTATGTGGGAAAAAGCCTCCTTAATTACATCCCACAAGCCTTATATTGTCTCAAAGCTTAAAAGGCTTTACAATAAGCATGAAGGGCTGGTCAAGAACCGAACTCGACGAACTCCTACCCAAGAGAAGAATGAAGCAGAATTTGTCACCAGCTTAAAGAAGCTTTTCGATGTAGCTCATTCAGAAGTGGAAACAGAAATAAAATTGCAGGAGGATAAAGATTTTCTTAAGGATCAAAGGAACGATCGGAAAATGATTATGGGTCCAGAAGACACGGAGTTTTCAAGAAAGGCAAAAGCACGACAGATAAGCATGGAAAGAATGGAAAAACTTCGCAGGAAATCAAAGGAAGAAATGAGGCAATTGACAAAGGTTGTGGATCTCAACCAATGTGAAAATTCCGGTTCAGGAGGAAGTGAAGAATCATCTGGTGATGAATTGTTCTACAGAGCACTCTCATCATCATCTTCAAAAAAGGAGAAGCTTGAACCAGGTGTAATTGTTAGGGATAAAAAGTTCTTGGCTGCTCTGGACCGCACTGGAACATCTGCAAGAGCTGCTATGCACATTGTGGCACCTGCCCTTTCAGCTGCTGGAGTGGAAATTGAAGAGATCACACTTTCATCATCCTCCATCTACAGGTCTCGGCGATCAACACGGATGCAGATGGGAGAAGACATTAAAGCCAGTTTCCAACCAAATACCCCTTTAATAATTCATTTTGATGGAAAGCTTCTTCCATCCATGCATGGGGGTAAGATTGATGTAATGCCCATTGTTGTGACTGGTGCAGGCGAATTAGAAAAATTACTGTCTATTCCAAAGCTTATTTCTGGAACGGGAGAAGAAATGGGGAGAGCAGTTTTAGATGTCTTGAAGCAATGGCCACAAGTAAATGAGTGGGTAGCAGGCCTTTGTTTTGATACTACTGCAAGCAATACAGGTATCCATGCTTGGGCTTGTACCATCATCCAAAAGGCCCTTCAGAGATCACTCCTTTTTCTGGCATGCCGCCACCATATCCACGAGCTTCTTATCACTGCAGTTTTTGACATGTTTTTCTCTTCTTCCGGTCCACAAATTCCCTTATTCAATCGATTCAGAGATTGTTGGGATAACATTGATCAGCAGAATTACAAGCCCTATGAACCCAATGATCTCACCTCAGAATCTTTAGATCATTGGATCTTGAAGCACAGAGACAAGCTTATTTCTTTCATCAACTCCAAACTTCAAGAGGGCAACACTCGAGGTGACTACAGGGAATACTTAGAACTTGCACTTATCTTCCTTGGTTGTCCAATGCCTAAAACAAATAAAGGCTCTGATAGCAGATTCCACTACCCAGGAGCTTACAGCAGAGCTAGATGGATGGGAAAGGGCATCTATTCCTTAAAAATTTACTTATTTAGGAACCAATTCCTTCTCACCCCTCATGAAAAACAAGCTCTGATACGAATAAACGCCTTTTCAGTGACAGTTTATCTTCAAGCTTGGTATACATCTCCAGTTGGAATTGATGCTCCAGCAAATGATTTGGCCCTCCTCAAGATGCTACATATCTACAAGATCCAAGTTGATAAGGAAGTGGGTGCTACAGCCCTCAAAAAACTTCAGAACCATGGTTGGTACTTGAGTGAGGATCTTGTAGGATTTGGCTTTTTCTCAAACCTCGTGACTGAAGATGATAAGGTTCTAATGCTCCACAACCTTCACCACGCGCCTCCTCGAAAAGTGAGGGCAAGAAAGGTGGACCCCCGAATGTTGCAAAACCCCAATGACTTAAAGATTACCAGTTTTGTCACAACTCAAACACAAGACTTCTTCAAGTGTTTGAAAACAGAAATTCCCAAGAAACTTGAAGACATTGAGGAGCACCGTAATCGGGTCATGGCAGTCAAAGTAATCAACGACTGTGCTGAACGTCACAGGGTTTATGCAAACAGCATAGGGTTATAGTGGTAAGTCAAAGAATCATCCTGGGTGTGGCTCGACTCGGCCTCTTATAATATCCCGAGTCTCGCACACACACTAGACTTACGCCTTTAGGGCTTGGCATTACAGGGCTATTTAAAATAATTCACCTGATTTCAAATGAGAATATTTTTTAATGTTACAAATACAGAGTGATTGGTGATACATCAACCAAAAGAAAAACTGTCTAAATTTTGTCTCTCACCTCATAAATGCTCTATGTGACTTCCCCTAGTTACACGAGCAACGTCGACACGATAGTCGAATTCCTCCCATACTCGCTCCAGCATGTCCGTTGTCACTGACTCTACGGCAGTAACAATGCGAGTTCGGAGCTCATCCAAAGATGTGGGCAACGGTGGCACGTACACAGTATCCTTAACGTACCCCCAAAGGAAGAAGTCGCACGGTGTAAGATCCGGCGACCGATTTACAGCTCGAAAACTGCAACACACAAAACGCCTTCTGCTGTGCGGACGCCATTTTCACACTGACTGTTTGTTGCTAGGCTAGGCCACGGCGTGACTTTGGAGCCCTCTCGCGGTGATCTTGTAAAACTCGAAAATTTCTTCTTTCATGTGGTATATGCCTGTTGATGCACGGTTGATAGGTACGGAAGTATTCTCAGTTGAAATTGGATGAATCATTTTAAATAGCCCTGTATTTCTTATAGTGCGTACCGGAAGCAAGCAATACGCCCCCTTCGGGAAAGGTTTGTCATTCTATAACATTATATAAATGATGATGATGATAACGATAAGCTTTATTGGCAGGATATAAATCTCATAAAACAATACGCTCTTCTTGACGGTAATAAACGATAAAATAAATCAAACAATACTAAATTTAAAAATCTAAAAATTAGGACTGAAAGAGAAATAAAAATAAGACACGTAATGCTAATAAAAACTATCACAAGGTACGACTACAAAAATAAAAATTAAATAAAAAGAAAACGTACACGTTGTGAAAATACAAACATATACTGTACGAGTATATGGTAATGATAATGATGAAAATGATAGTAACAATAGCAATGTTTAATGGCAGCAGACAGATCCCATAAAAAGAAAGGGTGCAGTATCCATGAAGGTAATGAACAATATACAGGGCCACCGAAAGGGCGGGGAAGCCGGGATAAATCCCCGGGGCCTGGACCTCTAGGGGGCCCGGAAAGAGGGGGGATAAAATCTAAAAATATTAATAAAGCAATTGCTAAATAACAGAGAGGAAATATAATTAATGAACATACATTTTATAGAGATTATCATAGTCAAACTGAAACAGATAAAATATTATCTGCGGTCCACCAGTGCTCAAGACAGACTGACAGATCTGGGAACCATTGTACGAGGTCCACTCAATATATTTTGGCCCAGCTTTTTTTTTTTTCCCAAGTTCCTTGTAAGTTCCAGAAATTTTGTACACAAGTAGTTACATACCTTTTTTACAAGTTTTTATTTTTCCACATAGTCTCCATCCTTTTCTATGGCTTTCCTCCACCTCGAAACAAGGGCCTTTATTCCTTGCTGGTAAAAGTCCGCTGGGTTCCGCTGGAGCCACCTCTTAACTTCCTCATCAACCTCATCGTCACTCTGAAACTTTCTTCCACGAATAGCATCCTTCATTGGCCCAAACAAATGAAAGTCTGAAGGTGCCAGATCCGGGTTGTATGGAGGGTAGGGTAACACAGTCAAGCGCATTTTTGTGATGGCCTCTCTTGTTTGCAAACTGTTGTGTGGTCTTGTGTTATCATGCAAAAGAAGGACGTCTTCCAGTTTTCTCTCCGGTCAAACTCGCTTTATACGTCTCTGGAGTCTCTGTAGGGTAGCAATATATGCCTCTGAGTGGATTGTTTGTCCTTTCTTCATAATGTCCACCAGAATCACCCCTTTCATGTCCCAAAGGATGGTGGCTATAACCTTTCATATAGAGGGAGCCATTTTGAACTTTTTCTTGCGTGGGGAGTCTGCGTGATGCCACTCCATGGATTGGCGTTTTGTTTCAGGTTCAAAGTGGTGTAGTCATGTCTCATCCCCAGTCACAATTCGTGAAAGGAAGTCATCCCCTTCTGTCTCGTATCGAACCAACGACTCAGAAGCAATTTCTTTTCTTTGGGCTTTGTGATCTTCAGTCAGTTGGCGAAGAACAAACCGTGAATACACTTTTGAGTATCCAAGTTGCTGAATTATCGTATTCACACTTCCTTCACTAATTCCTAGCTCCAGTGATAGCTCCTTGTATGTTACGCGCCGATTTGATCGAATGATGCTGTTAGCACGTTACACAGTGTGAGATGTCACAGCCGATACCGGGCGACCGCTGTGCTTCGATCAACAACAGCATCTCCGTAAACGTTTTGTAGCCGTTTGTGAATATTTCCAACTGTTTCCTTCTTTGCGGTTAAGAACTCGATAACAGCTCTCTGTTTACGACGGACATCACTGTCAGACGCCATTTTCGAAACTGTGTTAACCATCGGTTTTATACAAGGGCGTTTAAAAGCGGTTTTATACAAGGAGGGGAGGTTCAAACTGGAAAAATCCGGTTATGTGAAGCGCAGAACGTTCAAACTTACGGCCCAAAAGACATTTCAGCCCCATGGCCCATTATTTAGCTAAGAAAAAAGGGTGGGGCAAAATATATTGAGTGCCCCTAGTAATTGAAAGCCAGTTAGCCCGTACTTTAAATTTCATCAGAATCATTTACCACTTTGATAGAGAGAAGGCAAAGAAAGTACACTTCTAATTATGAAAATCTTGCAGTAAACAATTGCCTTGCCTGCATCGACTGGTAATGCATTTGTAAATTGTATGGTGATAGAATTAATATAATTGATTCGAAAAATAAAATGGTCATTTTCCTCTGAGCTGTTTATTCATACTGTATATTTTGAATAGTGACTTGGACATACTCGTATAATCAGTTTTCTTGTTATGTACACAAAAAACATTCATACTAAAATACTGAGTAAACAGGTGGGCCCATATACCAATCCTTCCCCGGGGCCGTGGCAGCTCTCGGCGATCCTGACAATACAACTAATTAAACAATACATTTAAAAACAAAAATAAAAAGGACTAGGGTAATAAAAAAATACTAACAATACACGTAATAAAACGAGAAATAATAAAATTAGTAATAACAGCACCCCTAAAAGGTAGTACTAAAAAAACAGATAAATAAAAAAATACAAATAAGAAGTACATGTAATGGGATGGCTAATGCAGGGATTAAGAGGAGCTGTAGACACACTTTCATACCAAGAGGTCCACACTCTAAAGACATAAAGCAGGACTGATGAATAGCTTGGACAATTGGATTGTCTGAGTTTTTAATTCTTCGTATTAGACTCTATTGAGCATGAAAGTCTGGTATGTGTACCAAAATTTAAAAAATTTAAAACATAGTGGAACATATATAAATGACCCAGGAAAAATGAGCGAACTGTTCAAGGAACAATTTAACTCTGTGTTTAACACTTCTAAGTCCGAGAAAAGAGTACAGTAGAACAGCCAGATAATTCTTTGACATAGATACTAATCAGCCAAGAACAAGTTTGGACACGAATCCATTAATAGATTTAGAGTTCTTGGAAAGAAAATTTAGCACCACAGCCAGACACATGGAGTACTCCGATTCTGAAGAAATGTAAAGAGAGTATTGCCAAGCCCAGTACTTACTATGGAGAAAACCACTCGACAGGGGACAATTTCCACCCCCATTAAAGAACGCGAACATTGTTCCTTATTCAGAGTAGGTAACAAAACAATGTCTAAGAACTATCGGTCAGTAGCTATCACCTCCCACCTTATACAGTGCTTCGAACGGATAATGAAAGGCAAAATTGCTTGCTACCCACAAGAAAAGAATTTATTCAATGCAAATCAACATAACTTCAGGGCTGGAAGATCATGCTTATCGAAATTGTTAGACTACCAGGAGAAAATACTGGAAATATTGGGTCGAGTTCAACGTAGAGGTAATATCGTATACTGACTTTGCTAAAGCTTTTGTAAATATGATCATGGAATTATGGCACATCCAGGAATTATTGGAAATTCCTGGACGATGGCTATTTAAGTTTTTGATGAAAGAATAGAAAGATTGGTAGTAAATGGAGTCAAAGCTGAAGTGAGCGAAGTCGTCAGCTCTGTCCTGTAAAGTAGTCTACAGTATTAGCTCCCTTGCTGTTTATACTAATGATTGCAGCCATTGATGTAGATATTAACGGCAATATCGTATCGTGTTTCACGGGTTTCACAAAGATATGCAAGGAGATATCAAGCAAAGTAAACATAGAAAAATTACAAAACAACATTGAAATATTATTCAAGTGGGCAGAAGACAATAATATGAAGTTCAACGAAGAAAAATTCCAACTTATAAGATATAGTAACAACAAGATGCTGCAGAATAAAGGGTACAAAACTCTACAAGCCAAACAGATAACACCAAACCCACAAGTCAGGGATCTTGAAGTAATAATGTTATCGCATGCAGAATTTAGAGAGCACTATAACATTAAAATTATAACAGCTAGAAAAGTAATGGGAATTATGTGGAGGAGCTTTCACAGCAGAAAAGCAAACATCATAATAAAATTATGGCAGAGCTTAGTCCTATCAATAATTGAGTATTGCTTAGTACTCAGAAGCCTATACAGAAAACGAGACATTACAGACACAAAAGCCATACAATGAACTTCTACGTCTAAGATAGAGGGAACGGAATATGAAGATTTCTGGTACCGACTACATTCCATGAAACTGTACTCGCTAGAAAGATGTGAGCTGTGCACAATAAAATACACATGGAAAATACTTGAAGGTTGCGTCCCTAATATTAGGAGTGAAATAGAAATACACCGGAATAAATAAAAGATGCAGATTCGTTCATTCCAACAGCGGTAGGACAGGAAGAGCCATGAAAATGAGTCTAGAAAATACCCTCAGAATACGAAGCTCGAAACATTTTAACATCCTGCCCAAAGAAATGAGGAGCCTCCAGTACATCAACCTGAATAACGTCAACCCAGCACACTACGTAAATACAACGTTCTATCCTGATTGATCTAACCTTGGTCATGTCAGAAATTAACGTTGTACTGACGTAGTCACAACGTATACAGTGTTGCATAATGACGTTGTATACACGTGAAGTACAAGTAAACTTCTGACGTAATTATTTGTACGTAGCATAGACGTTGTCTGCATGTAAGGTTTTATATCCATGGCATATAGTTTCATATTACATTATTCTTTGTTACAAAAATTGTAACGGAGTTACATACGACAATCTACCGTTACAAATAGGGTGCCCTTGTTGGACCAAATTCTATCCTTGAAACGTTGAGACAACGTTGTATCTACGTAAAGTTTACGTAATATCACAACGTTGTGAAAAAGTAACTAAGACCACACAAATTTACGTTGTATCTACGTCACAGTACTAAAATGCAACCTTGTGACAACGTTGTATCTGCGTAAAATTGTTAGCTGGGAAGAACCAGCGAGAAAGGTTCTTGTGCAAAGTCCCTGGCCAGTAGAGGTGTTCAAAATTAGGAAATGTTTGAAAAATGTAGCATACTTTGTTTTTTCTCATTATTTGGTCCAAGTGAAGTCTTTTGGTACCATTTTCATCAAAGTCGAAATTAGCCTAAGGGTCGCTCAGAGAGCTTAAAGATAGCATGTTTCAGTCATTTACGATAAAATACTAACTTTATAACTAATGGAGATAACCCTATCAACCTGCCCCTCGTTTTGATCCTTTCGATGAGAAAATATGATAAATGTGATTGGAAGTAATTTTGATGGCGATATGAGTTACGATTTTCAAGATATTTACCACTAAAATATGTTATTATTAATGTTTTCATGTAAATGCATATTTGTAGTAATTTTTTTCATCCTCATGTAGGACCAGTAAAAATAAAAGGGGGGGAGAGGCCTGTCCGGCCTGAAGAACAGGCTCCGACATTTACATTTTATTATCTTTCTTCTCAGCCCCCACTCTTCATTGATAAACAAATTTACAAATTATTCTCTACAATTCTAGCCTAATGTTTTCTTTGAGAAGTCGGGATACTTGTTTCGGTGCTGCTCGACAGCCTGTAGTAATCGTTTCCGTTCCTTACGTTGTCAGTTATTATTGTGGCATACTCTGTATTCAGCTTGACACCCCTTTCAGCGGCATCGTTTACGATCTTCAAAGTTCTCACGAAATTCTCTGCGACCTGGTAATCCGAATCTTGTGGCCAGCCAGCCACGGATTTCTGTAGCCATTCATCGCTGACATTCAACCAGCTGAACAAGAAATGAGAATCAGAGCCCACATATCCGGTATCTCGCTTCTGCCGTGACACTGATGATTGTGAAAGTTGGCCTCCCGTCTGGTTTCTCAGTTTCAGTCAGCTTCGACGCTATTGCCTGCTTCCAGTGGCGTGTTTAGCTACCGCGAGGCCCATTGGTTCCGTGAATACATATGGAAACCATAACAATATATACTCTAAGTTACTTTAGGTGAGTTTGAACGACAGTTCAGTATCTACCTACGGTCGACCCCTCTGCAGCATCCCGCCTCATTTGCCTCATATGAATATAAATGCATATGAATATGAATATAAATGCATGCTACAATTTACAGGGTTAATCATGGCATACAGTGTGGTGGATTCATCTGTTTTAAATATCTCCCCCCTACAAAAAATAAGGTCGACAATATGAAAAATATGTGAAAAAAATTGTAAAAATTATACTACGAGTATATATATTTTAGTTACAATAACATGGTAGAATATAAGAAATAGTTGGTAACATGAATAAATGCAAGTTTCTTGTACCAAACAATTGAAATAATTAGTGATTTATTGCAAAATAATTTTACATTTGATAGTTTGACGACAATAATGTCCTCAAAATTGTAACACATACAGTTAAGTAAAAAAAAATTCAACCTTTTTTTAACAAATATATCAGCAAAACAAAGACGAAAGGCGATCTTGCCATCTTAAAAGCAACCAGCGTATGTAGATATACCATATGTATCAAGCTTTTTATGTTGTCATTCAATAGAAAAACACACACACATACAAAAACACTATACGTACGACGTACCTTCCCCTCACAGCGACAAATCAAAACTGAACGCTGGAAGCATTCGGCATCTTTAGGCCTACCTCTCTTTGGCGCTACGGGCGAGATTCGGTGTTGCCGGTAAATGGTTTGTAGGTTGCTCGCTACGCTACATTCTGCCTCTAATTCTCGCTTACTGAAACTCGCACCGACAAGGGTGGCAAAGTCGGAGGAAAATTTTTCTCGAGACTCATCTCTCGTCCGCTTCGCGCTTCCCCAGAATCACTTCCCGAAAGGGAACACGAGTTTTATCTACCAGAACATCTTGCCACTGGCAGTCTAATTCGAGCAGCATTGACTTCGCTTGGACACCGCAGAAATAAGTCATCGTTTCTTTTTCTTCGCTGACCGTACTCCACAGTAGTGTGGGTCACCACTAGAGACCCAGGGCAGCGCAGAAATAAGTCACCGTTTCTATTCTCTGAACGCGTTCCACAGTAGTATGTGTCACCACTAGAGACCCAGGGCTTACTGGGGCCGCGCCAGAGAGGCAGGTTGGAGGCTTTCACTAGAATCCGTCTATCGATGCTTGCATCGATAGGATCTGACGAAGGAGGTCTGAGGCTTAGCCCGCTGCGGACCAGATCAGGGTTCGCTCGAACTGCATCCGGAATTGCACTCGACCTTTGGCATGACATCCCCTTTCGGGGGGGAATATATGTCAGGGCTAGAGGTTTCCAAGACCACGGTGCGACTCACATTCACCCCGTCTCCGTGTATGGAAACTGCAATCCCGATATCCAAGCCTGCGGGGAGGCGGCACTCATAAGTCCGTCATGAGTCATCCCCCGCAGGAGATGCGGCAAGAGCCCATTTCATACACCACTATCCTCACCCCCTCCCCTTTCCTGCCCAATGGCCGACCCCTGGCGACCCCTATCTTTTGGCACACTTACTATCACAAGATGACGACCTCTACACCCACAAGACAAACACGAATCCGGATGAAAGCTGCATCGAACAAAGCAACGAGGAGTTTCATCTCGGAAGCCAAATAGCAGTTAACTTGTTAGAAAAATTCTGTGCCAATGTAAATATACAAAAAGCACTAATACTGTACGTTATACATAAGAAATAGTGTTGAAACTTGAAAGGATAATCAAGTAAGGAAAATTTAAAAAAAAAAAACATGGAGGAAATCAGTGTAAAGTGTAAAAACAGCAATTCATCAGCAGGGTCAGCTATTACCTATATGTAAAAATAAAAGTGTAATAATAATGTTATTTTCCAACCATTTTCAGTTTTTCCTTGATGTGTTTCCACTTTCCAAAAACCTATATCTAACGACACATTAAAGCACGGGGCCCAGAGCACGTGCCCTAAGTGCTCTGCCCTTAACATGCCCCTACCTGCTTCAGTTCGTCTGTGGCTGCGGGATGGTGAATGAACAGAGAGAAGACTATGACTTCCTCCGTCAGATGCCACTTGTGACGGAAGAATTTCTCGAGAGCGGCGTTGGCCACCTCCACGTCTAACTGTATGAAGCTCATCATGGCCTTGGTAAACCACAGGTCATTGATTGGTGCATCCGCTCCTCTGCTTGCTTTTATTCAGTATGGCGTATAAAACAACTGAATGAAAGTATTCAGTCTTCATAGCTTCGTCAGGAGCCTCTCATCATAGTGTAATTGCTCCACCCACATGAGCATCTTCTGGGCGTAAAGAACTTTGTCTATCCAACGGGCGTGGTGCGTTGGACCAGGTTTCCCCTTATGGTGACCTCGAGGAGGGACCTTCCCTAGGAGGATCAGTGCGTTCTCTGCACATTCTCTGTAGTCGTCCCGAGGCAACTTCTCTCCCGTTGTAAGCACTTCAATCAGGTTTTTCTTTGCCTCTCTTGCACATTTCAGAAGCCACGGGTCCGAGAGTTGAAGTGTTTGATGTGGCGGATTGTCTATGGAGTGCCATGCGGACTTGAACTGATGGAATATGGTGTTTTCAGGAGCGCTGGTCCCCCACACAGTGCCAAGAACAAGTTCCAAAACATGGTGCTTGCAGCTGAGGTAGAACACCTTATTCCCAGTGAGTTTCTCAATATATTTAGCGGCTCCACTCTTCCAGCCACTGTTACTAGCGGTTGTATAAAAAACGAGAGCTTTCACTTTCTCTTTGACCTCCCACATTTCCAGAATCTCTACAGTTGCTTCCGCTTGAGCTTTCCCAGTATCATGTGGTAGCCTCTGAACACCAAGAAGCTTACCCTTGAAAAAATTGGGAGTGGGACCTGAGACAAGTATAGCAAGTGCTTCGTGGGCATCACCGTACATGTCCTTAGTCAATTTACCGTCCCAATGTACAGTAGTATAACGAACTCAGGAGGATTCTGTCGAACCGAATCCGAAATTTCTAGTGAAATATTAGGTCTGTTTGCCATGCGCTCACGGCGCGTAGTGCATCGGGACAAGCTGGCACCACACATCTTTAGAACTGCAGCTACTATCATGGTTGTCTCATTATCACTCATTTTGATTCTATCAAATGTCGAGGTCAGCTCGGGGTTCTGCATGATACGTTTTGGTGCTTTGTACCATGAACTGCGGCCTTGTTGATGGTCCTGGTGAGAAATCGGTGCTCTCAGACTCTTCGTGGTCCTCTGTCTCACTGTCATCTGACAGGGCGCCGATTTTCTCATCTTCTGAGTCTGCTGATGCGCTACTCTGAGCTGATGCAGTTTGCATTGCTACGTTTTGTTTCTGGAGCGCCCTCAATGTCTGAAGCTTTTTCTTATTAGCATAGATTTTATCGTTGTCACTAAGTGTAGCTTCTCATTTATCGCGCTGGTCCAGATAAAAGCTAATGTCTTCCCTTTTATCATCAATCGTGAGAAGCCTCTTCATTAGGACTTCCTCGATAGCATCAGAGGCTCCAATATTCCAGAGCTTATTGAGTTTATCTGCAAAGCTGGCCGGTTTATTGTCTGGGTCACTTCTCTTTTCTTATTCTTGTCCAACAGCCTCCATTCACGCCACAAAGTTTGCAGCTTCGCTACGCAGTTATGCAGCCGAATGGTCTTTATACGTACCATGTTCCAGAAGATCAATCAATTGTCTACAGTTATTTTAAATGCTTCGTTCTTGTTCAATGATGGGCTTTGATTTACATGGAAGAAAAATTGGAACACTTGTAGTGCGTAGGCAACCTTGTGCCACATATAGAGGAGGACGGCTGACCTACAAGAAAATGATTTGTTTCATTCCTTAGAACGGGTACAGATGTTGACACTTTGGCATTTTTACGAGGAAGTTCTTGAAGCGTCTGAAGTCTTTTACCACAATGGGTTGTCACTGGTTCAGGATCGATCTTAGCTTGAGAAAATTGCGCAGGACGTAGATCGTTTATTAGGGTACCCGAAAAAGAGGTATTATTTTACATGCTAACCAGTTGACATATGGTATCTGCATTCACTCGAAACTAGGAGATTAAGGGGGGAGCTTATTGAAGTTTTCAAAATCGTTAATAACATCGATAATGTAAATTTTGACAAATTGTTCACTTTCGATAATAGTAATACTCGTAATAACGGATTTAAGTTGCGTGGCAGACGTTTCATTACTAATATCGCTAAAAACTTCTTTACGTTTAAAGTAATTGATAAATGGAATAATCTTCCCGCGCTCGTCGTGAACTCTACCAGCGTTAATGTGTTTAAGAACCGTCTTGACAGACATTTTAAAAATATTAACGTTGTTTAAAATAATAAAAACAATTAGCAACAGGAGCTCTGGTGGTGGTGGTCGAAGATGAGTCTGTTGATGATGAATGCCAGCTTGTGACATGCCAGCGTGTGATGCCAGCAATAAAATTATTAGAAAAAAAAAATTAGACTAACACGAACGTAGATGTAGCTCTTATCGTAAACTAACCCACTTTTTGTTTAACTTTACCTACTTTTTTTTTCTTATCTCCTTACTTTGCATGTCTGTAACTCTCTTTTCTTGCATGTTTGTAGTTTGCATGGTATGACAGTGAGTTAAGACTGTGTTTGCATGGTTTGTAAGCGTTCTTATTTTACTTCTTTTCATCTTTCACCCCTCTCCTATTTTCTCCGACTATTTTTCTGACTTGTCGGCAGTGGCCGGCGGATGATGATGGTGAGTCTTTTTTCTCTTTCTCTGAATGAATGTTAACCCACGAGTGATAGGTGTTCCTCTTTACTTAACCCCTTATTCTCTTCTCTTCTCTTCTCTTAACCCTCTACTCTTTCCTTTCTCTCGGGCTAACCTTAGAGTGGATCTCAGGGTCTTTGTTAGCCTTAGCTTCTGTAGATCTGTAGATCATCATTTCATTCCAATTGTGCACAACGACTCACGCCCGATGAAATTACATTTCTGAACACAGAATCTCCTGAATCACTACAAAACTGCGTAACTTTATGACAATTGACATACTTTGATGTCAAGTATCTTGAAAACTGTAACTCGTTCCGACATCAAAATTGTTTCAATTGCTTTTTTTTCGTTAAGAGGATCAAAACGAGAGGCAGGTTGATAGGGTTATCTCCATTAGTTACAAAGTTAGCATTTTACCGTAAATGACTGAAGCATGCTATCTTTAAGCTCTTTGAGCGACCCCTAGGCTAATTTCGATTTTCATGAAAATGATGCCAAAAGACTTCACTTGGACCAAATAATTAAAAAAAACAGTATGCTACATTTTTCAAACATTTCCTAATTTTGAACACCCCTACTGACCAGCCATGCGTGGCTGACTACAAGGGCAGGAGGAGAGTGGAAACCATTTCCCTTCTCCACCAAATCCAGCAAATGAGTTGGGATGCAGCAGAAGGGTTGACCTCAGGTCGATCCTGAATCGTCGTTCGATCTGTCTACTGTACAGCTATGGCTCAAAGAATTGAAACACTCGATTTTGTGGTTCTGTGAAGATGTAAAAAACACCCAAATGTATGAAAACATACTGTATACTTAGTGTCCTAAAATTTATTGAACAAAAATAAGCACCGCAGATGGTAACAGTCTCGGGCTGCTTTGTCGTGGGCAGAGTAAATTCCGAGTTGAAACACTCGATTTTTCTTCTGGAAACATGGATTTCTCCTTTGTTGCTGAAGCAGTTGAAAAGGGATTCATCCGAGAAAATGACTTGACACCAGTTATCCTCAATCCAGTCCTTATATTTATTACAAAATTTGAGATGCTCTTGGATGTTCTTCCGTCTAAGAAGAGGCTTCTTTGCAGGCCTGCGTGATGACAAATCATTCTCCAGTAGTCGACTTCTGACTGTGCGTGCTGATGCACTCCTGCTTCCTGCCAGTCCCTCTGCAGGTGTACACTTCTGGCCGTCCTTTTGCGCAGACTGGATCGACACAGAGTTTTCCTGGCGTTCTGGGCGGAGTCTTGGCGGTTCTGATCGTGCTCTTGTTTCATAACTATATGTATTCCGCTACCTTTTAATGAACCTGAAGAGTGTGATATTACTGGCATAACTTCTGGTAGCAACTTGACGGCTGCTCAGGCATTCCTGATGAAAGACAATGATGTCTGACCAAGTTTCTGGCGGTGTCTGGGGTCCCATTCTGATCACGTCTGAGAAAAGAATTAATTCATAAGTCTGCTCCGTTTAAATTATCCTGCGAGACTTAAGTCGGGACAAAACTTGGGGTTTACATTAACTTCATTAGCTATCAATTAACAGATGTGAGTCACTGTAGAGAGGAACCTGAAAATTTGCTGAAACTATCGTCTTGTGCTGTCCTGATACAGTTCAGGTGCTGCATTTGCCAAAATTACAGCTTATTGGTCTTCTTAACTAAAGGAAACCCCCCTTTTCAGGTGTCGGTTTCCCAGAGGTACTATCGCAGCTGCTGTCAGAACCCTTCCATCGGCAAAGATGATAGAGAACCCGCAGGTGCTGCCGCATCTGGCACCAGCGAGTACACGCTATCAATATTTGCCATAGTAAACATTACATTTGGATATTTACTACTGAGGTAATATAAAAAATTTATCGGTTTGATTAATAGAGTCAAATAAAGTGAACGTATCATTTGCATATCTTCTATAAATTTTAGGTTTGAAATCGTAAGGGCACCCGTCCAGCCATTTTCGTTCCTGGAGACAAAGGAAAGCGTGGGCCATGGATGGATTGAGTTGGCTGCCCATTGCCAGGCAGGGCCAGAGCCCATACTTCAGTCGGTAACACCGTTTCCTTGAAGCGAAGTCACTGAAGTCGGGGCTCTTTCTCCCGATCGTGCTGGTAATAATAATCTGAGAGTCAGCGCAGTGGGCCGCATTAATTGGCCTAAGCGCTGCGCCAGTTTCTGGCTTTCCTCACTGATTATTTTATTATGGCTAAGCCGGTTCTTAAATATAGAACAATTTCTTAAATTTGTCTTTGTTTTGATCCGCAACTTTGAAGTTGTGATGCAGGTATAAACCACTGGTGCGTTACTACACAGGGGTTCTACACTATATCTAACTTTGGCTGTTATAATATATAAAATATTTTTTTCATAAAGATTAGACATTCAGACTGAAGTATAGTCTTAACAACTGCTTTTAGCTTCGTTTATATTTCAAATAAAAAGCACAGTATGTAACCAGTGAAGTCTTGAGTGACTTTTTGAACATCTGACATTTTAAAGCTTGTATTTTTTTTTTATTAAGGGAAATAAAAACATGAAATTTTTACTGTACCTTCTCTACACATGGGGAATTAGTCCTCTAGTGCAAAACATGCTCGATATGATATCCTCTCAGTTCACGATACTTACACGATACTTCCGATGGAAGAGTTTGGCTGTATAGGCGCATCCAGGTAGACAAATGGATCGATTTAAGAAATTTCCCTTCGAGTTCCTCACATCAGTTTATGAGCTACATTTACAGAAATTTTGGTATGATGATGTCATGCGGTTCTCACCTGCTTTCATGAGGTGTATTTGAGGGGGTAGAGTAAGGTTAGGTTAAGGGGAGACTTCATGAACCTTCATGACGTACATTGAAGAATGGCGTATTCTCTGGGGATGTCGGAGTACCGCAGGGGTCCCAAGGGCGACACCTGGAACCCGGAATCATCCAGCTCACGCGTACTCACCGAACGACCGCGCCCACGAATCCCACGTACGTCCGCACGCTCACACACCCACGTTAAACCCACGCGTCACCCTGACGCGTCTTAACGATGCCCATAGCCCTCCCGATCGCACAATATCGTTTACAGTGCGTTTACCAACCAGCTCCCTAAAGATGAAGAGGTGGTTTGTTTCTGCATGCAGGGAACATCGCTCTCATGCGTCGGGGTTCTGCTGATATATATATATATATATATATATATATATATATATATATATATATATATATATATGAGTGTATACATACACACACAAAGGGATACAAAGAACATCAAACAGCAACAGACCAGCTGGTCACTACGAGGCTGTAGGGAGAGTTAAGAAGGAATGTTAAAAGAGGTAAGAAAATTTAAAGACAAGTGACAGTTTTAAAGCAAAGCGGAGAAAAGAGCTTGAGAGGTAGGAAAGAACTTTAAAGCTAAAGTGAAATTTTTAAAATACAGAGGAGGGAATTCAAGTGAAAATTCTACATTATTTTTACGCGCTAACAAATAATTCCAACTGGGGGTTCAGGCAAGTTAAGCATCTAGTTTCTTTTTAAAGGATTCGATCGAATTACTTTGAATTACGATGGCTGGCAATCCATTCCACAAATTAACTATATGATTAAAGAAAAAATGTTTAGCTTCATTTGAATTAAAATGTTTATCCACTAATTTGAGACCATTACCGCGAGTTCTATCTGCATTCCTGAAGATGAAAAAATTTTTCGCGTCGACATTATCAAAACCTTTAATTATTTTAAAAACCTGGGTTTGTTTCTAGTAGTATAGCCGCAAAAGGGGAGAGTGCAAGAATGTTGCAAGTGATGACGTAATGTTGCAAAGGGGGTGGGGGTTGTTGCAAAGGGGGGGAGGGGGGGGTGCCAAAAAAAAGAAAAAATACCCCAAAGGGTCCTTTGTTGCCAACCTAGGTTGCAAGGGGCATGCAACTTGGGGGCCTCCCCCAAGCTATTCCCCCCAAAGGGCCAGAGAGAAAGGAGGAGAGAAAGGAGGAGAGGTGTTCACCTGGCAGGAGCCAAGTGCATATTAAGACTTCAGCCGAGTAGGCGTTGTTTTATAGGCTCCTAATCAGCCAGAATCAGCCAGTTGGCTGAATCAGCCAGTTGACTGAGCCAAGGGGGGAGGGGTACACCTGAAGGAGAGAGAGACACCTGAAGGAGAGAGAGAGAGAGACGCCTGAAGGAGAGAGAGAGAGACACCTGTAGGAGAGAGAGGAGTTCTCCCCCAAGTTATTTTCGTTTTCCTAACCTAAGAGGCCTCTAAGGGGTTTTACCAAAGGGCCTGAAAGAGAAGGACCAGAGGTCCTTGCTCGGCTGGGAGCCGAGCTTGAATGATTCTTTCATCAGCTTCTCGGTCGTTTATAAGCCTCTATTCTGGCTGAGTTGCCAGATAGCGCAATGTATTCAGTTGCCAGATAGCGCCATGTGTCCCAGAAATCCATATATTAATCATCCATTGTGTAACACAATATATATATGACGGTAGTTATTCCAATTAAATTCTGTATATTAAATAAATAATTTTACACACTCAATCTTTATTAATTGCATACCTTTCCAGTTTTTTTTTGCAATGATCGGATTGCTCTTGCTAGATATATATTATTATTTTTATATATATATATATACACATTCTTTTAAACATCTTATGTTAGGTATATGTAAATATATATATATATATATATATATTATTTATTTTTCATATTATAACATTTAATTTTAGTTTAACGTTTAGAAGCAAATTTAACATTAACTTGAACTTCATTGAACTTGAAGTTAAACTTTTCGAAACAAATAACATAGTTAACCACACATAATTCAACATAGAAAAATTAATAATAGAAAATAATTAATTTTATGGTTAACTAGTTTATTTCAACATAAGTTTACTATAATTATATATATACAGTCTTTTAAACAGCTTATGATATATATATATATATATATATATACACATATATATATATATATATATATATATATATATATATATATATATATATATATATATATATCTGAACTCTTTCAGCTAAAGAAGCCTTATGTATAGAATTGGTTGTGTAATAGCTGATATTAAACTCTTTCAACATGTTCTGAAAAGCACGGCGTATAAATTCCTTCCCATATCCGTCCAAAAATAGCTATATATATATATATATAGTGTTTCACTATAGATGTATAGATGCATATAGGGTTTTACAATAGATGTATATAGTGTTTAACGATTAGAATCAAATATAACATTAACTTGAACTTCATTAAACTTAGTTAAACTTTTCGAATGTTCTGAAAAGCACGGCTTATAATTTCCTTCCCCATATCCGTACAAAAATAGCACTTCAAGACATTATTGTATAGAAATAAGGTAACACAAGTACTACAAGAAATAAATAAAAGAAGTACCCACAAACAAATCTGTAGTGAAACAAAAAAAAGCAAAACAGGCCGCGTGACCCTGAACATTTTAATGAGAAAGAAATGTACTTTAATATTATGTTTATTAAATTCTCCTAAAATAATTATATAAGACCGAAGTAATGGTCTGACGTTGGGGGTGAATCCAATTAAATTCTGTTTATCAAATAAATAATTTTAGACACTCAATTTTCATTATAAACATTCGAATATCAGTGGGGAAAAACGAACGGAAATGAAAATTTATGAAACAATTCAAAACGACGATCGTCATTCCCCAAACCCGTATATATATATATATATATATATATATATATATATATATATATAATATCTAAGTTGTATCGAGATGGAATTCCGAGAATCTGCCCAACTCGATTGACCATAATGACCTTTCTCCTAGACAGCTTGAACAAAACCTCTCTCGACTCCATTTCTTAGATATGCCCAATTATATATATATATATATATATATATATATATATAGAGAGAGAGAGAGAGAGAGAGAGAGAGAGAGTTTTGTTCAAATAACGGGATATGCTTGTATCTTTTGCCATTGTGTTCGAACACAATTGTTCGAGCACAATTGTTCGAAAACCATAGTTCGAAAAAAGTTGTTCGAAGCAGCAATTATTCGACGTTATAATTGTTCGAATGAACAACCAACTAAATAAAATCTTAGTTGCCAAGACGCAAATACGAAGATGTAAATAAGGTTAGCCTCTTCATTTAAGCTATAACATTTATAGTGCTGCAGTAGTATACCGCCCTTAAAATGGCAGAGTTTGTTTCTAGTGAGAAAGGAAATCCAAATCGAAAACCATACCCATATTATGTTATATCAGTCAGGGTGAGTCTTCTGCCACGTCAGGCGTACGCTAGGTTAGGCTGTAGAGCAATTTCCCCATGTCATCAACTTTCGGACAGTCAGGGATCGTTGGGCGTGATTTCCGACTTTTCCAAAAAATATGTGGCCGTAAAATTACCTACTGTACTTACCCCTACCATACCTCTTTGTTTAGGAGTGTATCGTACTTACTGATGTCATGCAGGGATGACACTAATAACATGTAAGTAAAAATAAAAACCGGAAACTATAAAAAATCTATTTAAAATAACAGGATCATTTGACCGAGGCAGTAGTATGCCCGAAAAACATCGTAATGCACGATTTTTTCTATGGAGCAATAATAATCAACTCTTTCTCGCCGAATTGGTAAGCTTTTCACCCGACCTTAGACCCCAGTTTAACATGGATTCAGAAATACATCTCGTCGATGGGTCGTAGCTTACTCTTCCACATTTCAACATAACAGGATTATTGAACCGGATTTAAAATAACAGGATCATTTGACCCGAGGCAGTCAGTAGTACGCCCGAAAAACGTGTTAATGCATCATTTGACGAGTCAGTAGTATGACCGAAAAGCATGCATGATTTTCTCTTTAGTAATAATAACAACTAGCTCGAAGAGTGACAACGGATAAAGTTTTCACGTCACCTTAGATCCACAGTTTAATGTGGAAACTGAATGCTATTTTAAAAATATAATTAGGCTATATTTTTTTATTATAAAATAAGTTAACAATTATGTTAACACAAGAAAACAATACTTGTAAGTAAAAATATAATATAAGGGACTACCATAGAAATGTAAGTGCCTATAATTCAAGAAACACGATTTTATATATATGTTACTCATCCGGTCCCGTTATAGCGGATTGGTACACGTCATAGCTCCACCCAGCTACGCGGCAGCCAATCACTACGAACATCTGGTCTTTTGGGCGGAGCTTGGCGATTGTGCATATAAAAGGGGATATTTTTCAGTTGGGAGTAACAGTAGCTATTTTCGCGTCAGTGATAATCATTCCCTCCACCATGGACCTGTACGTCTCCCCAGACTTGTATGAAGAAGTGATACTGCAGCATTAACCGCAATTAGCTTTTTAACGCGATTGACCGTGATGATTATTTTCAACGCAAACCGTAGAAGATATTTGCAGTGACGCTCCTTACAATCCGACGCAAGGGACTACCATAGAAATGTAAGTGTCTATAATTAGAATTTATATATATATATGGATGGGGTGTAGTATCTCGTCAAATAGATACTCGCCAAAAATTTTTTATGTCAATCAATGTTATTTTGTTACCCCATTATGCTAAAATCGAAATTTTTATGGCGTTCAATGTTATTCCTCGAACCAAAGATATCTTCACATAATGGGGATCTGTCTGTATACTCTGTATATGTTTTAAAAGAATGAACATTATTCCTTTAAGGTCCGATGAGGATTTGACACGTGTTATACAATCTTTTGAAGAATCTCGGAATACGGGGGATATACTGAACAGTCAACAATGTCACACATCCTCCACCATGGACCTGTACGTCTCCCCGGAATTGTATGAAGAACGTGATACTGCAGCATTAACCGCAATTAGTCTTTTCAATGCGATTGACCGTGGCGAATTATTTTCCAACGCAAACCGTTGAAGATATTTGCAGTGACGCTCCTTACAACCGACGCAGGGGACTACCATAGAAATGTAAGTGTCTATAATTCGTTTTTATATATATATGGAGAGTTGTAGTATCTCGTCAAATAGATACTCGCCAAAAATTTTTTATGTCAATCAATGTTATTTGGTTATCCCCATTATGCTAAAATCGAAATTTTTATGGCATTCAATGTTATTCCTCGAACCAAAGATATCTTCACATAATGGGGATCTGTCTGTATACTCTGTATATGTTTTAAAAGAATGAACATTATTCCTTTAAGGTCCGATGAGGATTTGACACGTGTTATACAATCTTTTGAAGAATCTCGGAATAGGGAGGATATACTGATCAGTCAACAATGTCACACCGAAATAATGTAAGTGTTTTTCGATCTTTTTGGGATAAGAAGACACAATATATTTTCATAAATTTATTAAATGAAAGAAATCAGTACAATAAACAACTACAGAATATATCGTTACAAATATACGAACAAAAACATTATAATATACAACGAGTACGTACAATTGGAAAACGGTTTTTTATCTGTCTGCATACCATTTCATCGTTTCGGCGAGTGTGACACGGGTCAAATAAATTTAAAAAATTTATAAATTCTTTATCATTTGACATATGCATGAGAAATGAGACGCAGTACATTCCGCAAACATTAGTAAAATATCCTTGCATGCGAAATGGGGTCCATACAACTTCGGGAATATGTAACTGAGCGAGAAATTTTACAATAATAGGGTCACTCCAGGGTTGAGTACCGAGTGAATCAAAATAGTACAGGCGCTGTCTATTTTTAAAATAGACAGCGATCCAGTGAATCCCTTCATTACCGATGATGTCTGTGTTCACAATAAGACTACCGCATTCTCGCGTACTTGGCAAACTCAATGTTTCATTCTTCGCAAACACGCCGATAAATTTGGAACGTGTGACTCGCTCCATTACTTTCTGAAGTGTATTAGCATCCATTTTAAAAGTCAGTGATAACGCTCCTAAATCTATCTACTTCTATTAGGGCTTGCGATTCGAGATATACTAGTACACTAATAGGAGCGTCTATAGGCTTGGCGAATTCCAGCCGCACTGAGATGTTTCCGCTCTGCTGTGGGGTTAAATGGGTATTTACGCTAGCAGATAAGTCAGGTGTAATGTCAAACGGATAAAGGTTAAATTGATCAATGAATTCTTCCTGCGTTACCCCATTACCAAGCTCATCACAATCACCTGCAATATGGGTCAGATTACTATAGGCTCTGGCACAAAGCGGTAACACAGCGTCTGATGAATAGTCCGTACCCATTGTTCCACCCAAAGCAGTGCCATTAACGTATAGAGTTATATTTTTAAGTCCGAAATTCTCGAATTTAAAGGCACTCTTTTTATATTTTCCATTCACCGAAGCGTGGTCCTGCATGCCGATTAATATCCTTTTAGGAAGATTTCCCAGGGCAATGTTTTCTATCTGCTTCGATGCCAACCCTGCAGGAACCGTATATAGTTTGATCTGCACTCTGTTAATAGGATATTTCACTGTAGCGTTTAGTAAATTTTTCTCAATTTCTAGTTGTTTTGGTGAACTTAATTTCACTCGCCGTACGCGGAGGTATGTGTCCATAATGTGAACCACAACGGGCTTTGCACCCTCTTCTTGATCCGCAGCCAGATTTAAGCAGATCTCAGGACTCGTGCGGGTGAGCTTTATTTTCATATCCACCCCGTTCACAAGCAACTTCTCCTGGAAAGTGAAATCTGTGTGCAACCGTCCAAAACACTCGTATATTTTCTTTTTAGAATTTTTAAATTTGTCCTTTATACTATTTTCATCTTTAGTTTGATAATATCCCTCCGCACTTAAAAAGGTAGCCTTCGCTTCTTTGGAAAAGTTGAGGACATTTTCCAGATAGGCTCGTAGATGATAGTACCCCGTGCCTGCCGATATGTTGGTCTGATTTAAATATACGTCACACTGGTTGAATATGGAGTGCAGAAAGTTTGTTTCAGGGTATACAGCATATTTGTCATCGCAGACCGTTCCATCAGAATGGGCTATACGTAGCTTAGCGTACATGTGCACACAGCTTGGATCAAAAAAGTAAGGGCCTGAGCTGGGTATCACGAATTCTATAGGTGCACTCGGGGAACTAATTGTGTTTAAAGGGTTAATTGTAATAAAGTCACTGTGCTCAATAGAAACTTGGGTTGGAGGTAGCTCAAAAAGGGACAGCTCCGATTTACAGCATTGTGAACTACATGGGTGGATGAAGCGTGCCATGGCGAAATAGTGACTCCTCTCTCGACAAGTGGTAAACAAACTATGATTCATGAGATCAATGTCCTTAGCTTATATCAGTCAAAAAAGTGGTCAACCATAGGTTTCATTCGCTTACAGCACTTCTTTTTTGATAGCCTTTTACGTTTAATACCACGTGACCCCTTCTTCTTCCGGGCAGCCCGCTTCTTCCCCGCCACCACGCATTTTTCTCTTTGCATCTTTGATGATTTCGTCCCGTGTACGCTTTAAATGTTTTTTTAGAGCTTCTTTAGGTTTAGCCCCGGCCAATATGTCTTCTGCAGTGTTAAGGCCTGATTGTAGCGCTTTCCTTCCAAGGTATCTGGCACCCCTCTTCAGCAAAGGAACAGCCGTACGTAGTATGGATGAAAAAATGGACCCAAGTCCACTACCGCGCTGGTATCGCATCCCTCGATAGACGGTGAAAGGCTTTCTATCCATTATAACTCAGTGCGTCGAAAGTGTAGCTTCACTGTTAAGCTCCCGTTACCGAATGGGAAGTTTTCACCCTCAATCGTTCTTATATATATTGTGATATTGGTTATTAAATTAGTTGCGACATTCACATAATGGGGTCTGTCATATGTAATACTCAAACTCCTTCCTCTATGGTTGGGGATGTGAGCAATGCGCAGCAGGCGTGCCTGGGTATCCCCAACAAACTGGTGCTCCACTATATTACTGTAAATATAGCACATGTCTGGGGACCTTTCAGCCAATTTCTCCATCTTCAATTGATACATTAATCTGGACAAGTCATGCTGTGTCTCGTGAAATGTGTCTCTTTGGAAGACTGCGCTATAGCGGCCATTGGCTAGAATTTGGAACTTTCTATGGTCTTTAATACGTCTGTTAGTCTTTGATTTTAGGATTAGTGTATGTGCAGGGTTGTTTACGATTTCGTATACTAAATCATTCGTAAGGTTTGAGTTTCTTAAACTTACGTTTAAGCCTCTCACAACATCCTCGGCCGAACCATATTGACCCGGCCCTAGTCTTACTTCTGTACTGTAATACCGTGCAATCTTAGTCCGAGCGATGCGCATAGTTTCATCCATAGCTACCCCAGCTTTTTCACACTCGTCAATGTCTCTAAGAATCGTAAAAACGGTTTCTTTATGTTCAATATTTAAAAAGACGGTGTCCAGCTGAATTTCGCATATCCCCACCTCATACGAATCACGACCCAATTCAATGTGCCCATGGAGTTCTGTTACAAAGTTGGCTAGTGTGTTGTTAGGGTGTACAGACGGCCTATAAATTCCTTCCCCATATCCTTACAAAAATAGCCAGGAACCCTGTTTTCTTTTAACATTAGCGTTTTGGTGGCTTTAGCAACTGTTTCAGGTGATTTATTTTTCAGAGGAACTTGCCACAGATATCTTGAGAATACGTCTATTATGAATAGAATGTAGCGGTAACCATCGTTATACACAGAATATCTTTGCATGTCTGTTAAATCTGCTTGCCAAATAGAATCAATCGAGGAAGCCGTTGTCTTGGCTGTTTTAAACCTTTTTCTCACAGGCTTATGAAGCGTATAAGCGTCCTGCTCCCTCAAAAATCTTTCAACATCTTTTTTTCCTACTCCGTAAACACTTCTGTACAGTCTATCTACGCCGCCGTAAGAGGATGGGGTAGAAATGTCATAATAGCGTTTAGTTAATACGTTAGCCATTTGCGTATTTTAGAGGCACGTGGGTAGGGTTAGTTTAACCTCTTCTTGCTCCTCTTCAAGGTGTTACCGCGGGGGTGACGGCGCCTTCAATTGTGTCACAGGCGTTGCATGTTCCAAGTCTTTTAACCTGTTCAGATTTCCTATCAACGTTTTAGGGACATTTATTTGTTGTAGTCTTGCTTTAATATGCTTCCATCCTGATGGTGATGGCCTATCCCACTTTCTCACCAGATCATGGACAATGTCTACGATATTCGATCCCTGTACCTTTGATCCTTCCACATGATCTCCCCTGTATCGGTCCATTGTATGGCGGGATCCTCATTCAATAGATTATAAAGACTTAAGCCTTTACTCCTCAATGTAAGTGGGAGGGTATTTTTAATACATGTTCGATATGTTGTGTGGCTAATCTTTTTGGTTGGTCAGCTGTGTCGTCGGGCACAGATCCTATGTCGCCATCGTCCCCCGTGCTGTGCCTAATAACCACAGGAATCTCTGTAGGGCTCTTATAATTTTCGTACTCGTGAAGAAATTTCTGCAGAGCTTCTTGGTATAAGATTCTTTTCTCATCATGTGTTTTTTCACTGTTTAATAGGGCTAACAATTCGCTTTCCATTCTTTTAAGTCTGCTTTTACGGGGATCTAGATACGTGTCTGGATTCCTTTGCAGTGAAGCGTACACCTCGTGGGGAATCACTACCACTTTCTTCATTATATTAATCTAGTCAGTAAAGGACCCAAAACTGAAAATAAGATGGGGAGAAATGACTTTCCTGTTTGTACAATAATTCGTTTTTTCTTCGCTACAGTTTGACTTTTACGAGCGAGTGCACGTATTATGTTCTTGTAGCGGCGTAGGCGAGCCTTCTGATGGGTTTTCATTGATACATTGCAATTTATAACGTTAAGACAGATTTCACAGATGCATTTTAAAAAGTCGGCGTCGATATTTTTAATAAACATCTGCTGCATTGCCCGGGGCAGTCGATGATAGATTTTTATTAATTCACGGTATTTCTTTAGTCTCTTTGTCATTCTGGAATATACACCGTTTCAGGCTCGTTTGGAAATATATTCGTTCGCAGAAGCACTCTAAACTTGTTTCGCGGATGAAGGTCGCAAAGCAAATATCCGTAACGCGTGATTGTAGCTTCTTTATAAACTTCCAAAAACTCCTTACGCTGATTCGGGAACATTTGATTGGCTAATACCCCAATTTGTGATACATCACTACGTTGCGCGAATAAGACTAGATATTGCTTATTTAACGACACATCGCGCATGTATCTATTTTTGAAAAATAGATTCTGATTGATGAAGAACACGCTTATGTTAAGATGGTGGGGGAATACTGTAAATGTCTCGGCAAACGTTTTATCCATCTCCAACATGAGATCGTCAATTACAATGATTGTATGTTCATTTCCCTTTAACGAATTAACGTCATATACGCCTTTGTGGAACAAAATATCATCTTGGTACTCGTTGAACACTGATTGATACGTCGAATAGCATCATATAACTTTATGCACAAATTTCGAGAACATCTCCCCCTTTTCTTTAATGATTTTAGGCATAAACAGTTTTACCACATCCTGTAGGTCCAGATATAATACATGTGGATGGGCTCGTGAATCTGAATTTTTCTACAGAGTCCATTTCTAACACGTCACACTCCTAAGTGGGTAATTTACAAAATATTACAAATTTTGAGTGCTGTTCCTTATATTTCTTCTCCCGCAGAACCGTGAATGACGATGAGGTAGAGCAGCCCATCATTACGGATGACCTCGACGACAGTGTAGTTGTGATCTCCTCCCCTGAACCCTCACCAGCGATACCGGTAACACGTCCAAAGCGGAGGTATGAGATACCCACGTCAGGTATAAAGCGACCGAAATATGCGTCTGTTGCAGCGGTAATAGACCCCCAACCCTCAACCTCTTACGCAACAACACCCCCAGCAGCACCTAATATATCCCCTTATTCATCCGCCGCCCCCCGTTCTGTTAAGTCTACAATAATAGAGCCCCCAACCATCAACCTCCTACGCAACAGGGCCCCCATCAGCAGCACCTTCGGCTAATATATCCACTAATTCCGCCCCCCGTTCTGTTGAGGATGGTATAACACTGGAATTGGTGCGATCCGCAGCCCCCACCCCAGCCTTGACTAGAAATCGGTATAGAGTCAGGGTCGACCCTAGAGTCATGTATAGCAGTGGAATTGAGCGCGGACTACGCCGGGTTGTAGAGCATATTATAGAGTTTGCTCTTCAGAATCGTGACGAGCGTGAAGTCAGGACGAGTCTGTCCTTTTGATTCGGGTCAGATGACGGTGATGTAGACGATTATTGGGTGATAGTGCCATTTAGACGTTTGGCGGCTGAAGATGTAGAATATATATTAGGACGTATAATGCAAGCTGCCCAAAGTAGTATAGCCTTCAATATGGACAACTTCACGGTAAATATTGACCGTGTATTCCGTGTTGCGGGCCATAGTGCCATACCGTATACTCTTAACCTCAATTCTCAAGCTATTTATAGACGGCATATAAACGTCGATCGTGGTTGCGGCTTTATAGCAGTACTCTTAGCACGTATGTTTACTGTACAAAATACACGAACTCAAAAAATTTGGTTTGCTACAGTCGTGGAGCGTGCCCGTAAACTAGCTGTAGACTGTGAACTTGAATTTGACTGTAATATGGGTCCTGAAGAGCTGAGAAGGGTAGAACAGGAAATGAATGTCCGCATAGTTGTGTTTGGGTTGGATGATCGTCGTAGGACTGTGTGTGTTTTTAAAAGCTGTGTGAGAGATCGTACAAGACCCCTACTTATTTTAGGATTGTCAGGGACAACGTATCTCCCCATCCGTAATATAAGGTGGCTTTACGCGAGTTATGACAAAAGTCGAAAATGTGGGAGACATCATGATTTGTGTAAGGGGTGCCTCGAGTTTGCGGATGATATAGTGAGACATTGTAAAGAATGTCACATGGTATGTGAGCAGTGTAAAAGCACCAAATGTGAAAGCCGTGTAGTTGAAGCTGAGAAGAGAGACTGTGATGTGTGTAGACGCACATTTTTCAATAATGGCTGTTTTGATTTCCATAAATCAATTGGCACGTGCAGGAAAATGAGAATCTGTGAATGTGGTATGTTTCACACAATGGATAATTGGGGAAAATTTAAGCACAAGTGTGACGTAATTCACTGTCCTACATGCCAGGAGGAATATAAGGCGGATGGAGTAAAGCATGTGTGTTATATGAAAGATGCTAAGCCTAAAAATAACCCTTGTATAACTGTATACTACGATATAGAAACATATACGAACGCTGAAACCAAAGAGGTAATTCCACATTTACTTGTGAGCCAGACTATCTGTGATGAGTGTATGGATATCGAATGTGACGAGTGCCCCAAATGTGGTAAACGGACAAACGTTTTTAAAACGAATGTCAGCGATAGTCCTGTGAAACTATTTGTGTCCTATATTGTCAAGTTTAGCCGACAAGTTCAAAAAATGACTGTGTATATTCTCGCCCATAACGGGGCAAAGTTTGACACGCAGTTCCTTATAAGGAGTTGCTTGAACACGAATCCTCTGAGATATTTACAGGTGATCCATTGAAAAGAGGCAACAAATTAATACAGATGCAGATAAGAGGCAATGTACAATTTAAAGATACTTTATTATTCACACCTTGTAAATTAGCAAAGCTACCCAAGGTGATGGGAGTAGCAGCTGAAGTTTCCAAAGGATACTTCCATTACACTTTCCTCACCAGCGAGACTTTAAACTACGTAGGCCCACCAACCCCCAAACATTATTTTGACTGTATGGATGAACGTGAAGACTTTGATCGATACTACGACAGTTTTAATGAAAGTAACCCTTATAATATAGCTGATGAATGTGAGCGTTATTGCGTGAATGATGTGCGCGTGCTTAGAGTATGTTTCCAGGCCTTTAGAAGGATGTACATAGACCGTTTCAAATGCGATCCACTGCAAGTCGCAACCACCATCGCATCATTATGTTTTACGGTGTTCAAGAATAACTTCATGCCGAAAGACACCTTAGCCATTATTCACCGAAACAATCCCCGCAGTTACGGGCACAAGGCTATTTACTGGCTCATACACCTACAACAACAGACAGGTGTATACTTAAAGCACGCCCGCAACACGGGTGAAGTACCCATTAAGATTAATGGACGTGTTTTTTGGGTTGAGGGGTTAAGTGAAAACCGTGTCACTGGTGTGAAGACTGTGTACTCCTTTAACGGTTGCTGGTGGCATGGATGCCCCCGTCCTGAGTGCGGAATCACCGGAGATATCCACGGTAGGTCTCCTGCCGACTGTCTTGCATCGACCCGCACCCGCGATCAACTTATAGGATCACAGTTCACTCACAAAGTCTTGTGGGAGCATGAATATGATGCACGGATGGAGACAGACGAGGTGTACCGTGAGGAAATAAAAACGATCAAGCGTTCAATGGTGCTGGATCCTCTCAAATGTGGTGATAGCTTGTTTGGAGGACGTACAAATCCTTTCAGACTATACTTTCCACCTACGGAGGGCGTGAAGCTCCATTACTACGATTTATGTTCTTTATATCCATACGTGATGAAGAGCAATCCGTACCCCGTGGGCGCTCCTGAGAAACTGGTGGGACCTAGCCTACCCTCCATCAATGAATTTTCAAAAAATTTGAATGATCGTTACTTTGGGCTCTCTTTCGTAGACGTACTACCCCCACGCAATTTATGGATGCCGATCTTACCTGTCGTTATCGACGACAAGCTCATGTTTCCCCTGTGCGTGAAGTGCGCGGAAGAGGATAACGGCGAATGTAACCATATACCCCACCAGCGTAAGATCAGAGGCGTATATACAAGTCCTGAGTTGGCCCTAGCCGTGCGCCATGGTTATAGAATACTGAAGATACATGAGGTGTGGAGGTTTCAGAAGCTACCCAACCTTTTCACACCATATATAAACACCTTTTTGAAGGATAAGGTTGAGGCATCAGGGTATCCGCGAGGAGTTGATACCGAAGATGAAAAGTCTGCCTATTCAACGTTACCGCGACCGCGAAGGTATACAACTTGATCGTGTCCAAATTGTAAAGAATCCTGGCAAGCGCTTTAGTGCAAAGTTGTGTCTAAACAGTCTATGGGCAAAATTTGCGCAGAATACCGGAAGAGGGAGCATTCATTTGGCACAAAGTTATAGCGATGTCTGGGATTATGCCAATGCCCCCGATAAAGAGGTCATGGAGATCGTAAATGTAGGTAATACTTACGTAATAAAGTACAACAACACTGAATTTGCCACAGATACCTCAAGGGTTACAAACATACCTGTGGCCAGCTTCACAACAGCCTATGCCCGTATAAAACTTTGGGGTCTATTGCATTATCTTGGGCGGAGAGTATTGTATGCCGATACAGATAGCGTGATATTCACAGAGAGGGAGGGTGAATACATGCCCACTATTGGGGAGTTCCTCGGCGAGCTCACTGATGAGATCAAGGATGAGTATGGGGACAACGCATACGCCGACTCTTTTGCCTCAATAGGACCTAAGACTTATGGGGTACGGGTCAGGGTGGGGGAGGAAATGAAATATATCGTGAAGGCAAAGGGTATTACGCTCAACCATGCGAATCGGGAGGTTGTTAACTTTGAGTCGTTGAAGGATCTAGTATGTTTGGACGATGATGAACAACCTCCCCAACTAATTGTAGGCACCCACAATTTTCGGGCGCAGAAGCTGGGGGGCGTGAAGGAACTTAGGGGTACGAAGGTGTGCCGTAACACTATAGGAAACGTTACCAGTTACCTGGTACCTATGATACCGTACCCTTTGGATACCAATGATGCTTCTAACTCACACGTCTTGTATATAATCGTATCTATTGATTTATTACACGTATTTGTAAATATATATATTATAACTTGAATATCTCGTTCATTAAATCGTATTTGTAAAATTGATTTATTACACGTATTTGTAAATATATATATATATAACTTGACTATCTCGTTTATTAAATCGTATTTGTAAATATATATAACTTGAATATCTCGTTTGTTAAATAAATCATGTTTCAAATAGCGTTTCACTTTTCTCCTTTGTGTGTGTGTGTGTGTGTGTGTGTGTGTGTGTGTGTGTGTGTAGGTGAAAGTTCTAAGCTCCGCCCACTGTAAGACCGTGAGTCGTGCTACTATCTGGGAGTCCCTGCGTGGTCAGTCGACCGCAGTAAGCCCGAGAGATCAGACGTGTATTCAGATCAGACGTGTATTCAAATGGTACCTTTAATATTGCTTGTACAACGTTTACGAAATGGTATTCAGTAAAGTGCCAGGATGTGGTGGATACCGAAAACACTTCCTATTCCTCCCTCCTATGCCTCTTTTAAAAACACATTGGATTGTGCGAAGTTCCAAGATGTACAAATACTCTACGGATGTTCTGGTGAGACCGTTGAAGGCTTTCGTTGCACAGACGATGTGCTGAAGTATACTGCAGAGCTAAACTTTATAGTCTCACATACACCGTGAAGTAAAAGAAACAACGCGTGCAGAAGAGAAGCAGCAGGTATGGATAATGAGTCTTGCTGATGGGTGGTGTGACAAGCAGTATTACGTCATGCTACACCATGTCGATTACTCATACCCTACGACTGAAAATGTGAATCTCGTGATCATGGACAATCTTAAGTATTTTTATCACTATATTAACGTATATCATGATGAGGTTCGTAGTGAGGTCGTGGCTAGTGCCCTGCGTGAATTTTTAACAGAGTTTTAGAGACGAGTATCGTTTGATGGGCAGAAAGGAAAAATATGAAACATATGTTCCTCTCAAATAGTGCGCCGGAGTGCGGAGATGTTAGTAAAACATAAAATGTTCCTAGTTCTTATCCAAACTGTCTGGTGCGTAGGCTGGTAGTGATGAAATTAATTCTTGTACCGAAATATGTACAATTCGACTCGCGGTCATTCGAACAAGCCCATTCACGTATCATCGAGTCAGCCGCCCGTCGAACCATGCCTACCTGCGTGCCTCACACGGATCATAGTTATCTCAGAGCTTGAGCCGAGTGGACGTGCGCTCCTCGAATACGATGGAACTTCCTTTGAGCAGCATTCTCAACGCCTCGTACGATGTGTCCGTGACGAAATCGTTGCGCGTGTTCAGGCGTAATTCCGGTACCATTAGCTATGTACTGGAAACGGAATGTAGACCGACAAACAAACGGGTTTATTTAAGTATCGAGGAGATGAATAGAATCTTCGTGATAGTTGAGAAGTGGAGTGAAGATCGTTATAAAATACCTGCTAACGTAGGTACAAGAAGAGAGCAGATTAGTGACGCACCCTCATACGCCGTTGTATGTACGTTGTGTATAAATAACGATCGGCCGTGCATTGATATACGGCTGATGTGGAAGAATGCTTCTGATAATAACGCTCTTGTTCCTACGCGAAACCGTTTCATCCTCGACAGAATGTTTGAAATCGTCGGATTCCGTAAACTGAAACCTATATTAGACGCGCGTGTTACGGACATGCTTTATTTTGATACAGTACTTGAATACGCCTACACCGCTCTGCTCGATGGGTTTACCGAGTGTAGGGCTGGTGAGAATGGTCTAGAGCTGGACGTTTATTTAAAAAGTTTAGACTCTTTGAAATACCATGAACTTTGGTACAAAGCAATTGATCGGTACAAGGCTGAGCTCACCTACACCGTTCACCCTGAAGAACTATTTCTTTATATAACGCGCAGTTGTCGTAACGATTTAGAAGATTATTTCAATTGCCGCTATGTTGAGTGAGTTCACGATTGAAAAGCTCGAGTCGGTAGAAATAAACCCTCGATTGGAAAAGCGTGTTTATAAACTTTGTTTAATAATGTAGCTAACGATGAACTCTTTGTGCTGCTTTTGATTGTATTCTAGACGTATTTAAAGATGACTTACCAACCGGTTGTAAAGTGGGAACAAAAATAGTACTGAACGATATGAAAGCCCTTCATATCGAGTACAGGTTTCCCTATACTTTAAGCGGTGAAATATTATTAAGCCGCATATACTGCGTAATGCAGAGCAATAATGATGTAATTGTAAACTCGATTAAGACCGAGTTTAGTATTTTGAAAAAAAGTGAATTGTATTTATATATATATTTTGCTTGACATTTCTCCTGTACTGATTATACGCATATTTCTATTGAATTGTATTTATATATATTTTGCGTGATATTTCTCCTGTACTGTTATGTACATATTTCTATTGAAATGTATATTTATCTCTATTTGAAATGTATATTTTATTTTATATATATCCATAATTGTGTGTATATATTTCCTGTACTGTTATATGCATATTCCTCAATTGAAATGTATATTTATTTTCTATATATTTATAATAAACAGAATGATGCAATGTTGTTTTACTTAATTATATCATGTTACGCCTTCTAAACCTACTACCGGTATTCTTTTAAGAAATATAATAATGTATACAATGGTATCTGATGGAACGAAATCTTTTAATTGGAGACAACTCACCATAATAATGGGTAAAAGTGGTATCTGGCAACTCAAGCCATTTACAGCCAACTGGCTGATTAGGCGTATATAATAATGTATACAATAATACTGCTAAAAAGAGGTATCTGGCAACTCAAGCCATTTACAGCCAACTGGCTGATTAGGAGTCTATAATAATGTATACAATGGTATCGCGGTATCTGGCAACTCAAGCCATTTACAGCCAACTGGCTGATTAGGAGCCTATAAAACAACGCCTACTCGGCTGAAGTCTTAATATGCACTTGGGACCACCTTTCTCCTTTCTTCTACTACTCCTTTCACCACCTTTCTCTACAAAAAAAAAAAAAAATGGTGTCAATAATCCAGCAGGGTTGAAAGCACCTTAAACAGAAAAAAAAAAAAAAAATATGCACTTGGCTCCTGCCAGGTGAACACCTCTCCTCCTCCTTCTTTCTCTTGGGGGAGAACTCCGCCTCCAAGTTTTCCTTGTTGCACCTGCAGCATCCCCCCTTTGGGGTATTTTTTTCTTTTTTTCTTTTTTTGTAATTTTTTTTCTTTTTTTGCAACACCCCCACCCCCCTTTGCAACAACCCCCACCCCCTTTGCAACATTACATAATAACTTGCAACATTCTTGCACTCTCCCCTTTTGCGGCTATACTACTGTTTCTTAATGTAGGAATCATCTTAGTAGCCCGTCGCTGCACTCTCTCCATTCTGTCTATGTCCTGTCGTAAAAATGGGGACCAGAATTCCAGATGGGGGCGTACTAAGGAATTATATAATGCTAGCATTGCCTTCTCTGACTTAAATTCAAACAATCTACCAATAAATCCCAAGATTCTGTTTGGTTTTCTAACCGTTTCGATACATTGTTTACTCGGCTTAAGAGTGTTAACAACAATAATACCTAAATCTTTCTCTTCCGTAACACTCGTTGGTGTCTTGTCGCGCATAGAACACTTTTCTTTAACATTGTTTCACCGATATACAACGTTTTACATTTATCTATATTAAAGTTTATTTGCCAAATTTCCGCCCACTCGAGTAATTTATTAATATCTTGTTGAATCTGGAAACGTTCTGCCGCTGATTTTGTTCGTCCCCCTAGTTTGGTATCATCTGCAAATTTTGAAATTATACTCTCAATTCCCAAGTCGATGTCATTGATATAAATAATAAAAAGAACTGGTCCCAGAACTGATTCCTGAGGCACGCCGCTAGTTACACTTTTCCAGTTAGACGCTTTGCCATTAATGATCACTCTTTGTTTACGTCCACTTAGCCAATTTTCGATCCATTTGAGAACATTACCATCAATTCCGTGAGAATGAAGTTCAGCTAATAATTTTCCATGTGGAACTTTATTAAACGCGTTTTGAAAATCGAAATATATAATATCTACTGTTTTACTCACTCTCGTCATATATATCATATTTACAATATCATTAAAGAAATAGAACAGTTAGTAAGACAAGAACGATTACGTCGAAAGTCGTGTTGAGAATCTTTGATTAATTTATTAATTTCTAAGTGATTAACGATTTTGTCCCCAACGATCGTCTTCATAAGCTTACAACTACTGAAGTCAGGCTGATGGGACAATAATTTCCCGGAAGCGATTTGTCCCATTTTTTAAATATTGGCGTAATGTTTGCAAGTCCCCAATCGAGCGGAACTTTTTCATATATATATATACTGTATGTGTGTGTGTTTGTTGTGTGTGTGTGTGTGTGTGTGTGTGTGTGTGTGTGTGAGGAGGGACTATTGCGCAGTTCACTTCTTCAAGTACCTTAGGGAAGAGCTTATTTGGACCGGGAGTTTTATTAGGATTAATTTTACCTATTACCGAGAGTACTTCGCTTTCACTAATGGTAAAATCGTCAAGCTCTAAATGATCATCACTGAGCAGTTTCATTTCAGCTCTCCGAAGTATGAACATTAATTTTAACTTCAAATGTTATCTGCCTATGATCACTGGTGGAGAAGTAGTCTCCTACAAAGATATTATCAATTAAGTCTAGGTCCGTACTTAAAACTAAATCTAGAATATTGCGTTCTCTAGTAGGTTCCTTGACCATTTGAAAAAGTGAACTTTCGAGCAAATCCTCGTACAGTCGACGATCGGAATTAGACTGTAAAGGACCACCCCAATCCCTGCAAGGTAAATTAGGATCTCCCATAATTATCGCATCATTTGCTACTTCCATCAAAAATTAATTCCTGAAGCCAATTATCACTATCGACTGTCCGAGAGAGAGGGAGGCCTGTATACTAAACCTATAATTAATTTCTTTCGCGAATTGTCTTTGATTTCAACAAATGTCGCAGTTATATTATCAATTTTTGTAATGTTTTTAATTCTGAACTTTAAGTGTGACCGAACGTATACTGCTGTACCATCACCCCTTCTTTCTATTCTATCATTGTTAAATATCTCATAACCTGGGATATGATATTCTCCGAGGAAATCTCTACTCCCTGTATTTAACCAGGATGCGCCTCGGTGGTTTTTTTTTTTTTTTAAGTTCGGGAAGAACCGATTCGCCTCTATTTAAAAGGGCATATCTCGGCGGAAAAACAAAGAAAAAGTGAGAGGAAAGACAGAGGAAAAAGAAAGGGTGGAGGGGACAGTCGAAGTGGAAAAAGACCAAGGATGACAAGGACTGCAGGGTCGAGCCCCATCATCCTTGGGTGCTACGTTAAACTGTAGGTCTAAGGTAGAGTGACAAGTTTGACCTTCGTCAGAATGAACAATTCGGAACGGAAGCAAAACCAAGGTTTTATGTATGAATATGTATATATATATATATATATATGTGTGTGTGTATATATATGTGTGTGTGTGTATATATATATATATATATGTGTGTGTATATATGTGTGTGTGTGTGTATATATATATATATATACTAGTAAATGTAACCCAGAAATAATATATAATGGTTATAATGTACAGTATTGTGCAAATTAATGTAAACATGGAACAAAAATATGATTTTTCATTGGTTTTATGAAAAAAACAATGGAAACTTTTTAAATGTAATTTTATGAATACGTTTAATTATTTATGGTATACACTGCATTATTGTGTTATCTGAAACATTATTGCAGCATCTTTTAAGGCTATTGCAGCAGATTTTGAAGTCGATCTTGTTATTCAGTTCCTGCCTAATTTAGTTTATTCTTGTCAGTCATGAACATACATCGCTCACAGAGAAATTGCCAATGCAATCAAAGTTAGTGTGGGAGCAGTCAATAAGATTATTAAGAAGAAACAAACCACGGGCTCAATATCCTCATCAAAGAAAGGCAAATGCGGAGGAAAACGGAAAAGAACCCCCAGAGATGATGCAAAGTTAATAGGAATGAACAAGCAGGATCCCAGAAAAACTAGACATGCTTAACCAGGAATTAGTAGCATCAAATATCCAGGTATCATCATCATCAACTATAAGATGTTGATTGCTGGCGGTGGGACGCAAAGCCGAGAAACCTATAGAAAAACAATTGCTAACAACAATAATGAAGGCAAAACGCTATGCGTGGGCCAAGAAATATGTTGGTTGGTCAAAAGATTGGTACAATGTATTATTTTCAGACAAGAGTCATTTTTCTTCTTCAAGGTCAACAAAATCGATTTGCACGCCATTCACCTGGTGATCCCACAACCAGTTCCAAAATAACCAAACTGTGAAACACTCAGAAGAGAAAATGTTCTGGGGTTGTTTTTCTGCACGATGAATTGGCTTATTAATGATATAGTGAAGTTCTAGAACGCCATCGCAAGCCAGAGCTGCAGAAGCTGTTCCCAAAGGGGGTTTTCCAATAGGATCTGGCTCCATGCTATACATCAAACTGTGTTAAGGAGTTCTTAAAGGTGAACAATGTCAGCTGTTTAGACTGGTCGGGAAACTCGACAGATCTAAACCCAATCGAAATTATATGGTACATATGCAAGACTCGACTTCAGAAACTGGACTGTACAACTAAAGCAAAACTGATCGCGTCTGTCATCCAAGTAGTCTGGTTTCAGGATGAAGAATTAAAGAAAATATGTGAAAAACTGGTACGTTCTATGCCAAAGTGTATTCAAGACGTTACTAAAGCTAGATGTAGCTATATCAAATATTAAAGTTCGTTCCCGTCTTTAAAATATATGCTGTTAATTGAAAATTCTATTTTTTTTTGTCCCGTTCACATTACTTTGCAAAATACTGTATAATAAGAACAGAAATAGAAAATAATAAACGAATAAAGTTAGTATGTTAATCTGGCACCTACAAGTATCAAAGATTCGAGAGTTCTTTAATAGTTACAGAACCGAAACAAAGCCAGGCTAATAGACTTATATGAAGACATGTAAAATCCCAAAAAAATACAACAGATAATGAGTATATAATATGGACTTCTCGCAAGGTAGTATAAGTGAATCTCTATCTCAACGAATGTCAGAGTGTCATCTTTTCGTCTTTGTATATTGTTTGACGTTACTACTACTACCACCACCACTACTACTACTACTACTACTACTAATAATAATAATAATAATAATAATTTTAAGCAAGATGACTTTTTTGTTTTAATAAACCCTTTATGAAAAATATAGAAGAAAAATATTAAATTTCTTTTCGATAAATTATATTTTACGTTTAGCATGTGGGTAACTATTCTATTTCAGATACAACCGGTTAAAATGCAGAAAGGAGAGGCCAAGGTTGAATGCCCGCAAAAACGCTCTACCATAAAAGAAGAAGAGAGCCAAAATGAAGGTCCAGGATTTTCGAGATGTCTGAACACTCGGCGTTTGGAAGATTAGAGGTTATAGACAGGGAGAAACATGGATTGAGAAAGATTGTTCCAGAGTTAACCGGTTGAGTAGATAAAAGATTGAAAATACCGATTAAACCTTGCATTAGAGAGTTGGACAGAATAGGAATGAGAAAGTGTAGAAAGTCGGGTATTGCGTGCTTTCCTTAAAGGAGGAGGCATGCAGTAAGAGAGTTTAGAAGAGCAGTGTCCGTTATAATAGCAATAGTAGAGACAGAGAGAGGCAACATTGCGGCGAAGAGAAAGGGATTGAAGACAGTCAGTAAGAAGCGGGGAAATGTTGAAACGAAAAGCCTTTGATTCCATCCAGTCAAGTACGGCTGTGTGGGTTGAGCCACCCTACACATGAGAAGCGTACTCCATACAGGAGCGAATAAGACCCCTGTACAGAGACAGCAACTGAGAGGGGATGAAGAAACTGCAGAGCCGATACAGCTCATCTAACCTCTTAAAAGCTGTTATGGAAAGAGAGTATATGTGATCTTTCTCGGAAAGATCACGAGAAGATGAAACGCCAAGAATGTTAAGAGAATTAAGAACGATTGAGTTGTGTATTGTTGAAGGTAAGGGGAAAGTTGTGTGGAAGATTGCGGCCAGTAGATAAATGAAGGAACTGAGTTTTTGAGGCATTGAAAGCCACAAGGTTTTTCTCTGCCCCAATCAGAGATAGCAGAAAGCTCAGGGGTCAGGTGCTTCATAGTCAGAGCTGGGCAATAAATACATTGAATGTATTTAAATACTAAATACTAAATACATGGGAGAAATGTATTTAAATACTAAATAAATACATTTTACGAATGTATTTAGATACTAAATACAAAATACATCAATTGTATTTAAATACATTTGTAAATACATTTTAAATACATACAAATTTTAACATATGCATTCACTAATTCATGAGTAACAACAATATAAAATGCTTGATAAAGGATAAAGAAATAGTACAATCTAATTTCCGATTATATATTCCCTTTTTAGAACAGAACAAAAAACAAAATACTTAGAACTTACGATGTTCAACCAGTGACATATTATACTCAACTTTTGCACGGTTTGAATCATGCCAGGGTGGACACGCTGTGAAAAAAATAAAATGAATTACCTAATGAATAATGATCGATAATTAATGAATCAATAATCATTGATATCAATTTTTGATAAATTTCTACTTTAGGGGACACGGTGAATTTCGAAATAAATACACCACTCGATAGATCAGACGATTTTAAAAGCTTTTTCATCAATGAATTTTCCATCGCAAATTGGATTGATTGCAACGAGTTAGTTACACAGGCCCACTTAAGGCAGAGCCGTTTTGTACGATTAAATTATTCGGTCAATTTCAAGATATTTTTTGATGTCTAAAAAAACACTTACCTTCAGATGAGTGTACAGATTCGTTGTAGCATTGCTTGCAGCAGAGACTTCGTGTTTACACAGCAAGCAGGTGCACTTTACCTTATTACCGTCTTTAGATTTAATTTTAAAGTATTTTCCATCAAACAGAGGGTGCACTAAATTGTTATCTGCAGATATAGCACTGTTTGATTCACCGGATTTGCTTGTTGAAGCCATGACACGCACACGATAAAGAAATCAACCGCTTTCGACTAAGAGTGGCACACAACTGATTGAACTGACACGTTGAAACATGAACCATGCTGTACTACACTGTCGACGCGTCATACTGTGCTAGTACAGAACGTGTATTAAACCAGTAAAAGTATTTACATTTTTATATTTTGAGTATTTAAATACATTGTATTTAAATACTCATTAAAGTATTTAAATACTATATTTAAATACATGAAAAACAATGTATTTATAAATACAGTTCTAAATACACAAATGTATTTAAATACGTATTTAAATACAAATGTATTTAAATACTGCCCAGCTCTGTTCATAGTCGCCTCACGCGAATCATGGAGTGACTGCTGTGAGGGACGCTTTGTGAAGCGGGTGGAGAAGTGAAGAGTGGAATCATAGGAATAGGAGTGAATAGGACAGGAAATGCGAATTAAAAGATCATTAATAAATAAAAGGAAAAGAGTGGGTGACAGGACAGAACCCTGAGGAACACCAATGTTAATAGCTTTAGGAGAAGAACAGTGGCTATCTACAACCGCAGCTATAGATCGGCCACAAAGGAAATTAGAGATGAAGGCACAGATAGAAGGATAGAAACCGAAGGAGGGCCGTTTAGAAATTAAAGATTCGTGCCAGACTATCAAAAGCTTTATATATGTCTAGCGCAATAGCAAAAGTTTCACCGAAATTCCGAAAGGAGGACAACCAGGAGTCAGAGAGATATGCAAGAAGATCACCAGTGGAGCGTCCCTTGCGGAACCAATACTGACGATCTGAAGGAATGTTGTGAGAAGAAAGGTGTTTAAGAATCTTCCTATTAAGGAACCACTCAAAAACTTTAGAAAGGCAAGATATTAAAGCAATTGGATGATAGTTGGAGGGTTGAGAGCGGTCATCCTTCTTTAGGACAGGCTGACTGAAAGCGGACAGGCTGAATGAAAGAAATTTGCAGGCAGAAAGAAAAACGAGGACGCTAGTGAATAATAATGATAAAATCAATATACTTTTCAGCTCTTTTGCAGCCTTACAAAAGGACATTAACAAGTCATCTTTAGATATTTATTAAATCTGTTTTCGTTTTCAATTACATACAACTTTAATGGTAATACTCTTCAAGTATAATACTGACCCGAAAAAATGGGACACTGCTTTTATGTTTACATCTAATGGAATTTTGAGATATATATATATATATATTATATTTATTATATTTAGCTTTAAAATAAAGCACGTCAGAAAAGCATTTTTATTCTAATACTTTGCGTGACTCCTCCCCCCGCTTTTTGTTTGTAATATTCCTTCACCTCGTCTTGGCATCGACTCCACCAATGATTTACAAATACAGGTATCCCTCACTATCCGAATGGGTTACGTTCGGTTACTTGCTTTCGGTTAGTGATTTTTCGGACAGCGAACAGTAGAACCCATGTATTAAGGGGGGTTGTGTTCAAGTGGAGGGAAAATGTTCGTCAATTGGGGGCTTTCAGTGTCAGAGTAGAGAGTGGCATAGGTCGCTGACTTTGTTCCTCGATCTACGGCATCAACAAACACTTCATATTTTCCATAATTTGGTCCATTGATCTTGTTAGTCTGCTGGCACCCTTGGCCGTCACACACTCAGCGCTTTCCTTAATCGTTGCTGCATTTTTTTCGTTATTGTTACTGTCGAAGCTGGTAAGCCAACGGCATGTCCGAGTTTTGTATGGCCTTCACCACGTTCATGCCGCTTAATAACTTCTAATTTCACTTCCAAGGTGACAGCTTTGCGCGGTCTCTTGGCACGGGCGGGTGTACTTGGCGAGTCAGAAGATTCGGATAAGCGAGGGTTGCGTTCGGTTACTGAACATTGGGTGTGAATATAGGACATTCGGATAAGCGGAAATTCGATTATCGAACATTCGAATAGCGAGGGATACCTGTATTGGTAATTTCTGGATCACATAGCTAGCTAGCATTCACGAAGCCAGTTGAAAGCTTTTCTTTAGTTGAACTGTCTTCCTTCGTCTTCGTCTCTGGAAAAATAACAAAAAAAAACTTTTTCACAACATTTGCTGTATGAAATGGTGTCAAATCATGTTGAAACAACATTTTCTGCGTCCAAACCAATATTTAGAAATAGGCAACAACTTTTGTAATTTATTTTCCACCGTAGTCATCACAGTAATTTAAGGAAATTTTATATTCACCATGGTCTTTATTATGATTCTTTACAAGTCTGACAAATTTCATTTATTTCATTCATCTTTGTTTCGAGATGGTACTGTAGGTCTTTTACGCACACGCGCCTTCATATGTAAATTTTACCAAATTCCTAAGATGGTAGCTAATTTTAATTATTTCTCTCCTGCAATGTTCATTATATACAGTAAATTGACTAGTGAATTAACCAGTATAGGATTAAATGTGTATATTTCTGTAATAGCTAATAATAATTAAATTCTACAGCCTAACTTTGTTTTGGTACCGAGTTACGGGAGTCAAGGTTACGTCTGGAACAGGAAATCAAGATTTCGGCATACAATCCCAGCGTCTGGTTACGAAGGTCGGCGAAGATTAAGAGATTGTAGTGGCCAAAAAATATTAAGGAGAGCTTTTTCATTTGATCATAGTCCAGACATAAGGTAAGAAAAAGGCTTTTTTTTTGTATATATGCTAAAAAAAAAAATTCAACGACAGAAAGTGACATGCAAATAAGATGATGATCCAGGAGGGAAAATGAGAGGAATATGTTGAACAGTTTCGTCACACTAATTGTCATTTTCAAATGCTTTTAATGGACTGACACTTTACTTTATTTCAGTGTTTCCTGACTGAAGTGCCGCGAAATTTCATGAAAACAACAAAAATAAGTAATTGAAAATTGAAAATATACTGAAGAGTTGGAAATTTCAAATGAAGCAAAATTATTCACAATTTATTTTGTCCATAAGGAAACTATATAGGCTTAGTTTGAAGTTACATGATGCTGAACGCTAAACCTCAGGGGTGCCGCGAAAGAAGTCAGAAAATCCTTGCGAGTGCCGCCAAATGAGACAGATAGCATTAGGGTTCCTTGGACCAAAATATGTTGGGATCCACTACTTTAGTTTATTAAAGGCTCTCAAAAAGTTCATTTCGTGTGACGAAACTGTTGAACATATTCTTATTACCTTTTCCTTTGTGGACCATTTTAAATGCTATACAGGTAAATGCTGTTCTCAAAAAAGTTGTTATTTGTATTAAATCCGCCCAAAACAATTTCCGACAACACGTACAAATAACGGAGCCTTCCGCATAATTCAAAGTATGTTTCGTTAAATATTGTTATAGCACTATAACTCCACTGAGTTATTTACATAATATTAGTTCTTGCTTTATTATATATATCATTGTTTATTACTTTTCCACTCCTTATCCTCATTTTCAATATTATTTCTATTATTATTACCCTAATCTTCACATCATGATCAACACTTTAAATACTCTCAATATTGTAACTAAAATTATTGAACCTGAAAACGTAGTCAACTGCGACTATATCTCAGAAGACAACTTCTTAAACAAGAAATAGAACAGTGGCAATCTGTCTTTCCTAAACTTAAATATTTGCATTCTCCGAAGCCACTTTAACGAGTTGACAGCTAACCTAAAATTATTACAACATAAATTCACGTGCATTATATTAACTGAAACCTGGTTAAATGAAAATAATAAGATATTTTTTAACATTCCAGGGTACACAAGCTACTACTGTATGTGTGTAGGGCTAACAATAGGGGAGGTGGTGTAAATATATTTGTAGAATCAAACTACAAGAGTAAAAGTATCGAAGAACTGACAAGCACAAACAATACCTCAGAAACACTTGCAAATGAAATGTTTATTCATAACACCCAGTATTCAATTTTGGGCATTTACTGACAAACTGGTAACGTACCAACTTTTACTACAAATATCGATAGAATTCTAACCCTAATTATATTGGTAATAAATGTGTTACTGCAGATTTAAATAATGATTTCACAAAAGAACATTTAATAATAACGCAAGTTTCCTTCACATCATGACTTCACAATGACATTAGAAATTCGACTCTGCTAGATCAGATCTAATGCGGTCCCCGATTGACTGCATCTCGGGTATTAAATATCACAGATCGCTTGCCGACGGACACCATGCTATTCACCCATTTCTCAGCAAAGGGAACTATAGAAGTTGACTATAGATCTTACAGCTATAATAACAAATTAAAGTTCGTGAGAGAAATTATAGCTTTTAACTAGACTAGAACAACCGAAAGTAACAATGACATTGGAACAAAATGTCAAGCATTTTCAGACACGCTAATGGATTTATTTAACATAAACTTTACTCTTAACTCAAAAGTAATATCTAAAACTAAATAAACAACTAATGGATCACCCTATCGCTCATTGTGAGTATTAAACGCAAGCATAGACTCTTTAAACTGTGAAACTGATATTATTACTGAACAGACATACAAAAATTACTGTAATAGACTTAATGCAGTCATTGCAAAAGCAGATCATTATTGTTCAAAAATTGATGAAAAATAATCCAGTCGAAAAAGGTTATGGAACACACTGAAAGAGTTAATTAACACGAGATTAAAACAAATCCCTTCTTACAATGACCCCAAAGACAGCAATTTATTGAACAACAACTTTGCAAATATCGGCTCCAATACTGCAGCCTCGATCCCAATTACAGACACTACCGACAATACATGCGACAACCAAATCCTAACTCATTTTTCTTTCATCCAACTCTACCAAACGATATCTCTCTAGCAATAAAATATCTAGAAAATAAAGGTTCTGACATCAATAGGATCCCGTTAAAAATATACAAATTAGTATCCAATGGAATTGCAATCCCACTCAGCAAACTAATGAATGAATCAGTAACACTAGGCATATTCCCTAACAGTCTAAAGGAAGCCAGAGTAGGTCCTGTATTTAAATAGGAAAACCCAAACATTCCGTCCAATTGTCACGCCATTTTCGTATTGCCAACTTTAAGTAAAGTATTTGAAAAAAATGGTGTACAATAAACTTACTGAATTCTTAATCAAATACGATATTTTAACAAACACAATTTGGGTTTAGAGGTGGATATACAACGGAAGATGCCATAAACATGTTATTAGAAACTGTGTATCAGAACTAAAAGAGCAAAACACACACAGTCTTGATCTTCCTCGACTTGTCAAAAGCATTTGATACACTTTCGCATGAAATCTTATTGAATAAATTCCACATATACGAAATAAGAGGAAATATCTTCGATTGGTTTAAATCACATCTGTCAAATTGCCATCAGTACACCAGATTAAAAGACAGTTTATCCCACAAGGCGATGCTAACTAGTGGTCCCACAACAGGGCTACTTCTAAGACAATTTTAGCGGGTGGGTTAAAAGTTTTTTTGTATCAAATACAAATACAAAAAATAATCTAAAAGAGCTCTGCTACCACAGGTTGGGAATAGCTGTACTAGAGGAAAGGTATTACGATATATCTAATCCTGTTTCTTACTATGGTGACTAGAAACTCTACAGAGGGGTATATGATGGTGTAAAGAAAAATAGTTGAAAATATTTTGCATGATCAGGATAGCTACACACTTCGTAAGATGGGAAGATAATTTAAGACCTAAAACTAAGGCATCATACCATGACCACAAATGGCAAGCTGATTTGACTCGTATGCAACAATACTGAACGTATAGTGATGGTTATAGATATAATTTCTCTATAATTGATTTGTTCTCACGATTCTTATGACTTGTACCTGACGATCTGAAAGAAGATTTTGAGAAGAGAGGTGTTTAAGGATAGATTCAAGAACTTTAGAAAGGCAAGAAATTAAAGCAATTGGACGATAGTGGAGGGGTAAGGGCGGTCACCCTTCCTTGCAGGTCCAAGTATGGCAACTTCAGCCCCTGGTACAATATCGCACTTCGGGTCCCATTCTCCTAGCTCTAAAGATAAACATTGCTTCACTCAAATTATATGTTGTTAAACCAAATAAGCGATAAATATCAAGTATTTTTAGGTATAACATAGTACAACGCCTTCAACTATGAAAATACTACTACGAGAAGCAAATTTATTGGCGTCAACATACGATAAATAAAAAAGAAAACAGGGATGAGACACTCAAACGCAAAAGGCAACACGAACTTAGCATATATATAATATATATATATATATATATATATATATATATATATATATATATAACCCCATTGGATTATAAAAAATCAGCTTAAAAATCGACTTTTCTTGCCTTATATATTTTTTAAGCAAAGTCACTAAGATGTCGAACTGAAATCAATGTTCTTGGCAATTGTGCTCTCTGTCGACAGAAGTGAAAGGTACGATAGTCGCTCTTGGCCCATTTTTGATCTCGTACAGTTTTTTATACAGTATGAGCTAACTTGCTGAAATTTCGTTCAGTCTCAGCAACAGTGACTGGTAGAGAGCAAAAAAGATGAAGAGCGATGCAAACTTCATTGAATACTGGCTGCAGCTTTTTGATGTAAATTTGATTCAGCAAAATGAGAGTAGGTAGTTCAGTGTGTTGGTGGAATGTAGACCTAAATATTTTCTTCAGGGGCAACATTTCGATGGCAAAGTTGCTTGAAAGTCTGTTGAGTACTTTTGGGCTAAGGTCTTCGATGCAGCCTCAATCAAGTTCAACGTTATCTAGAGATATGTAGTTTAATATTGACTTAAATGTGACAAATATGTCCTTGGTTGCCTTAAACCGATATTCCAAATCATTCACAACATAATCTAAAGTAGCATAAAAGATATATATTCTAAATGCAGATTCCTCATCTGATTCAGTAGACACAGATAAATTTGATTTTTCTATGAAGTTCAAGATGTCATCATGAAGCATTTTCCGCTTCTTCACCCTCTTCTCTGGGAAGTTTGGTGTAATTCCCATGCTGTTTGCAACATAACGAGCTTCTGACAAAATGTCTATCCATTTGCCTCTCATTTGCCTTAGTTCTTCACAGACATCTGCGATGAGAGCTGGTGCCGTATCAAGTGATACTCCACGTGATTGTATAATCTTATTTCATTCATCAATGTTTGAAAGCACCTTTACCCAAAAATACAAGGAAATGAGTTAAAATATGTTTGCGATGACATTACTTCTGAACGAATCTCAGGTGTTAAACTTGAAGTTTCTAAAATACACCCTAATGCTTTAAGAATGCCTGGAAGATGCATTGCTATTGGACGAATAGTCAGGGCCGGATCATGGGTTCGGGGGGGCCCAGGGCACATTACGTAAGGGGGCCCAGGACACATTACGTAAAGGGGCCCTAATAAAAAACAGACAAATCAGAACATCATTTTTCATCAAATTAACATCATTTTATTTCAAAAACACCAGTCTCAATTAGTGGGATTTTCGATCCTTGTAGTCTAAGAAAGCATCACTTGTGCGATCAACATCGATTTTCTTCATGACATCGCTTTCGATGCTCAGTGCGACCAATGCTGAAAGTCTGCTATCACGCATCGTCGAGCGTAACTTGTTTTTGATGAGCGCCAGTTTGCTAAACGAACGCTCACCCGAAGCGTTAGTTACCATCAGAGGTACATTCTGAGAGCCACATGCACATTCGGGAATGCTTGCTCAATTCCAAGTTCATGCAGTAACTGTAATTGTGCAGATGGTTTTGAACACTTTCTCTCCTTCGCAAAATTGGGAAACTGAATTGCCTAATTGCCCAAATTTTCAAGCTATTGGCCACAAAAAGCTACAAATAGCTTGAAAAAAGGCAATCTGGCATCACTGTTCATCCAAACGATCCACCAATACACCACTGATATCTACCATCCACCGATATGTTTATATTTTCGTCGGGGGGGGGGGGGGGCATTAAAAAAAATTATCGGGGTGCCCAGGGCAAATGTTCACGGTGCCCCCCCCCCCACTTGATTCGGGCCTGCGAATAGCATCCACACGCGCACTCCATCGTGTGTCAGACTGACAATGGAGAGAACATTGAATTTTATCTTTCAAAATTTTCCACTGTGATGGGCTACAACTGAAAAACACAAACGCTGAACACAGCCAAAGAATATAACACTTTCAAGACATAATGCTGTTGCGTGAACTCCTGTAAGATTTAGTGTATGAACACCACAAGCAGAATACTCGGCAAGTTTATTTTTATTTTTAATGCATGCCTGGACGCCTTTTACCTTTCCTGACATGTTGGATCTATTGTCGTATCCCTGTCCCCTACAATCATCCAGAGGAATTTTATGATATTCTAATCTTGAAACCAATATATTACTTGTCTCTTCTCCAGTTTTCTTATAAATTCTATAAATTCTATAAATTCTATAAACGATTTTCAAATTTGTGCATTTCTTGATCTTGAACCACAAACCCTAGAATTAGAACATTTTGTTCACGATGAGAGGCATCCGGAGTTGAATCAACTATAAGATAATAGTAGATGGCTTTATCTCTTTCGTCTAAAATGGCTTTTAGCACAGCCTTACCACATAATTCTATAAATTTATTTTGGCTCTGACATGATAAATAATGAACGTGACCTTGCGTGCTCTTGCCTTCTGCTTGCTTTTTTTGAACTTTGGCCAAATGTTCATGAGTCACTCTGTCATAACAACCTAGCAACTCTAGAGTCCCCAGAAAGTTGCTGTTGCGATGGTCATCTATCGCATTATTATCATCTTGAAATGATAAACTTCTTGTTGCAAGATGTAAAGTGACATCCAACTGTCTCTTTAAAATCTCTTTCCATTCTTTAGCTTCACTTAGTATTTGTTTTTGAATCTCACCGTCAATTCCATGTCCTAAAAGTGACTGTTCTAACTTCTAAATGCTTTCCACTTACAGCAGCTGAGCTTATGATCCAGGCTTTTTTCATGCTCAGGAATTCTTGCATATAGCTTTCTCCATTGTTTCATAAATGTTTTCATAAATGAGGGTGAATAGCTTTCCCTTTTCGCAAGTACACTGCACTGATCAAATATCATATACCTGGTCAGTATAAAAGCCAAGACAAATAAAAATAGAAAAGATTCTAAAAGATGGACAGTCACAGAAATTAATAATTCATTGCATCTGATCGACATCAAGTGGATAAAATATTGCAAAACTAGCTAACTTTATTTTATACAAATATTCAACTAATATAACTATATTTACATTATTTTTCCATGAGTTATTCGAATTAGCTCTAGTGGGCTATCGCCTCATAAAGGTTGGGAACCACTGCTCTAGGCCATTTCAGCTGAAAATATGAATCAAACCAATCCAAATATGTACTCAGTTGTACTGTATTATATTCTATAATACAAGAATTGTACAAAAACCCCAGCTATTTACAAGATTTCTCCACTGAAAAATTCATAAATTTTCTCTTAAAGCTAACCAGAAATGTACAAAGGAGCTTAAGTGATCATATTATTGTTCAGCTACCTGAGGAAAAACCAGTTTTAACTCTTAACCCGGCATTACTCAGGTGGGGTGTCACAAACCCTACATGTATAGGTGGCGTGCAATTTGTGTGTGTGTGTGTGTGTGTGTGTGTGTGTGTGTGTGTGTGTCTTTAAAACTTTCATATCCCAGAGGGTAAAAATGTGATTTTCATGTGTTGCAGTTATGATTTGATTAAGAGAGTGTCTTTTTATTTATTGCTCTAAATTAAATAAAAAAATATATTGAAGTGGGGTTTCTCACACCCACTTGACTCATGATGTGATTTTTGAGAACGTAAGTAACGCCGGGTTAATCAGAATTCTATTTTCAAGAACTGAAGTCCCGGTACTTTCCTTGGAACAGGTGTTTCATTACAGTTCTGTATTAAGATTAACCTTTTTCACATCATTAAGAATATTTGAAGAATGATTCTTCCATATTCTTGCAAATTCCTCTTTCTGTTTGCACTATCTTATGTCTGTTTTAGATTGGCTCCTAGTTCTACACATGTTCATCAAAACACTTAGAGAATCCAATAAGCCACCTAACCGTAAAAGACAGGTAGGTATATCAAAATTTCAGTATGTTTAATATGTACAAAGAAGCTTTTCCCTCTAGTTAAAGCTGATGTAGCTCACCAATGCTACCCAGTTTAATGAAACACTAAATTAATAAACTTAACTTTACTTGAGAGAATAACCTTAATTTTAACAAGTTTCAAATATTATACATGCTTCCCAATTTTCAACTTTTACTTTGACCAACATTCAAATTTATTTCTTAGTTAGTTACTTGTACTATTTACTGTACTAATTTATATGGCAAGTCACAACAAAAATCGGATCACCTGAAACTTTATAAGGCTAACTAACGAAAATATCACGAATTCACGACCTAACCTAATCAATCGTCAAGGGCGTACAGTTGACCTAACGATTGGTTAGGTTAGGTCGTGATATTTTCGTTAGTTAGCCTTATAAGGTTAACTAAAGAAGGCTGGGGGCCCTGATCTTCAGGTGATCCCAAAAATCTATTACTTTATGACTAAATTATCCAAACCTGAAAACATTTTGAACCTAGTGTCCTTTAATATTCTTCTTTTAAGGTATTAACCAAGTTTTTTTATGTTAACTATACTCAGTTGGCTTCACACCAAGCTCCAACGCACTTAATAAGTAATGGTTGACTACATCTAAATCTATCAAACCTTCATATATCCACTGAACTTTCGTAAATTCTTATTTCTTGCTAGATTCATTTTGCTGTTCCTTTTACTCTTCCTAATCAAGCTATTTAAATTACTTCCTGATTGCCTGTAATTTTCTAAAGCTTCTTGGTTGCTGCTGATTGTAAACTCTCTGAATGCTATTTTTATTATTTTTTATAATTTTAGCTATGTAGTGCATCTCTTATGCTATAATTTATTTCCAGAAAACACAGACTAAGCCACATTAAAATTCTATTGCTCTACGACTAAAAAAGTGTTTCTGTGGCTCCAGTCTACAAGTCTGTTTTCTAATTTTCTTATCATGCCTTCAAGTTTCCAAGTTTTTCATATTTATCCAATATTCCCTTTCATAAGATTAAAGGTACAGCCTATTTCTATTAATATGTTAGGTGAGGGTCAATGTCTACATAACTTATCACTCTTTACACAATTTATAACTTTTATCATATATGAAGGCAGCCAGTTTGCTTAAAACTATCTAAAGCGCTACTATCATATTTACCACATGACGATTCATGCCAAATTCTTCTACTGTATGGTTAAAAAAGTATTTCTGTGGATCCAGTCTACAAATCTCTCTTCTAATTTTCTTATTTTACCCTTGAGTTTTACCAACAGCCCTAATAAGAAAATGTTACATTTAAATTGTTCAAACCTGAAAAACATTTTGAACAGCTGTATCACATCTTTCCCCAAAACAAACACTCTCAAAACTAAGTATGTCCAACTCCTCCTTTATTCTTTCACATGAATTTTTAGATCTCATCACTTATGAAAGTTTTCTCATTTTTGTATGATCTACAGTATTACGCTTAAAATAAATGAAGGTCTCAATTGGTCTCTTTCACCCTACTTATGGTGTCATAACTAACAATACATCTCTTAAGATGATTTCCGAACTTAGTAATTAGTTCATTACAAAAACAATATTCAGCAAAATCAGAAACTACATACACAGATTCAATTTATTGACTTGTGATACCTTCTTGTGGCTTTCTACGAACTGACCACGAAAAGGTCAACATCATCTTTTAACTGGGTTTCTTTGCTTATGCCATGGAATGAACTTCAACAGCCAGACTAGTTAGAACCAAACCATCTCATAATCCTACCCCAAAATAGATTCATTCCTATGCAGGACAGTCTTTATGATCACACCAATGTACATACTGTACTACCCTACATTCACTTCACCATAGGCTTTTCATTCATCACTTTTCCCAAATATCCTCAGCTCTCATACGGTCAAAACATTGCACACCAATTATGTTAATTAAGTTATTCATTTTGGCAGTGAAATAACATACCAAACAGATAGCTCACTCTTTACATCAGAGTTGACACCAATATTCTGTATCCCTCTTGCTGCTTCTATTACTCAAACACTCTTCCTAAAAAGACTTTTATCACATCTCTGACTTGGTTGCCCTTCTTCACCCTACTTTCAACTTTAAATGTACTTCTTTCTCTTGATCAGACACTTCAAATACTTAATCTCTTTCACCTTAATACTTAGTCTCTTTCACCTTTCTCTACAAAAGTACATACCAAAAGATGAGAATTGTTAACACCTATATTATGGTCTCATTCTAAGCGCTACTTATGTAAAGCGGAGTTATTATCGGCAATATTTAACTATATTTATACTGATAAAGATGTCATTTAAAGTTAATGGTCTCACCCATATAACATTTAGAACAATTCGAACATGGGATTTTTTTAATTAGATATTAGAGGCCCGCTCGAGTGGTTGGTTATTTCGTAAAAATCTACGAGTAGTGTAAGGTACTTCAGAAATCGTCTGAAGATCGGAAGGCAAAACTATTACGAAATTTCTCGGGACTAACTGGAACAACTAAAACATCTTTAAAATCCTTAGTAGAGGTATTATTGCTATAAAAATATTGTAGCAGTACCAAGTGCTTTTCGATAAAAAATATGGGGGGTAACGTAGTTTAGTAAAAGATTCTTTGATATAAGCGAACTCAGCGTCTAAATACGAGGGGCTGCAAATTCTAAAAGCTCTCAAAAACATATGAGGTGTGTTCAAAAAGTTCTCGAACTGGTTATGCTGCGCGCGCGCCATGTGATGCATGTTGTAGTGTGACTCAGTCTCTGTCCAAAGACAGTTACCGCTTGTTGATATCGTATTATGTTCTCTCGATATTTACTGTTTTGTGAAGTCATTTTGTGTGTTTTGTCGCATTTTTTGTATTTGAATAATGGCTACTGTTGAAGAACAACATGTGTGCATAAAATTTTGCGTTAAACTGGGCAAGACTGCTTCTGAAACCCATGCCATGCTGAACACAGCATTTGGCAATTACACCTTAAGTCGGACAATCACTTTTGAGTGGCACAAGCGCTTTAAAGAAGGCCGAACGTCGACAGAGGACGATGCAAGGGTTGGACGACCTTCCACTTCAAGAACTGATGACACTGTTGCTTGTGTTCATGAAATGATTCGAGGGAATCGTAGACTGACAGTCAGGGAAGCCGCAGACGAAATGAAAATTTCGATAGGATCATGCCACACGATACTCAGAGAGAATTTGTGGATGCGTCGTGTGTCAGCCAAATTTGTGCCACGACTCTTGACTGCCGAACAGAAAGAGCAACGTGTTGTTGTGTTTCAAGACCTCCTTTAACGTGCCAATCTTGATGAAAATGTTCTCAGAAACATCGTTACGGGTGATGAGACGTGGGTGTACGGGTATGACGTTGAAACAAAACAGCAGGCATCGCAATAGAAGTGCGCGACGTTCCTGAGACCGAAAAAAGCACGGCAAGTCCGATCGAATGCGAAGGCAATGCTGGTGGTTTTTCTCGATTACTACGGACTCGTTCATTACGAATTCGTCCCTAGAGGTCAAACAGTTAACCAACAGTTTTATTAGGAAATACTAAAGCGCGTGCGAGACGCAGTAAGGAGAAAACGGCCTGAAAGTTGGAACCCAGGAACGTGGATGTTGCACCATGACAATGTGCCCGCACACAGTGTTGTCAATTCAGCAATACCTGGCGAAGCACAACGTCGTAGTCGTTCCCCAGCCCCTGTACTCTCCAGATCTCTCCCCGGCAGACTTTTTTCTTTTCCCCAAACTTAAATTTGCATTGAAAGGTCGAAGATTTCAAAGTATGGAAAAATTATTAAAAATGCAACAAGAATACGGCCTACCACGAATGCTTTCAAAAGTGGAAACGGAGACTACTTTGAAGGGGACAAAATCAATTAGATCGTAAGTGTTATCAGAAAGTTTTTGTGGGATCAGTCCGAGAACTTTTTGAACACACCTTTGTACTGATAGGAGTCAGAATGAGTGGCTTTCCTGTAAACAGTAAACTGAGGTTTATCATTAGATTTTATAACCTGAATATCTAAAAAATAAATTTCTTATTTCTATTCAGCCTCTAGAGTAAATTTTATAGAGGGTAGGATGTTATTTAATCGGTCGAGAATGACATTAGGACTGAATTCTTCAAGAACAACAATGAAAACGTGAACGTACCAATACCAGTAAGCAAATGAATCAATAATATCAGGAATAAACTTCCTCTCAATCAACTCTATAAATAAATTACTTAGTGTATCTGAAAAGGGGGAACCCACACTGACGGCTTCTTTCTGACGAAAAAATATACTGTTGAAAGTGAAAAAAGAAAGCGACAAAGACGATCTAATTGAATTTATAAAAAAGGAGTTGGGTAAACCAAGTTGTATGCCGTTATCAATGCGAAATTCTTCGATGTATTCTAAATTTACGTATTGACGTAGTCTCTCGTTTTACGAAAGTTTCTTTGCATACAACTTTAAAATAACCCGAGGAATCCTATTTGATAAAAAATACTGATGACTTTAATGTTCAAAACGGTATAATTAATTATACAGGCCTACGAATGAGAACTTTGTAAGAATTGTTTTCTTACTAATAACTGATTTTACGAGTATATAATTCATCTATGCTGATTTCGAATAAGGTGACCATTTTTTTCTATCACGTAAGGAGTTTCTGCAAACTGGAAGGGAAAAACAACAACATAAATAAATATTATTTATTTCAATTTACATTTGGTACATAAGTTATTTCGCTTTGTTATACTAATTACAAATGCAAACAACTTTAAAAAGAAAGAAGACTATTAACGTCAATTACATATTCATCTTTATTTGTCCAGAGCTTTCTTGTGAGATCTACGCCTTTTAGTCTCGAATGTACGCGCTGTTGCTTTTCTTTTATGTAATAATTCTGGAGTATCCCTTTCAACATCCAGCATTAATCAGCCATCATGCTGATGTCCCACCTTCCCTGATATCTCTTCTCCATTTCTTTGATGTCTTGGTGAAACCAAGTATTTATAAGCATTTATAGGCAGTAGTTTTTAATCAAAATTTAATGAAAAGTACTTACATATGTAATACGAAATATGACATTTTGTGAAAAATCTGTACGTGATGGCGAAAAATTAATATTATTTTCGGAATCAGGGTGCAAAAATTACTATACAAGTGATAAAATATTTCGGACAACAAAACCATCGCAGGCCTGTTATTTTCCTTAGAACTTCAAACCTTCATTGCAGGCGTCGCGTGGCCACAGTGCCACCAATTGTAAAAAAATCGGCCAAAAGTAAAAAAAAAGTTTGTTTGAATTGGTACCAAGTTCTTTTCTTCATATTGTAAAGTACCTGAGGGCTCTTAAATCGTATCTTATTCACATTGTAAGGCTGGTTTAATGAGATAAAAAATAGGATGAAATACGTTAATTATGAAGATAGATAAATATATCTTATTTCTATAAAATATATGATTATTCAACATCTCTGTAAAATGATATATAAAAGTTAAATCTTCAATTCATAATCATCATTGCATAGAATAAACCTTCATATAATAGGTAAAGACATTAAATATCTAATTTTAAATTTCCATATTCATTTAAAAAACTTAAAATAATACATGTTTTATTTAAAAAAAATAAAAATATACAAGTAATTCACTTAAACTTCTAACTATGAAAAGGAATCGATGGGGACGAAATCTTTGCGAGTTTGTACAGGAAAAATACTGAAAATTAAGAGGGAGAAAGAAATAGCTGCGCATATTTGCGCAATTTCAAACAAGATTCTATTTAGTGGTAGACAGTGCAGAATAATGAGCGCGCATCATCTCACTTGCTGCAGCATGTTCAAGAGTGTTGAGCATAACTTACTAAATATAGGCTTGCTTGTGTTAACTTTTCTCATTATCAGTTATACTGTAATTGAGCATAGTATTATTATAATGCGAAATGCCTTAATTTATTTTAGGTATGTATGTTAATTATTACTATATGAAATAAATTAATTATTGTGAATAAATGTTATATGATGCCAATCAGCAATTATGCCAATCGTGATGATTACAATAAATATTTTTAGTATACAGGGTGGGCCGTAAGTTTCCATACATAGGAAAAATAAACATTTTTTTATGGACAACCATTTTTATTTATATAATATGCTCTACATGGTTGCCATTGTTTTGAAAACACATTTCAATACGTGTTCCCCACTGTTGATGAACACGCATTAGCACAGTTGACGTTATGCTTGTAATGGCGTTGGTGGTACGTTCCTTTAGATGATTTATGTCTCGTATCTTTTCCTGATACACCATGGCCTTCAAGTGCCCCCAAAGATAGAAATCAAGGGGGGTGAGATGGATCTGGGGATCTGGGAGCCACAGGACACGCCGACCAATCCAAGCATCCGGAAACTGCTGATCCAAATACCGACGCACGTGAAGACCATAATGAGGTGGAGCTCCATCTTGCTGGAAGTAAACTGGGAAGTTACCTTCCTCGTTTAGCAGGGATGGGAAAATCTCTTCTTGCAACATGTTAAGATACCTTTCGGCATTAAGATTTCCACTGACAAAAATTGGTCCAATAATTCTGTCACCCCATATCCCGGCCCACACCATCACTTTACCGGCACCTTGCATCTTCGTCGGACTCAGCCAGTTAGGGTTAGCATTACTCCAATGACGTATGTTTTGCCGATTAACCTCTCCATTGACGTAAAAATTTGCTTCATCAGTAAACAAGATCTTAGTTGAAAAGTTTGCATCCTCGTTCACTTTGGTTAATGCCCATTCACAGAATTCCATCCGTCTATCCGGGTCGTCTTCACTCAAATGCTGTGCCATATGCAATTTGTATGGATGCCATTTGTTTGCTTTCAAAATGCGCCTGATACTCGATCTGCTGACACCACTTTCTGCAGACAACCGTCGTGTACTTTTTCTGGGACTCCGTGTAAGCGCTGTAAGTATCGTAGCTGTTGTGTCTTCACCGGTGGCTGTACGTCTTGGACCACTTCGCGGTTGATCTGCAACATTTCCAGTTTTCTGAAACTTGTTAATAAGTTTTGCCACAGTGTCGTGTGTGATGTTCGTTCCATGTTGTCTGTTAAAGTTCATTGCAACCATGCGACTGCTTCCCGACCCAGCCATCAGTATGATTTCAATTCGTTACTCTTTCGTCAAACGCATATTCTTAGGGTATCTGAAACATAAAAACAAACGTTTAATTTTTCCTATGTATGGAAACTTACGGCCCACCCTGTATATTAATCTTATGTTATTTTTTTCAGCTGTTGAAACTGAAACTAAGATGGTCTTATCAATAAAAAGGCTAAATCTCATGAAATAGTTAGGCAGCATGGGATAAACAATGAAAATATTGCTCAATTGATTTTAAATTATATATTAGAAACAATCCCAGTTGACAGAACGACACTCTCAGATGAAAGTAAAACTGAATGCATGAAAACAATAAGAACTTTTATTTCTGATCTAAAAAAGTTCCACGGACAATATTCAAGAAAGCTTGATAGAGTAATAGAAAATAAAAAAGAATGGCTTCAGAAATGCATGATATTGCCTATCGAAAATTTGAAAGATGCGACTACACCACAACTTCGTCCTGGACGCCCACCTACTGCATCATGGAAGGAATTGTCAGAGAGATCAAAAGAAGAATGACAGCTGCATTAGCTGATAAGGACGAAGAGTTGCTCGCTTTTGCTGCGGCAAGGTCAGTCAGAGGAGACTCGCAAAAACGAAATTTTGCTTTTGTAATGAAAGAAGCAACGATGTCTCCCTCTCGACCAAATAAAATCAAGAGAGCTTTAAATTCTAAGACGCCCATTAAATACACAAATGAAAAAGCATTAGCTCTTATTCTTCAAACAGATATGAGCTATAGAGGTTACAATATATTGAGGAAGTCTCTTTTACAACATGGCGAAAACTAAAATGAGCTGCTACCCTGAAGAAATAGAAATTTCTGAAATTAAGATGCCACCATCCATTCATTGGGATGTATTCAGAAGAGGCACAAGGAGCTCTTAATAAACACATGAGAAATGCACGACAGCACCATTCAAGAAAGATATCAAGGCGTGACACAATTAAAGATCAACTCCATTATCTCTTAATGTCTAGTGATCCAGTTATCAGTAGTTTGAGAAAATTTGACCCGGTTAAAAAGAGTTGTTTGTCTCATGATGTTGTCTCACTTCTGAAACATAATATTGATCTTTCAAATTTAGATCTAAGTTCTGATGATGAAGATGATTAGGCCAAACCTTTTTCATAATAACTATGAAATGAAATTCAAAATTGAATTTAATGTAGAATTTAATGTTTTACAATATGATTTATTCCAATTAGTAGCTATGCATTATGTTTGATTTATTATTTCTTATCTTAACAGCTATAAACTGTTATAAATATATTACATTTATTCCTATTAGAATTTTATAACATACGGAAAATTTATTTCAAATTATAAAAAAATATAGATATTTTATATAATTTTTTTTTTTGGTTAATTGAAAATGTGATTATAATGGCTTATAGTATAATAAATATATTTTGATTTATTAATTTCATCTCTCTTTCCTTTATGTAATTATAGATTTAGAAGTTAAAGTTATATTAATCACTAATATAAAATGAAATGATCAATTTCCAAAATGGAGTCTTATCATATATACTCGTACATATCAACAGATTGTGTCAATTAGACATAACTCAAGTATAAACACTAAACCAATATAAATTATAATAAATAAATAATTAATTCACTGTAATTGTCTTAAAACAAGTTAATAACATTTAGTTCAAGTATTCTCTAAATAACCAATTGATTGAAATATCGTCAAAAGCCAGGAGAAGCTAAGAAATAATTTTGGCCGTTTTTTTACAATTGGTGGCACTGTGGGTCGGATTCTCTTCGGCATATAATTTAGTGGTGGACCGGATGTCAGTTTTTCAACATCTGCGGATGCGGATCTTTAATTTAAATATCCGCGGATGCGGATGCGGATATTTAGTTAATCTATCGATATAATATAGAATTATGAATATATGACATCATTTTTCAAATTTCGTGATATTACTATTATGGCAGGCAATGCATAAGAATCAAAATTAATATTAATGTTTTCATTATGATAAAAATAATAATTTTCTCAAGAGTTTCAGCCACAGAAAATTCAATGAAACAAGTTTCATTAAATTTTCTGTTACCAGATATTTATATTTTCAGGTTTCTATATTTGTTTGTTCATTAATTAATACTTTACATGAAATGTGCATGACTGGGCCTTATAAGCTACTTTATAAGCTAATTTAATTGTAAATTGCATAATTTATTAAAGGTAATATCCGCATAACATCCGCAGTCAGAAGTGCGGATGCGGATGTTAAAAATGATGCGGATGCGGATATCCGGTCCACCACTAACATATATATATATATAATACAAAATTTGATACAGGAGAGAATTGTTCCATGCATAAACAAAACGAGTCCGGTTTCGAGCTGTCGACACCTCCGTAACCACAAATAAATAGTACATTAAAAATGCCTCCTTATCAGTCATCTTATTTTACCATATAAAAGTCTCGCAGACGAGAGGGTTTCTCTTACCCTCATCCCCAATACCTACTTGTGACGTCATCAATAATGTCACCGCTCGATAATACCACTACCTGTTTTTATGAAACTATACTACTGGTACCCATTAGGGGTGCTGCGAAATTTCATGAAAATAACAAAAATAAGTACTGTAATTGGAAATTCAAAAGTTACTGAAGATATGCAAATTTCAAATGAAACATTTGCGGTTTATTACGTCCATACTGAAAATGTGTTGGTTCAGTTTGAAGTTACGTGGTGTTGGGGGATGAATGGGATGTTGAGCAGTAAGAAACAAAAATTCTGTAGTGTGACGCGAAAGAAGAGCAGGTCGCAGTGGGGTGCCTTAAACCAGAAAAGGAATTGAGAACCATTGCTGTATTTGAATGGTGAATATATCGCTCTCCGATTTATTCGTGTGAAGGATAATGAATTTTATCAGTCCATTCATGTAACATGTCAAGAAGTTAAAACTCGAAAAAGTTTTTATTCTCTTTGAGTGTAGTTACGTTTAAAGAGCTTAAGATTACAGGAATGATATACTATATTCTTGAATATCATTTCTAGATTTGAATAATATATAACAATTACCATTAGGATATTCAACTCATTCTCATTATAATATAGGTAGTTTGTAAAAGTCCTTAAAATTTCATCGAGCACATGTCTGTTCATAACCTACTCTTGTAACGTCATGACTAGGGTTTCTTTACCGGGATCCCGGTAGATTTTTAGCTAATTTAAATTTCCCGGGAAATTCTCCCTGTCCCGGGAAATCCAGGGATATTGCAATCACTCTTTCTGAAGAAATTCAAACTGAAGATGACGAACATAATGACAACATAGATGAAGATGGAGAAGATTTCAATCATAGTATTGATTTTGAAAGTGTTTTGTGTGAGCGCTTTGATGAGGATCCGTTCGAGATAGATATTTCATTTGGATCGCACGACACTGTAGGTAAAGAAATCAACGTGTCTCAAATCATCAATAAAATCAGAAAAATAGCAAAAAAAATTCGCAAATCACATTTAAAGAATAACATCTTACAAGGATATGTTCAACAGGAACAAGGAAAAAGTTTGCATCTATTGCTGGATTCCAAAACCAGATGGAATAGTCTTTTAGCCATGCTGGAGCGATTTATCAAAATAAGGTTATCCGTATCGAAAGCTCTCATCGACTGCAATAAAGATATGGACAATTTTGACCTTGACAAACAAGAAGTTGCTGTAATTCGTGACATTGTGGCATCGCTGGAGCCATTAAAAGTTGGAGCAGAAAAGCTGGGCAACAGAGAATCGACTTTACTTTCATCAGAAGGTGTTTTTTTCTTTCATTTTGAACGAACTAAATCAACTAAACACACCTTTTTCAAAAAAACTAAAGGAGTCGTTCATTCGACGCATAACAGAGAGAAGAAATGAGAACTTGACTGGCCTCATACAATACCTCAATAGTGGAAAGAATTATAAAAAGGTCGCAACTTTCGCAAGTGACAGAAGTTTGCCAGCCTTACCAACCAAGTCTATGTTAATTTCATCAGCAAAGCAGATGTTAGATCGCCTTTTTGGAGTACCTGCTGATTCTACCTCTAGTGAGACAGATGAAGATAATGATGTGCAAGAATCAGCTGTCCCTCAGTCATCTTCGATGACTCTAGCTGAAAGGCTTGATGCAGCTATTAAAGCAGCCGAGGTAGAGAAATCAAGAACACTAGACAGCAAAGCAAGCGCTGCAAAGCACCTTAAAAAGGAACTAGAGATCTTCGAGGCTACGGGCGAAAAAACGCAGAACATCTCTCTTCTCTTGAATGCATTAAAGACGATTCCACCCACGTCAATAGAATCGGAAAGGGCATTCTCAGCAGCAGGACTTTTCGTGACTAAAATGAGAACAAGATTGAGTGATCGAAGTATTGACCATCTTTGTTTTTTGAAATCGTACTATAAAAATTCACAGTGATAATTTTTTTGGTTGAATTCATTGAAGTTCTTTGCAATTTGAAGGTAATTTTTATTTTTTCTTTAAATTTTCTAAGCAATTCAAAGGCAATTTTTTTTTCGTTGTATTCATTAAGTTTTCAATGAAACGGAGCAATTTTTTATTTGTGAAAATTTCTATGTAATTCAAAAGTATTTTTTTTAATACATATTTTTCACAGCAATATTATTTTATTTTGCCCATCATGGAGATTGCAGAACTTATTAAATGACTATAAAAAAAAATAAAAAATAATTATACCCCCCTCTTTTCTAGGTTAATTTATTTTATAATATATTTTAAATATAATTAATTATATCCCGGGATTTCCCGGGATCCCGGGAAGGGAATCATTTTTATCCCGGAATCCCGGGATAAGCAAAAGGCCGGGAAATGAGAAACCCTAGTCATGACCCTCACTAACCCTCAGTGTGGCTTCATTTTCCTCATTATACGATTTTTCCTCACCTTTATAATTTATTGTCCCACTTACCAAAAACATTTTTCTGGTCTTTTGCAGCATTGCAAAGTTTGGCGAAAGACGACGTACTATCTTCGTGACAGAAAAACATCAAAACGGAGAAATTTCCAATTCAGGAAACTCGACCATCCTCTCGCCCTTTAATAATAATAATTACATCAGAAAAAGCAAAGAGAAATTGGACTACCTCAGTTGTGATTCGAAGACTAATAGATACAGTGTTTCTAAAGAAACTTAAATGTTTCTATGGGTATAGATATTTAAAGAGAACTAATCACCTGAAGACTTAGAGACCTAATAACAGAAGATCTAAACATCAAAGTTTTGCTGCATAGGTACAGAGATCTACACGATTTAAAAGTGTAAGAGAAATGAAGTTCTTTAGCTTCAAAATTCTTAGAATCCAAATATCCAAAGACTAATCATAACATTGCGTCATCGGTCTCTTGTATTGATGAGAGATTTTTATATTTTATCAACAATTAAACCTTTCAGTATATATTACTTTTACGTTTAGCCTTCAAACTTAGCCGATAATATAAAAATATAACTTCATTAGTATTTACTCTGTATAATATTATTTATTGTACGTAACGCAAGTTGTATTATTTACTTTGGAATGCTTTATGCACTCCTGATGTCTTGAGTCGTCAATAATTGAAGGTAATTCTTTTATGAATGCATTCATTGGTATAAGTAATTTAAAAAATAAAAACAAAGGTATTAAGTTATCTACATAAATAAAATTAAACAAAACCCTTAATTTCAGCACTTTGCACAGATTGTTACAACAGTGGAATAAGTGAGGTACGGAAAATAGTGTGATTTGTGACAACATGTGAAAGATTATGAAGTGACAAATATTAGTATTCATTGTTAAGTGAATATTCTCAATTATGAGAAGTTGAATTAATGGAATAAAGCCACTAAAAAAGGGATTTAACCGAAGCACAAGCACAAGCCTACAGTAAGGCCTTTATCAGGTGCGATGATCTTAGAATAGGCAGAAAACTTGTGCTTCTAATAAATCCATTTTTTATTGTGGCTTTATTCCATCAGCAATCTTTATTTCTACGTTAAATGGTGCATTTGAAATAAGCAAAGGGGTCCTTCCAGGATTTATGTGAAAATGCTCAGATACCGGTCGTGTCTATGAAATATTTTCTGAGGCCGGTGTTGCATACATTTTTTTCGATGAGGAACTTATTATCTAGACTCTAGAGGGCGATCACAGACAATGGAAACTTTTATTTACAGTTAGTAAACTCGAAAACTCTACAACAAATATACATACATATACTCGTATATATATATATATATATATATATATATATATATATTATATATATATATATATATATGAGAAGACCAAAAATCTAAAAATATTTCTTCTAAATTATTTTTCTACAAACGTTTCAGAGTATTTCTGTATCATCGGTGTTTATCTTTAAATTTTTATTAAAATTTTATATCATGTATATATAAATATCTAATAAAGGTAATTATGGTTCTTTTATTAATTTTCCTTAATTTGAACTTTATAACAATATCATTGTTGCACTTAAAACAATGAAACTTACGATGCATTCAAAAAATAGGAAAACGGATCTATGACTTCCACACAGAACGTCAGCAAGTTGTTACAATGTTACAATCCAACGAATATCAGAATCGAAGATTCGTAGAGCAATACCTCAAGGAACATCATTAGCTGAACTGCTAATCATTATCATTCTTACCAACATAGGCAGCGAAGTAACCAACAATAGTACAGTAACATCATTTGCTAATGATACAAAGACCAGAGTAGTATGAGCGCAAAATGGGAGAGTTCAATTGCAATGTTGCAAATGTTTATCAGTGTTACAAAGGGGGAATGTTGCAAGAGGTTATGCAGCAAAGGGGGGTCTTACAACAAGTCAATGCTGCAAAGGGGAAGGGGGTTATGCAACAAGGGGGTTATCCCCCAAGCTGCAATGAAGGGGGGAGGGAGCTTTGGGGGGGGAGAAGGGAGGATGACCTACCCCTAAAGGGGTAACCTTAACCTAAGAGAGGGAGAGAAAGGAGAAGGAGGAGGGTCTTTGGGGAGAAGGTGGGATGTTCTCACCCCCCCAAAGGGAAACCCTATCCTAAGCCTTAACCTAAGAGGAAGAGGGGTGTTTGCCTGGCTTCAGCCAGACGCATAATAAGAGTTCATCCGAGTGCCCGCTGTCTTATAAGGTGTAAAGCAGCCAGTCGGCTTAGAAGGGTTAATCTGGCTTAGAAGGGGTAAATGGCTTGTTCAGGTGTACATTATGAGGGTTGAGTTGCCAGATTGAGCTATTTATTTAATTAAAGCGTATATTCTTGACAGTTGGCTTAGAAATCCGCCAGTCGGTTTAGAAGGCGTAACCAGCCATTTGGTATACATATAATTAAATAATAATATCGTTTATATATACAAACAGAAGGTCGGTGGCACAACATGGCAGCTTTCCATAGCAATGGGTATAAAGAAAGGTAGGTTGTTTTTTTTTTGGTACTTAGGTAAACTTATATCTTTAAGGCGTAACCAGCCATTTGGTATACATATAATTAAATAATATTCTTTATATATACAACCAAAATAATTAAATAAAACACTATTACATTCTGTTTATTTACAGTGGACGAATTATTGGAATCAATTTCACGAACTATATAGAAAATAAATATACAATCCTATACAAACGATGAATATATAGGATAAAAAATAAAATAGAAAATAATAATAGTATAAGAATTATGAACGAGGAATATATATATATATATATATATAAACGAAAATAAAAAATAATATAAGAAATACAAAACGATGGAGTATAACCATCAATATAACAGTACAGGAGAAATATATATATATATTATCATATATATATATATATATATACATATATATTATATATATATACACACAATTATATTAAATAATTAAATATACTGAAAATAAATATACATCAAAATACATACACTTTATGTTCTACTGCGCTTAACTAAACCACTAAATCGATTCTACAGTCACATCATTATTGCTTTGCACTACGCAGTAAATACGATTTAACATTATTTCACCGCTCAAGTTATTGGGATACCTATATTCGATGTAAATGGCCTTCACATCATTCAGTACTATTTTTGTACCCACTTTACATTCGGTTGGCAAGTTATCTTTAAACACGGCTAGAATACATTCAAAAGCATGCACAAAGAGGTCATCGTTAGCCACAACATCATTATTAAATACAAGTTTATAAACACTCCTTTCCAATCGATGGTTTATTCTTACCGATCCGAGCTTTTCAATCGTGAACTTATCTTCATAATGCATAGCAGCAGTTGAAATAATCTTCTAAGTCGTAACGACAGCTGCTCATTATAGAAAGAAATAGTTCTTCAGGGTGAACGGTGTATGTGAGCTCAGCCCTGTATCGCTCAAGTGCTTTGTTCCAAAGTTCATGATATTTCAAGAACCGTATTAAAATAGAGCATATCCGTAACACGCGCGTCTAATATAGGCTTGCTTGCGGAAACCGACGCTTTCAAACATTCTGTCGATGATGAAACGGTTTCGCGTAGGGACAAGAACGTTATTATCAGAAGCATTCTTACACATCAGTCATATATCAATGCATGGCTGATCGTCATTTATACACAACGTACAAACAATAGCATATGAGGGGCTATCACTAATCTGCTCTCTTCTTGTACCTACACCTGCAGGAATTTTATAACGATCCTCACTCCACTTCTCAACTACCACGAAGACTCTATTCATCGCCTCAACACTTAAATAAACAACATTTCGTTTATCAGAGTTTGTTTGTCTACAAGTCTTTCCAGTACATAGTTAATGGCACCGGTTTTACGCCTGAACACGTGCAATGACTTCGTCATGGACACATCGTACACGGCATTAAAAATACTTCTCAAAGGAAGTTCCATCGTATTCGAGGAGTGCACGTCCACTCGGTTCAAGCTCTGAGATGACTATGAGCCACAGGCGAGCGGATCGGCTCGACGGGAGAGTGAGTCACACCATAAACTGACGAATCGTGTACGGCGTTGTTCCAACGTGAAAGAGAATACTTGTAACCGAATTATACAGGGTAGGTGTTTTGAGAAATTTTCCGATACATGAAGCAATACCGGTTTTAATGTTTTATCACTCCCACTCCCCAGAATGCGCACCAGACATTTTCGTTCATTTTCAGGAACTAAACACATTTTATTCATACTCCGGTGCGCTATTTGAGAGAAACATATGCCCATATTTTTCCTTTTTGCTTAGCAGAGGAGACTCATCTCTAAATTCTGTTAAAAACTCACACAGGCCTTTAGCCACAACTTTACTACAAACCTCGTCATGATATATATTAATGTAGTGGTAAAAATACTTAAGGTTCTCCATGATGACAAGATTTACATTCTCAGCCGCAGGGTATGAGTACTCGGTATGATTCAACATGATATAATATCGCTTGTCACACCACTCATCAGCAAGACTCTCACTAACCATAACCGTTGCTTCTCTTCTGCACGTGTTGTTTCTTCCACTTCACTGTATATGTAACCTTTTATAAAGTTTAGTCCTCAACATAGTTCAATACATCGCTTGTACCATGAAATCGCGCGATGCTCTCGCCAGAATACCCGTAGAGTATTTGTACCTCTTGTTCCTCAAGCTTCGCACGGTTCTATGTGCCTTAAAAGTATCAAAGGAGGGTGGAATACGGAACCATTCAGTATCCACCATATCTTCACACTGCCGAATACCACTTCAGAAACGTCGAACACGCAATATTAAAGGTAGCCATTACTATTTTTTGTATACGTGGGTTTTCTTCAAATGCACGTCTGAGACCCAGGGCTTGCAGCGGTCAACTGAACACGCAAGGAAGAAATATGCCAAGGTAGTAGCAGGAGTAACGTGGCCGATCATACAGGGGCGGAGCTTAAAACTTTCTCCTGTACCTACACACACACACACACACACACACACACGCACGCACACACACACACACACACACACACAAAGGAGAAAGTGAAACGCTAATTGAAACACGATTTATTTAATAAACGAAATATTCAAGGTGTATATATATATATATATATATATACACAAATATATGTCATAAATAAAATAAACATATCGTTAACAATAGACATACGAGTGCACTTCAATAAGTATCCGCACTTTTTATTTTAGTGATAATATAGTATATATAATATATACTCGCAATAACGAGCCAAACTGAGATCTATAGGCTAGCAACAGTATAGACTTATTTAGGCTAGCAACAGTATAGGCTTATTTAGGCTACTCGTAGCTGTCACATATCGTACGAGTAGTGAGCATTGCTGCGTCGCTTTCAATTTGTACTCTGGAAGAATAGAGATTCGTGGTTCGTTTTTTGTGGGCAGAAGGTGTGAAAGGAGCTGAAATTCACACGTGTTTATGTGCTCAGTATGGGAATAATGCATTACCACGGCGGAGTGTGTACGAGTGGATTCAAATATTCAAGGAAGGTCGGACATGTGTGATAGATGCTCATCGCTCAGGACGATCGTCAACATCAACCAGTGGTGACAAGCAGGAAGAAGCCAGAGCCATGATTTTCGACGACAGAAGATTAACAATAAAAGAAATTGTATGTTCATTAGACATCAGTCAAGGGTCAGCCTATTCGATAGTTAATGACATTCTTGGCTTTCACAAGGTTTGTGCAAGATGGGTGCCCAAACAGTTGACAGAAGAGCAGAAGCGTAATCGTATGGACGTCAGCTCTCGTCTTTTGGCGCGGTATCATAATGAAGGTGAAAACTTTTTAGAGCGCATTATCACTGGAGATGAAACCTGGATCCATCACTATGAACCAGAAAGCAAACGACAGACCATGCAATGGAAACATCCAACATCTCCCATTGCAAGGAAGTTCAAAGCGCAGCCGTCAGCAGGTAAAGTTATGCTAATACTGTTTTGGGATATACGAGGCCCTATCCTTGAACATTATCTAGAGCGTGGAACTACAGTAACAAGTGCATCGTATTCTGACATGCTTCGGAATGAGTTAAAGCAAGCAATTCGCACAAAACGGAGGGGGAGATTGTCGGAAGGTGTTATTCTGTTACACGACAATGCACGCCCTCATACCGCTGCACAGACTAGAAAATGCCTTCAAGAACTTAAATTTGAAGTTCTCGAGCATCCAGCCTACAGTCCAGACCTGGTATCTTCGGATTTTTACCTGTTTGGACCACTAAAAGACGCTTTGAGAGGTCAGCGATTCCAAGGCGATGATGACCTGAAGGAGGCGGTGCATGACTAGCTAAGCACACAGCCAAAAATATTCTTTTGTGATAGCATTAGGAAGCTTGTAGATCGCTGGACTAAGTATATTCAGAAACAGGGAGACTATGCTGAGAAGTGATATGTTTATAATCTATCAGATGTGAAAATAAAAAGTGTGGATACTTAATGAATTAACCTCGTATATATATATATATATTTAAATACATATGTAAAAATGAACAATGAAAAATCCATATTCATTTTTACATAAGAACCAAAATCGCTTAACGCGAGTTTGGATAAAAATTTTATTTGTAGCTTTCTATTTTCGTTGTGTCACAACCCTACGATCTACCATTTCTATGGTTTAGTCGTATCCATTTTCCATTTGTTATAGAATTTATTATAATTAATTATGGTTGTCTTGCATCTCAACCTCGTCCCTAGATTATGCATACACATTGCATATAACAGGATTGGAACTCGTAGTTGTACTTCTTAGTCATTTAATACCCACTCTTTGTCTCTAATTCGTTCTTGTAAATCTTCCTAACAATGATTTGTACTACACGTACAAATTCAATAACTATGACGTCACATTTTCCCGTCGTTAATTTCCCTTCATCATATCTCTAGTATGCAATGTATGGTAAATTCTTTAATAATAATGTTGTGGTGTTATGTAGTATAAATATTATTATTCAACCATATTCATCTATACGTCCATATCTTATCTTGACCATTATCCTATATAAATTTTATTAAATATTCATTTTTACTCGTGTCAGTCTATGAAACGCAAAACTTTAGGCATTCGTTCGAAAACGCACAAATACGTTCTCGTATTAATTTTTTTATTTTTATTTTTTATTATATCACCTCCCGCAATGAACTCAAAAAATGCTTAGGTAAGTGATCGAATTCGCTAATCACAGCAAAATCGAACGCTTCTAAGATAAATATCTCCTCTCGCTCTGATTCAAATTTCTAACATATTATAACATAATATAAGATATTATGTTGTATATAAATCCATACCGTATGTGCCCATTTACTTTGTATTATATTTCTAACATCTTCATTGTCTATTAATATGAAACACTGTAAAAACAAAACAAAGTTATAGTAACTGTTTAATGGTAATTAACTGTAATACTTTAATTTAATATAACGTAATGTACTTTAATGAAACTGTAATTAATAATAACTTGTAATGTACTTTAAATGGAAGTGTAATTAAACAATAATAAGTGAATATGAATTAATTTGTAATTGTAATCGTAATTGTAATGAACCAAAATTAATACATACTCAGTCATGTACTCAAATTGTACTTATGTACTACTACGAAATTATATCGCCTTCAGAAATGTAGACGCGGCAAAGAATACAACTAGTTTTTTTATTTTTATTTGGAATCTTTCATCTGATCATGTGTTTAAAAGGGGGGAAACTTAACCTTCAACTGCATTCCCCCACTATTTAGATAACATATAAATCAAGTAATTGTAAAATAATGTCACTTCTTCTTCTTCTTCTTCTTCTTCTTCTTCTTAGACTTCACTTCGATTACTTCGATTAACACTCCCTTTTAGCAGCCTCGCTGCGAGGAGGGGGCAGAGGCCCCTTGCCTCCTTAACTTTTCTGATTCCAACTACGAGGCTGAGCATTACCTGTAACAGTTTAGGAGTAAAACACAGTAAGAAAATGTCTTTATCTTCTTCTTCGAGCCGTGCTCTCTTCAGAAAACTTAGTCATTAGAATCTCCCGATAAGTTACAAGAAGAATCGGGGAGAAACCTCAAAGAATTTAATAAGCCTCTCAGAATCCTCCGAGCCACTAAAGAAGAACTCGGAGAGTAGTATAGAAGAAACTACTGCCAGTAACAGATCTGTTGCTGCCCCCAAGAATTAGAATGTTATAGAAGAAAAGTATCGCGAGAAGAAATATCCGTTGCTGCCTCCAAACAAGAACGCCTCGTTGATACGAGACAACCCAAGCACCATAGAAGATATTTGGTCAAACAGTCCGGCGACCGAAAAGAATTAGAGTGTTATAGAAGAAATATCCGTTGCTGCCTCCTAACCAGAACCCCCGTCGACTCCGAACCACCCCAGGGCCATAGACGGAGGGGTTAACAACCCTACTACCAAGATTAGAAGAAGATTTTAAGAAGAGGATTTTAACAGTCTGGCGACCCTTTGCCCAGGATAAGAAACTGACGACCCAAGCACATAGAAGATATTGGCATAACAGTCTGGCGAGTCTGTAGCCAAGAGTTTAACAAGTGGCGACCCACCATTTGACCAGCGTGTCACGACTTCTTGTTCGTAACATCCACCCTTGAACCGGTGTGTCACGACTCCAAGTTCTCCAAGCCTAGTTTTCATCCAAGAAGAAGTAGCCAGCAAGACACGTTTTGAAGACACGTCTTCAGGACACGTCAAGGATTTCGCCGTAGAAATTTTGTTATGTACAGAGTTGTTTTTTTTTAAGTAATTTGTAAACATTTGAGAAGTCAGTATTATTAACAGTTAATATTTAGTATTGAACCAGAAGTAACAAAAAACACAGTGAACACTTCAGACACCAGTGATACATTCTTTTTATTGAAAACAGTATTTTCACAGAATTATTGTCACAATTAAAACTCACAGAGTTAGTTTCAGAAAGTTATTTTCAGTTATTTTCACTATTATAGTCAGTATAGAATAATTTTATTTTATGTACCAAACATAATACTGTAGTACAGTGCCTTCGCGTACATTAGAGTGAAATGTTGTTTACATTTTTTTATTTTTGTTTACAATTTTTTTCAAATTATTGAATTGAATTGACTTGCAAAATTAAGAGAGAGAGTTTACAGAGAGTTTATAGAGTTATAGAGATACTTGAAAACAGTTTCAAGTTCCAGTTTCAGTTTTCAGTTTCAGTTGGTTGCATCCAAGAGGGACAACCAAACCCCAGAGATTAATAGTCTTCACTTGATAGCAGTTCAAGTGCAAGTCAGTTTCATTTTTAGTAGACTCCGCTTGATAGGGTTCAAGTGCAGTCAATTTTAGTCAGTTCAGTTTGAAGATACTTGATAGAGTTCAAGTTAGACAGTTTCAGTTTGAAGATACTTGATAGAGTTCAAGTTAGACAGTTTCAGTTTGAAGATACTTGATAGAGTTCAAGTTAGACAGTTTTCAGTTTCAAGATACTTGATAGAGTTCAAGTTAGACAGTTTTCAGTTTCAAGATACTTGATAGAGTTCAAGTTAGACAGTTTTCAGTTTCAAGATACTTGATAAGAATTCAAGTCAGAAGGTTGCATCCAGAGGGACAACCGCCCCAGAGATCCAAGTCAGTTTTCAAGTCCCAAGTCAGTTTTCAAGTCCCAAGTCAGTTTTCAAGTCCCAAGTCAGTTTTCAAGTCCCAAGTCATTTCAATGCAGTCAATTGAATTCAACTTTTTCTTTGTAGTTTAAGAAAATTTAATTCAAGAAAATGTAATTTAAGAATTTCATTCAACTTTTTTTTTCTGTTGTAAAAGAGAATTAAATTCAACCTGAATTGACCGGTTTGCGTCTTTAGTTTAACCTTTTTTTGTTTGTAAGAAGGAAATTGACCGATTTGTCTCCTTTTCATGTCATTGTTGCGTATATAAATATATAGGTAAAATGACATATTTTATTATTTGTAACCAAAACCGTTTTTACAAAGGTTGTAACGATTTGGATAATTATTGTAATGTATATGAGGAACATGCCGCCCCTCCATTTTGTTTGAACTCTTTTAATTTTTGTTCTAAGTAGTGTGACAAGCAATCTCTTTTCTTTAAAAAAAAAAAAAAAAAAAAAACGAAAAGACGTAATTGTCAATTTCAGACTTATACCCCCCGCTTAGTCACTCAATTCCCCCGAATGTAGTACTCCAAACTTTGTTTTTTTTAATTTTTATTTTATTGTAACATCCCAACCCCGGTTGAACCGTGTCAACCAGAGAAATGGTTCAACCATACTTAATTCCTCTTTGGTACTATGGAACATAACCTCAATTTAGGTTGTGTTTTTTTATTTTTAAGAATATTACAGTATATGTTTAGTTCATTATAGTTTATAATTGATTTCTATTTTCAATTTTATATTTTTTTATTTTTTTATTCGATTAATACTGAGTAATTGTCGTAGTCGAATTTAATTAATTGTGTGTCAAAATTCAATTTTAAAACCGTGAGATTTACTTTCATTAATTGTAAGTTCCTCTAAGTGCGTTTTGTTTATTACCTTAATACGTGTAACTGATTTAATTAGATACTTAAATACAACCTTGAACTTAAAGGATTTTATAATAATAATAATAATAACCCTTACACACACACACACACACACACGTATGCACACTATATATACTATCTATATATATACAAACCTTATGCTAAAATCATTGGATATCACAATAAACTTTATTTAATTACATGTAAATGCTAACTATGTAATTTAATCTTAATCATTTTTGCTTCCTAATATATCTTGCTCATGCATTTATTCAGTTAATTTAACAATCCTCTCAGCTAATCTGTCCCTCAAAATTGTAAGATACACACTTTGTACCTAGTACACACAAATACACACTAGACCACAGGTCTGTACATCATCCACTACGTAATTCGATTTTTATCTACACTAGTCAATAAAAATTAGTTTACAGATTGTACGAGTTACATTTTCCCTTTTATCTACTATTCATTATGTATGTAATTCTTCCCACAGAAAAATAAAAAAAAAATTTTGTTAAAAATTTAACAATATCATTCTTTGTCTAACTTAATTGTTTGTCTAAATTAAAGTATTAATCTTTGAATTTTTTATATTTTGTAAGCAAGTGTCATGTTAAAGATTTGATTGCTCTGCATTGTACCCAACCACCGAACTCACTTGTTCTGTATAAAAATTTGTAATGTAAAGAAAAATTCGTCATCTAACTTGAATTAGTTAGGATGTTATTCTCTTAATTCTATTGTATTAATTGTACCCTATTATATTATTGTATACATATCATTTTAAAGGGGAGAGCAATGTAAAAATGAACAATGAATAATCCATATTCATTTTTACATAGGAACCAAAATCGCTTAACGCGAGTTTGGATAAAAAATTTATTTGTAGCTTTCTATTTTCGTTGTGTCACAACCCTACGATCTACCATTTCTATGGTTTAGTCGTATCCATTTTCCATTTGTTATAGAATTTATTATAATTAATTATGGTTGTCTTGCATCTCACCCTCGTCCCTAGATTATGCATACACATTGCATATAACAGGATTGGAACCCGTAGTTGTACTTCTTAGTCATTAATACCCACTCTTTGTCTCTAATTCGTTCTTGTAAATCTTCCTAACAATGATTTGTACTACACGTACAAATTCAATAACTATGACGTCACATTTTCCCGTCGTTAATTTCCCTTCATCATATCTCTAGTATGCAATGTATGGTAAATTCTTTAATAATAATGTTGTGGTGTTATGTAGTATAAATATTATTATTCAACCATATTCATCTATACGTCCATATCTTATCTTGACCATTATCCTATATAAATTTTATTAAATATTCATTTTTACTCGTGTCAGTCTATGAAACGCAAAACTTTAGGGATTCGTTCGAAAACGCACAAATGCGTTCTCGTATTATTTTTTATTTTTTTATTTTTATTATATCACCTCCCGCAATGAACTCCAAAAATGCTTAGGTAAGTGATCGAATTCGCTAATCACAGCAAAATCGAACGCTTCTAAGATAAATATCTCCTCTCGCTCTGATTCAAATTTATAACATATTATAACATAATATGACATATTATGTTGTATATAAATCCATACCGTATGTGCCCATGTACTTTGTATTATATTTCTAACATCTTAATTGTCTATTAATATGAAACACTGTAAAAAGAAAACAAAGTTATAGTAACTGTTTAATGGTAATTAACTGTAATACTTTAATTTAATATAACGTAATGTACTTTAATGAAACTGTAATTAATAATAACTTGTAATGTACTTTAAATGGAAGTGTAATTAAACAATAATAAGTGAATATGAATTAATTGGTAATTGTAATCGTAATTGTAATGAACCAAAATTAATACATACTCAGTCATGTACTCAAATTGTACTTATGTACTACTACGAAATTATATCGCCTTCAGAAATGTAGACTCGGCGAAAAATACAACTAGTTTTTTTTTTTTTTATTTGGAATCTTTCATCTGATCATGTGTTTAAAAGGGGGGAAACTTAACCTTCAACTGCATTCCCCCAATATTTAGATAACATATAAATCAAGGAATTGAAAAATAATGTCACTTCTTCTTCTTCTTCTTAGACTTCACTTCGATTACTTCGATTAACACTCCCTTGTTAGCAGCCTCGCTGCGAGGAGGGGGCAGAGGCCCCTTGCCTCCTTAACTTTTCTGATTCCAACTACGAGGCTGAGCATTACCTGTAACAGTTTAGGAGTAAAACACAGTAAGAAAAAGTCTTTATCTTCTCCTTCGAGCAGTGCTCTCTTCAGAAAACTTAGTCATTAGAATCTCCCGATAAGTTACAAGAAGAATCGGGGAGAAACCTCAAAGAATTTAATAAGCCTCTCAAAATCCTCCGAGCCACTAAAGAAGAACTCGGAGAGTAGTATAGAAGAAACTACTGCAAGTAACAGATCCGTTGCTGCCCCCAAGAATTAGAATGTTATAGAACAAAAGTATCGCGAGAAGAAATATCCGTTGCTGCCTCCAAACAAGAACGCCTCGTTGATACGAGACAACCCAAGCACCATAGAAGATATTGGGTCAAACAGTCCGGCGACCGAAAAGAATTAGTGTTATAGAAGAAATATCCGTTGCTGCCTCCTAACCAGAACCCCGTCGACTCCCAACCACCCCAGGGCCATAGACGGAGGGGTTAACATATATATATATATATATATATATATATATATATATATATATATATATATGTATGAAACCGTACCCTTTGGATACCATAGTCCTTGATTGTTATGTATATATATATATATACATAACAATCAAGGACTATGGTATCCAAAGGGTACGGTTTCATAGGAACCTTGCACCTAGTACCGTTTCCTATAGGTGTTACACCTTCGTACCCCTAAGTTCCTTCACGCCCTCCAGCTTCTGTGCCCGAAAATTGTGGGTCCCTCCCTATAATTAGTTGGGATGGCTGGTCGCTTTCATCATCATCCAAATACACTACAGTAGATCCTTCAACGAATCAAAGTTAACGACCCGCCGATTCGCCTGGTTGAGCGTGATACCCTTAGCCTTCACGATATATTTCATATCCTCCCCCACCCTTACCCGTACCCTATAAGTTTTTAGTCCTGTTGAGACAAAAGAGTCGGCGTATGCGATGTCTCCATACTCATCCTTCATCTCATCAGTCAACTCCCCGAGGAATTCACCAAGAGGAGGCATGTATTCACCCTCCCTCGCTGTGAATATCACACTATCTGAATCGGCGTACAAAACCCTCCGACCAAGAGAATGCAGTAGGCCCCAAAGTTTGATGCGTGCATAGGCCGTTGTGATGCTGGCTGCAGGTATGTTTGTAACCCGTGAGGTATCTGTGGCCAATTCGGTATTGTTGTACTTTATTATGTAAGTATTATCTACATTCACGATCTCCATGAGCTCTTCATCGGGAGCGTTGGCATAATTCCAGACTTCACTATAACCTTGTGCCAAATGAACGTTCTCTTTGCCAGTATTCTGTGCAAATTTTCCCCAAAGACTGTTTAGACACAACTTTGCACTAAAGCGCTTACCTGGATTCTTTACAATTTGGGAACGGTCAAGATACATACCTTCACGATCACGGTAATGTTGGATATAAGCCAATTTTTCATCTTCGGTATCAACTCCTCGGGGATACCCTGATGATTCTATCTTATCCCTCAAAAAAGCGTTTATATATGGTGTGAAAAGGTTGGGTAGCTTCTAAAACCTCCACACCTCATGTATCTTCAATATTCTGTAGCCATGGCGAACGGCTAGGTCCAGCTCAGGGTTTGTATATATACCGCTGATCTTACGCTGGTTGGTTGTATGATTATAATCCCCATTGTTCTCCTCAGCGCACTTCACGCACAGGGGAAACATGAGCTTGTGATCTATAACGACGGGTAAGATCGGCATCCATAAATCGCGTTGGGGGACCACATCTACGAAAGAAAGGCCGAAATAGTACCCGTTCAAATTTGTGGAGAGCACCTCGATGGGGAGCAGGTCAGATCCCACCAATTTTTCAGGTGCACATATGAGGTACGGATTGTTCTTCATCACGTAGGGATACAAAGAACAGAAGTCGTAGTAATGGACTTTCACGCCGTCCGTAGGTGAAAAGTATAGCTTGAGTGGGTTTGTACGCCCTCCGAACAAGCTATCACCACATTTGAGAGGATCCAGCACCATTGAACGTTTGATCGTGTTTACAGTATTTCTTCACGGTACTGTCCATCTGTTTCCAGCCGTGCATCATACTCATGCTCCCACAAGACCTTCTGAATGAACTGGGAGCCTATAAGTTGATCGCGGGTGCGAGTCCATGCAAGACTGTCGGCAGGAGATCTACCGTGGATATCTCCTAAATTCCACATTCAGGACGGGGGTATCCGTGCCACTGGCAACCGTTAAAGGAGTACAGTCTTCTCATCAGTGGCACGGTTTTCACTTAGACCATCAACCCAAAAAATACGACCATTAACCTTAATGGGTACTTCACCCGTGTTGCGGGCATGCTTTATGTATACACCTGTCTGTTGCTGTAGGTTTATAAGCCAGTAAATAGCCTAGAGCCCATAACTGCGTGGATTGTTTCTGTGAATGACAGCTAAGGTGTTTTTAGACTTTAGGCATGAAGTTCTTGAACACGTAAAACATAATGAGGCGATGGTGGTTGCGACTTGCAACGGATCGCATTTGAAACGGTCTATGTACATCCTTCTAAAGGCCTGGAAACATACTCTAAGCACGCGCACATCATTCACGCAATAACGCTCATATTCATTAGCTATATTATAAGGATTAGATTCATTAAAACTGTTGTAGTAGCGGTCAAATTCTTCATGTCCATCTGTACTCATACATTCATAATTAAAGTAATGTTTGGGTGGAGGTAGTCCTACGTAATTTAAAGTTTCGCTAGTGAGGAATGTGTAAGGGAAATATCCTTTTGAAACTTCAGCGGCTACGCCCATCACCTTGTGTAGCTTTGCTAATTTACAAAGTGTGAATAATAAAGTGTCTTTAAACTGTATATTACCTCTTATTTGCATCTGTATAAGTATGTGTCCTCTTTTCAAGGGATCACCTGTAAATACAGGTGACCCTCGGTATACACGGGGGTTAGGTTCCTGAAAACGCCCGTGTCAACGGAAACCGTGCATACGGGGACTAATACCTTATGGGAAAAAATACAATCAATCCCTAGACCAACTGACCCCCTCCCTATGACCAACTATATTTCCTCATACATTACTAAAACACGTACAGAAACAACAAAACACATACTATACATACATGTATATATATATATTAACTGCACATAATATTATTACTGCAGTAACAAGAAAAAAATGGTTTAACTTAGAAATAAAGGTAGTCAGATTGGTAGAGTTGCTGCGGACGATGTTTACTGGTGAGAGTGTTGTTATTTATTGTGATTATTGTGATTATTTGTTGTGATTTACTTGTTTATTTGTAGTACTAATAAAGTATGAAAATACATTGTAAAGAAGTTAAAATCATTAGAGATGCATATATTTAACATAACGATTGATTCAAATATTGGATAACATCCTTTATGTGATGTATAATTTGTAAATTTGCAAAATTGGTAGTAGAATCCTCGCCACAATTAGGGTAGGAAGGGGAGGAGTAGAGCGACAGGCCACCACACACAGCTGTGTCGGCTCGGGAAACCGTGTATGAACGAGATTCCCTCCCGTGTATACGGGGGGTGGGGAGCAATACCAAAACAGTGTATAGCTGAAACCCTGTATACAGAAACCATGTATACAAAGGGTCACCTGTATATTAGGGTGGATCGATTTTACATTTTTTTCGATTTCCATATTCTAATAGAGACAAAAACTTGCGCATGCATGAGAGAATAGCCTCTGCAAAATCTTAGCTTAATAGGTAATCATCTTCTGCCCCCGGCAGAGCGATGAAAATCATATTTTAGTAGTCAAAAACGTATTTTTAAACCCTAGCCTAGAGTCATAAAATTTTGCGTGTGTGTTATTTCATGCATAAGCAACGATATAAATGCTATGGGAAATATATAAATGCATTATTTAAGACAAAGAGCCGATCTGAAAATATGTATATTATACATATTTTCAGATCGGCTCTTTGTCTTAAATAATGCATTTATATATTTCCCATAGCATTTATATCGTTGCTTAGGCATGAAATAACACACACGCAAAATTTTATGACTCTAGGCTAGGGTTTAAAAATACGTTTTTGACTACTAAAATATGATTTTCATCGCTCTGCCGGGGGCAGAAGATGATTACCTATTAAGCTAAGATTTTGCAGAGGCTATTTTCTCATGCATGCGCAAGATTTTGTCTCTATTAAAATATGGAAATCGAAAAAAATGTCAAATCGATCCACCCTACTGTATATTATATATATATATATATATATATATATATATATATATATATATGAATGTGTGAGGTTAATTAAATCGTAGGAATAATACAAAACAGTCTTATATAAAAATATTACCATACATCCAGATTCAGCATATGAAATAAGGTGTGTGTGTGTGTGTGTGTGTGTGTGTGTTTAGCCATGTTCACACATTTTTTATTCAAAAGGAGCCGAGAATTCCACTTTACTTACATACACATCTAAGAGAAAGTACGCATCACTCTCTCTATCTCTCTCGTGCACACATACCAACCACACACATCTTAAGAAGTAGGGCATCCGCATTCCGATGTGCCCGCTCCTGTTGATTTGGAGTGCCTCAGACGAATCACCTACTTCTAACGTGTATCGAATTTGGACTCGTTACCCACTTTTGTATTTCTTGGAATAAAAAGATGTTGTTTTAATGAAGACATTATATATATACAGAGGATTGACAAAAGTAACTAGACACTTTCGATGTATTTTACTATAGTGTGTAGTTATTTTGCTTGCATTTTTCTTTTATTGTTAATTAAATATACTAGCATGAAAATACGAATTAATTTTAATTGAAATTAGTTTGAAAACAAATGAATAAAGGATTCCTCTTCTTTGATTTCGCAGAATTTTCTTTATAAAAAAGTAATATAAAAGTATATATAGACTTCTCATTTCATTCTTTTGTCAATTACTTTGATTTCGCTAAAATTTTTGCATAAAAAAATCGTATAAAATTATATATAGACTTCTCATTTAATTCTTTTCGTTGTATATATAAAGTGTACTGTTATTTTCTGTTGTCAATTTGGTGTTTTATTTATTTCGGATTAATTGTATTTCTTTTATTGTTAATATTGGGATTCGTTTAAATGTATTGAATTAAATCGAGCAAATTAAGGAGAACGTCTCTCTTGCCTTTAATAAATAATATAATTAAAATAAATGGTGTTGTCTGGTAACCTTGCATATATAAATGGTGCTGCCTGGTATCTCATCTACATATAAATAAATAATTAAAATAAATAGTGCTCTCTGGCAACTCTACATATAAATAATTAAAATGGTGGTATCTGGTAACCCTCCTTTTATATATAAATATATAAATAAGTTGTATCTGGCAACTCCAGACCCTCTATATAACAGATGCTGGACCCCTCCACGCTCATTATGCGATGGACTCCGGTGGAATAAAGAACTCTCTCCTCTGTCCTTCTTAGGTTAAGGCTTAGGTTTGGGTTTCCCTTTGGGGGTGAGGACATCCCACCTTCTCCCCAAAAACCCTCCTCCTTCTCCTTTCTCTCCCTCTCTTATGTTAAGGTTACCCCTTTGGGGGGAGGTCATCTTCCCTTCTCCCCTAAAGCTCCCTCCCCCCTTCATTGCAGCTTGGGGGATAACCCCTCCCCCTTTGCAGCATTAACTTGTTGCAATACCCCTCCCATTTGTTGCATAAATTCGTGCAATATCCCCTCCCCATTTGCAACATTGATCACCATTTGCAACCTTGCAATTGCGCTCTTCCTTTTTGCTGTCATACTACTGACCAGCAGAAAAATTAAAAACTCAGATGTAGAACTTAGAAGCCTTACAAACGGCGACAAACAGAATATACATATACCATCACCTTGCTTACAAGCAATACAAAAGAACACCAGATAACCACACCTTACACTAAACAACACCAACATTTCACACACTCACAGGACCAAAATACTTGGAGTCACATACAACACATCATTATCTTTTGCAAACCACATTCAGGACATTAAAAACAAATGTGCGTCAAGACTTAACACGCTTAGGGTAGTAACAGGCGCAAACTTTGGACACCAGCAGGAAACAACATCACTCATATACAAACAATATATTCGTTCAGTTTCGAACTATGCTAGCTCATGCTTGGCACCCATTATCTCAAACACACACATAAACATCTTACAGACAATACAAAACAACGCACTTCGTAGCATTACAGGATGCACTCAAAACACACCAATAAAACACCTGCACACAGAAACAAAAATACTGAAAGTTAGGGAACATTTAGACATGAGGGGAACACAATTCATGGCAGCAGCGACAACTGACCCAAAACACCCTTGCCACTACATGTACAATCATGCACCGACACCTCGCACCATTAAGGTAACACCAGAGGGACATTATAACCAAATACTCCATTCCATACCACGCCCCACAGACATCACACAGTACAGAAAACACATACACACACACCTAACCCACAAAGCACTGCCACGACTCGGTCCGAATGCGGTCCTAGGTGCGAAGCCGCCACCCATTAACAGGTCAGAGATCAGCCTAAGCAGATCGGATCGAGTTAACTTAGCATGATTCCGATGTGGACATCACCCCAACTTACGGACATATAAACACAGACTAGACAACTCCACAGACGACACCTGCCACCTGTGCCAGGACACACCACAAACTATTGAACACATTATGACAGACTGTACCGCTCTAGCACAACAACGAACACAACACAACATCACTATTGCGCTGAACCTCTGGTCCATTCCGGAAAGGGCGATCGGTTACCTGCGTGCCACCGGTTTGCTCGATCAGGGTGGGCTGATCGGCTAAACAACAACAACAACAAAATATGAAGAGAAGACAACAATATGAAATTTAACAAAAAATTTCAGCTCTTAGGATATGGAAGAAATGAGGAACTAAAATAGGTAGACTATTATGTCCTAAATAAACAAGAAATTCAGAGAAACACAAAGCAAAAGATTTACGAATCATGACGACCGACGATGCGAAATTTGATACACAAAATAAGATAAAGCAAATAGTGTGGTATAAAGTGTCATGAAAAGAGCTCCCGTAGGATTTGCGTGCTAAAATTGATTTTTTTTGCTTTATCATATTGATTTGTGGTCAAACTATCGGAAAATGATGGGGTTCAAATTTTCCGACCCCTCGACCCCCCCTCTGGGGGGCCCTTTCCGTTCCGGGACCCCCTCGGACTGACCCCGCACCTGTCTCCCTAATAATGAACCGATTTTCACGATCCTAGGGTCGTTTTAGGGGTTTTCGATGACGCTGAGTTGATTTATGACACTTTCGAAGCGAACGGAAGTGGCTATCACCGACTTCCGGTTACGATCGACATCGCAGTCAAGGTCATTATCATGGTAGCGATAAACCTAGTCATTAGTACTTCTTTCTAGGCGTTTCTAGGGCACTTTAAGGAATATTGGTAAAATGTTCATGCGTTTTTTTTGTGTTTCTAGGTGGAATGAGCAGCCTAGTGATGCCAGACGCACGATATAGCAGACGGTAGTTTGACGGCAGCGATTGCATCAGCGACAGAGAGAGAGAGAGCTCCGTCGCGTGTGGACGTGTGGTGCTGAGGTACGGCTAGCAGCCATGTCTGAGAAGAACAGTGTGTGCATCATCTGCAATGAGGGCGCCACCTCATGCAAAAGACTGAAAAACAAATCTGATATGATTGGCGAACTTGTTTATTGTTGTAACGAGCGACTGTCTTTAGGTCAAAGTGATATCAAACAACTTACTGATCGCTTAGCTAGCTTGAGTGAACGCAAATCTGTATGTTATCATAGCGACTATCGGAAACCCATTGTAAACAAGGGCATGATTGAACGGCTCAGCGGTAAACGAGCCCGGCCTGATTCCCCTGCATGTCCTGCGCGAGGGCCGGGGCGCCCTTCCAGTGCGGCTAACTCTGCCGCGCCTAAAATGACAAAAATCATCCCGAAGGCAGAGGTGTGTCTGTTCTCGTCTTGCAGCTTTTGTCCTAATGACACTTCAGAACCTCTCCACCGTGTTTTCTCAGACAAGATAGGTGAAAACTTACTCTAGATAAAGCTCAAGACAGGATGACCGCGTCAGAACTTGCGTGTCAGAGTTAGAGTGCGCTGGGGATGCTTCTGCTCTCGAGAAGTACTATCATAGAAAATGCTTGCGGTCTGCTCAGCGCACCTTCACTCCAGTAGAGCGTAGTAATGTCCAGCTCATTCACTCTGTATGTGATGAACAGTTGCTCCACTCCGTTGAAAACACTATTACTGATGATGATGTTACCCTGAGTATGGCTGAGGTGAATAGTGTATACTTGTCAATTTTGAAGAGGTATCAGGTAGAGGTTAATGAGACGGCAAACTACCGCAAGCATCTGAAAATGCTCATTACTGAACGCCTTCCAAATGTCTAGTTCGTCAAATCGCTGCGCAAAAATGAGCCTGACAACCTCGTCCTCCCAACAGCGGTTAGCAACACGATGGAACTTCGGTCTGCGCTGCTGGATAACGGCAACACAATTGGCCACTTGAAGAACATGGCCAACATTCTACGAGAGATGATGCAGCACCGAAACTGGTCGTTCAACGGCAGCTTTGAAGACTTTGAGAATCCTCCACTACTCCAGTTCTTCCTTAGTTATCTTCTCTTTGGCCGTCATGTTCTCAAAGTTTCTGGAATGCGCAATGAAGAAGTGAAGAAAGCTGTTGACGTTGCTTGCCAGTTTCTCGTCCAGAATACTCGGAGCGATCGCCAGGTGAAGCATCAGTCAAAGAAGAACGACGAGTTTCAGCAGACTGTCCAGACGCCCCTCTCAATTGTCCTGCCCCTCGCCATCCATTCCAGAGTGCGTGCCAAGAACCTCGACAATAACCTCTCAGAAGTCTACATTGGGATCGACTACCAGAGGGTCATTGACCTCGAAAAGCGTGTGGAGCAAGGTGTTCTTCAGCGGATGAAGGAGACTGGTGGATTTTGTCTGCCAGATTTCGTCAAGAAAGGGGTGAACATCTGGTTCGCTGTTGATAACATCGACCTCTTAGAAGACACGCCGACTGGACAGAACACGTTCCACGGCACAGTGATCGTGATCATCCAACGAGCAGAAGATGGAGAGCCCGTCAACCAACCGCTTGTCATCTCAGAGAAGCTTCTCTCACCGGCACCACTCGCGTTTGAAGTCAAGTACCTGCAAGAACAAATCATCAAAACCAAGCCAATGCGATTTGAGGTCTACCAGCTGAGAAAGCGGAAGTCTGATTTCAAAAGACTTCGCTCACACTTGGGCGCTTGCTAACTACTTCGCTACTGATGACAGCGGCGGTGAAAACCCAAATGACCGATATGTGCAGAATGAAGAGCAGCAGGAGATTGAAGAGCAGCAAGGTCAAGCCGAGGGTCAAAACGCCAGAAATCCCGACGACTCTATTCTTTCATTGAAAGAACGAATCCGTAAGGCTGAGAAGTTAGCAAAGGAAGAAGTGATGCCTACTTGGGCTGCTACTAAATCTCTGTTGTTACCACGCTCCTCTCAGAGTCACGGCCGGACGAACTCAGAGGTGATTGCTCCGCTGTTCAAGACCTCGCCCACGGATTACGCGACCCTGTATACTGTTCTGATGTTGACTCAGGGCATCTCTGCTTTTGTGGTCGGTCCTGAAAGAAGAACCCTCATAACGCTCGATCTGGATCTTTACAACCGCGCCCTCAAGATTCAGCAGTCAGTGGGTAACACCAACTGGATCCTCCGGGTAGGCGTTCTGCATATTGCGTTTGCTGCCCTGCACGCTCTTGGCAAAATGATTGACGGAAGTGGCATCGACACGTGTGCCATTGAAAGCGGCACATACATTTCTGCAGCTCTTCGCGGGATCTATGGTGGCAAGGCATACAAGCGAGGCGTTGACTACCACATCACGACCAGCCTGGCGATCATGCTAATGAGGTTCGACGCCATTTCCTCTGCCCTTCCACCTGGACCTCTCCGTGTCCAGTGCGCTGCTCTCAAGAAGGCTCTCCACGAACGCAGTCCAGACATGGTTGAGATCTACGACGACATCCAGTCCTGCTACTCAGGAAATCTCAAGCCGTATGAAGAAGGAGAAGACATCGGAGAGCTCGCTCAGTTTCTCACGCAGTACCTCGAGCAGGTGGAAAGCCTTCTGCATCTCATCAGTGCCTGCCGCTCAGGTGACTGGGAAGGTTACTTGGCTGCGTTAGAGAACCTCATCAAGTATTTCTTCGCGCACGATCTCCTGAACTATGCTCGCTTGATTCTAGTCCATCTCGCACAAATGAACGCTCTTGAACAGGAGGATCCAGCTACATGGGAAGCACTGAAGTCAGGAGACTTCGTTGTGGCGAAATCAGAGGTTCCCTTCACTCACCTGTTCACCGACCAGACCCTCGAGCAGGAGATCAAGGGGTTGAAGCGTCACGGCGGGATGGTTGGATTGAGTCAAGATAAAGCCGCTCTGGACCCACTTGTTACCACCACACCTCATCTCGCTCGTATAGTGAAGCAGTACCTCAACAGCTTCCCTCAAGCCTCCAAGTCTTCTGAGCGAAGTAAACACTACCATCTCTCCGAAGGTGTTGCTGTGAGGTCAAGAGCAAACGCTCTGGGCAATCCATTCACGGTGAAGTCTCATTTGAAGAGCCTGGTTTCATCAGCTCTTGTACCAGAAGATGCGAAGGACGACCTTCTGCGCTTTGCAGAGAAGGGTCAGAAGCACTTTGAGTTCATTCACGGCAGATTGCTGCCCACATCAACACTCAACACTCTCGGTTTGGGACTCAATGAAGAAGCTCAAGCTGAAGACCTTCTCGAACTGGATGGAGAAAACTAAAGTCCGCGTGGGTGAGAAGGTCGTCAAGTTGCGTGAGGAGCGTCAACTGCTCGGCAGATTTCTCATCATCCAAGGAAGCCAACCTGAGCTGGTGCAAAAACTAGAGACGATCGGCGAGTGAGATGTCAGTGGTGTCATGCTCCCTTTGCGCTGTTGATGGCTCTCTCTATATCTCGGCGGACAAGGCCAGTCTGATGCACGCCGTTGAAGGAGCCAAGGCTCACCCGCTACAACCTGCCCCTCTTCTCGATATAGCGCCGGCGGGTCATCCACCCCGAGTTCTCATTGTTGACGCCATGGCTGTGCTTTAGAGCATGAAGAAAACCCCGACCATGCGGAAGCTTTCTGAACTTCAAGAGGCGTTCATTAAGCGCATTGAGCGGATGATGGTTGGCTACAATGAGGGTCGCGTGGTCTTTGACCGTTATCTGGATCTGTCTCTGAAGAACAAGACGCGCCAGAAGAGAGCAGCGACGTCCACGGAATTTAAGATCCATCCAGGAATGAAGCTCACCATGTCTCTCAAGGAGATTCTATCTGCCTCAACGACCAAGAGTAGCCTGACATCTATGTTTGCTCAGGGTTTGCTGGAACACTTCTCCAGTAACAGTGCCTTCAAGCTGGTCGTCGTGTACGACACCAAGATCAAGGGCCACGATTTTGAAGATCATTCACACAAAGAGGCTGATACACTGATTCCTCATCAAGTCCTGGCTTCTATAGCTGAGAGTGCTTGACGAGAATTATGTGTTTGGTCACCCGACACTAACGTCCTCACGCTTCTCCTCGACCTGGTCTCTCGTTGTCGCCTTGGAGCTCACACTCGTCTCAAGTTTTTAACTGGCAAGGGCACGAAGTATCGAGAAATTGATGTGGTGGAGCGAGTGCGAGTGATTTGACGTCACAAATGTCAAGGGCTCACTGGACTCCACAATTTCTCCGGCGCTGACTGGGGCGGGAAATTTGTAGGTATCACCAAGAAGACCTGGGTTGGTGCCTACATGAAGCTTGATGAAGATGACCATGCCATCAACTGCTTCCGGGAGCGAGCTTAGTGAAGGTCCTATCCCGACTGAGCTAGTCAACGGTGAACTGCCACCACAGGTCAAGGGTTTGGAGCAGTTCGTCTGCCACGTGTACTGCTCGACAGGTCCCACAACCCTACCAGCGCTGAGGTGGGAACTGTTTCGCTCCAAGAACTTGGATGGAGAGATGTTACCTCCTACTCGCGCTGCCTTACTACCCCATATCACACGCGCAAATTACATCGCCCTGCGCGACAAATCGTACCCTACCAACTGCCCGGTTCTTCCTCCTATTGAACAAAATGCCTGGAGTGTAGAGGAAGGAGTTTATGTTCCCGTGAGATGTCTTACCCTTCTCGCCCCTCGAGCTGTGATTGAGCTGACCAAATGTGCGTGTAAATCAGGGTGCAAAGGAAGGTGCAGTTGTTCCAAGAACGGCGGTGATTGTGCAAATGTGATCAAGAATGATGTACATGAGGATGATGTTGATGAATAATCCGTCCTGTATTCTTAGTTTCAAGCTATTTAGTTCTCTGAAATGTTTTGTATGTTTTTTTCCTGATGTATCATTTTGTGAATTTTATCTGTTAGATTATTAAATATTTCTGTAATTTGAAACTAATATTGTGTTTATACATCAGTTAGACTCACATAGGCCTAAGTCATGTATGAGGTTTTTGAGATTTTAGAACATTCTTGCAAAGATTCTTGTAATACTTGTTCTTCATCAAGGTGAATCGTATTGTGAAACAAATACAATAATATAGCTGTACATAATGATCGATGTTTTCTGCTTTCTTTTTTGATCTCCTGTCATATATATATGTCGCTTCGAAAGTGTCCTAAATCGACTCAGCGTCATCGAAAACCCCTAAAACGACCCTAGGATTGTGAAAATCGGTTCGTTATTAGCGGAGATAGGTGCGGGGTCAGTCCGAGGGGGTTCCGGGACAGAAAAGGCCCCCCCCAGAGGGGGATTAAGGGATGGGTCGGAAAATTTGAACCGCCATCATTTTCCGATAGTTTAATTCCAAATCAACCCGATAAAGCCAAAAAATCAATTTTAGCACGCAAATCGTACGGGATTACACTTCATACAGACTAAAAAAGAATAAGGGACAGATACTAAGAACCTTAAAGGGATAAGAATGTAATAATTCCCTTGCTGCAAACACTGATCATACCAAAACTGGAATACAGCTGTCTTGATGCCCTCTATTAATCAGCTAAAGGAAATTCAAAGAAATTTTACAGCCATGATCAACAGTGGCTGCAAAGAATAAATTCCTCTGGAAGATTAGCTAAATTAGATCAATATTCACTGGAAATAAGAGGAGAAAGGTATACCATAATACCCGCACAAAAAATAATAGAAAAACTAGTACCTAACATCAAACTGTGGCAGGGAGCGCCATCGAGCCAACACCCCTACAGACATACCATCTGAGTTTTATCATCGCACCATTAACATACCGCTACTGGACCACCTCATCACAGAGTTGGAGACCAAGTTCTCCTTCTTTCACAAGAAGGCGCTGAAGGGCATGTCGCTTGTTCCGAGCATCCTGGTGACCCTTTGTGGAATAGAGCTAAAAAACAGGCTAGTCGACTTGGTGGAACTCTACAGAGATGACCCCCCTTCACCTGGCAGCTTGGCCAGTGAGCTTCACTGCTGGTGCATCCGGTGGCAGAAGCAGCATCCTGGCACCCTGCCTTCCTCTCCATCATCAGCTCTGCAGCATGCCACCACCATGTTTCCCAACATTGGGACCCTGCTGACCATCCTCTACATCCTTCCAGTCACCACCTGCTCTGCTGAGAGGTCCTTCAGTGCCTTGAAGCGCATTAAGACTAATTTAAGATCAACAAAGGGGAACGCGCGGCTGTCTGGCCTCAGCCTCCTTCACATCCACAGAGACATTTCAGTGGAAGTCAATGACATCATTGATATCTTTGCCAGGCGCAATCCAAGGGAAATGCAACTTGCTAACATTCTTGCAGATGAGAATAACTGAAGTGAGGTGAATGTAACAATACAAAATAAAATGTTAATGAAATCGCAATGTGGTAGTGATAAATTATACTTACTTTGGATGTGTAATCAAAATAAAACATGAAATATATGTTGAATGTGTCTTGTACTTTTTCCTTTTTAAGTGTTTGTTATGACAGTGAATGTTTACTCTCACTCTAAATCACCCCTTGATTATCTTGCAAAAGGCAAGTTTAAAGTAAAATGCACTATTTTTATTTACAAATTCAAAAATTTCCCGGGTGAGTATTCCCCCAGACATCCTTTAGTAAATTATCATATAAACCTGCAATTACATATTCTTTTTATCTAAATATATGTTATGTTCAAAGTTCATTAAAATGCACCATTTATCATACAAAGATCCAAAATTTTCCTGGAGGAATTACCCCAGAACCCTTAAAATAATATGAACATTTGTTGATGTGTAAGTGCAAATTCATTCCTTACCAGTTTCGAGTCGTGGTTACGCGTGTCTTCGGACAATTTTGGAAACACCCCCTACCAGAATCGTGGCTACGCCCCTGCGTGGCACTCCATGTGTCTGGCCCTGGTGCCGAATTGTCTCGCATCTGTGGTAGAGCCTTAATTACATCTCCTTCCGAGAACTCTAAGTCTATTAATAGGTTTATGCTGGAATTTGTTCTTGGCTGGTTTGTATCAATGTTGAAAAATTCATCCGGGTTTTGTACTTTCTCCTCGGACTTTGGGTTGCTAAACAGAGTTAAATTGTTCCTGAAGCAGTTCGCTCATTTTTTCTGGGTCATTTGTAAATTTGGCCTCCCCGTCTATCAATGAACCAATAGTCTCTTTACACCTCATTTTTCTTTTTGTAAACGAGTAGAAGTATTTGTGTGTGTGTGTGTGTGTGTGTGTGTGTGTGTGTGTGTGTGTGTTTTCTGCTACTTGCTTTCCTCCTCGTTTGTCTTATGTATGAATGTTTGTTTCGGGTCCATTTCTGTTTCGCATAGTTTCTTTTCTAGTTTGACTCGCTTGCACCAGTTCTGTCTCTGTGGAGATGAGTAGTATGGGCGCAAAAGGAGAGAGTGCAATGCAATTGAAAATGTTGATCAATGTCGCAAAGGAAAAGTTGCATAGGTTCTGCAACAAAAGGGAAGGGAATGTTGCAAGATGTTATGCAACAAAGGGGGATGGGGTAATGTTGCAAGAGCAACAAGGGGTTATGCATCTTGGAGGCGGAGTTATCCCCCAAGAGAAAGAGAGGAGAAGGAGAGAGAGGAAGAGAGATGTTCGCCTGGCAGTAGCCAAGCGCATATTAAGACTTCAGCCGAGCGGACGTTGTCCTATAGGCCCTTAATCAACTAATCGGCTTAATCAGCCAGTTCCGCCAGGCACTATCAGCCAGTTGGCACAGTGTATACACCTCGTTTTGGCACGTACACACCCGTCTATATGCCATAAAATATTACGCACACACAATTATATGCGTCGGGTTCGAGACCCGGTGGCGGCGCGTCCTTCCACGGTTGGTAGATCCCTACCAGGGATCTCTCTCGCGCGCTCTCCCCCTCTCGCTCGCTCTCTCTCTTCCCCTCTCGCCCTCTCGCTCTCCATCTCGCTCTCTCCCTCTCGCCCTCTCGCTCTCCATCTCGCTCTCTCCCTTTCGCTTTCCCTTTCACTCTCTCTTTCCCTCTCCCTCTCTCTATCTCTCTCTCGCGCGCTCTCTCTCTCTCTTATATATATATATATATATATGTGTGTGTGTGTGTGTGTGTGTGTGTATCCCCGTTAAAAAGTAGGTCTAGGGTGGGTGAAAAGATTGACCTTCGTCAGAATGAACAATTCGGGCGGAAGCAATCGAAGGGTTAACCAAAGAAAGCTTATATATGTACAGTTCCGGAAAAAAGTTCATCTAAAAAATTCTGAAAACTATAAAATTCCTAATTAGTACAAGAAACACACAAAAAATCCAAAATTTATAATTAACAATCACGTCAAATTGCATTAATTCACATTAATTCCATTTATTACATAACTCAAACAAATCTCTAGGATTTGATCGTACATTTATGCCTGATTTCTGAATATACAGGGAGCGGAATAAGACGGTTTAACGAAAATAACAGAATCACTTTGTGAAAAATAATATTTATCATTTACTACAGAAATTACTAATTAGTACAAGAAGAGTTAAAAACTTGGTGGCTAACTGGATTTCACATGGAGTATATATATGAACAAAAAATTAAATAAAAATAATAATAGCATAAGAAATACGAACGAGGAATATATATATAATAAAAAATAATAATACACAAAACGCTGGTGTATAATCATGTTAGTACAGAAAAAAAAAATATATATATACACACAATTATATTAAACAACGTTCTGAAAATTGCGGAATGAAAAGCTGTATTATTCTCGTCATGCGTGAATTAATAAGGTGATGTTAATGTATATATACACACACACACACACACATATATATATATATATATATATATATATACATATGTAAAAATGAACAATGAATAATCAATATTCATATTTACATAAGAACCAAAATCGCTTAACGCGAGTTTGGATAAAAAATTTATTTGTAGCCTTCTATTTTCGTTTGTGTCACAACCCTACGATCTACCATTTCTATGGTTTAGTCATATCCATTTTCCATTTTTCATTTGTTATAGAACTTATTATAATTAATTATGATTGTCTTGCATCTCACCCTCGTCCCTAGATTATGCATACACATTGCATATAACAGGATTGGAACCCGTAGTTGTACTTCTTAGTCATTACTACCCACTCTTTGTCTCTAATTCGTTCTTGTAAATCTTCCTAATAATGATTTGTACTATACATACAAATTCAATAACTATGACGTCACATTTTCCCGTCATTAATTTCCCTTCATCATATATCCAGTATTCAATGTATGAAAATTCTTTAACATCATAATGAAAACTGTACACTCTATAGAAGTCATTATTTATGTGTTATGTAGTATAAATATAACTATTATTCGACCATATCCCCCCCTCCTCATACGTCCATATCTTATCTTGACCATTATCCTATGTCGAAAACGCACAAATACGTTCTCGTATTATTTTTTTCATTTTTATTTTTAATTATATCACCTCTCAATGAACTCGAAAATGCTGAGGTAGGTGATCAAATTCCGCTAACTTTGGCATAAGTGAACGCTTCAAAGATAAAAATCTCCTTTCGCTCTGATTCGAATTTATAACATTATCATGCGTTATGTTATATCATGTGTGTCATGTCCCATGTACTTGTGTTGTATATAAATCCATACCGTATGTGCCCATGTACTTTGTATTATATTTCTAACATCTTAATTGTCTATTAATATGAAACACTGTAAAAACAAAACAAAGTTATAGTAACTGTTTAATTGTAATTAACTGTAATACTTTAATTTAATATAACGTAATGTACTTTAATGAAACTGTAATTAATAATAACTTGTAATGTACTTCAATGAAACTAATTGAATGTAATGACTTAATATATAATGTAAGAATGTACTTTAATAGAACTGTAATGGACAATCATAAGCGAATGTGAAGTAATCCATAATTGTAATCGTAATTTTAATGAACCAAAATTAATATGTACTCAGTCATGTACTCAAATTGTACTTATGTACTACTATGAAATTATATCGCCTTCATAAATGTAGACGGCGAAAAATACAAATTAGTTTTTGTTATTTTTATTTTTTTTATTATTTTTATTTGGAATTTTTCAAACATCTAATCATGTGTTTAAAAGGGGGGAACTTAACCTTCAACTTCCTTCCCCCAACATTTAGGCTTATATTATACATGTATTTGTAAAATGAACTGCACTTCATTACGAGACTCTTCTTTGGTCACTACTTCGATTAACACTCCCTTGTTAGCAGCCTCGCTGCGAGGAGGGGGCAGAGGCCCCTTGCCTCCTTAATTTCTTTAGATTGCGGCCTGAGCCATGGTCGAAAGAGGTCGAACCTCTACCCCTGTAAATTCAGAGCACTACCTGTACATTTTTAGAAGTAAACTACAGTAAGAGAAACTTTTTATTTTCCCCTTCGAGCCGTGCTCTCTTCAGAAGAACTTAGTCAGTTAAGTCGATAAGTTATAAAAGAAAAGTCGATAATTTTAGTATCAGAGAAAGTATCAGAGTATTATAAAAAGAGAAGAATTAACAACTGGCGACCCTTTGCCCAAATTAAGAAAGAGACAACCCAAGCACCATAGAAGATATTGGCATAACAGTCTGGCGAGTCTGTAGCCAAGAGTTTAACAAGTGGCGACCCACCATTTGACCGGCAGAAAAGAATTAGAATGTTATAGAAGAAATATCCGTTGTTGCCTCCTAACTAGAACCCCCGTCGATCCGAACCACCCCAGGGCCATAGACGGAGGGGTTAACATATATAATTTTATATATATATACGCTTATTAAAGATTTATCCTTTAAAAATAAAATTTGAAACACCTGTTCTACCAGCGAGTTTTAGCGACGCCAGGAACTGAAAGATAACATTGGATTTAAAATCTCGATAATAAACAACGCTTCGATGGAATTATATTTCAAATCTCTCGACGTCATAAACTTTAGTGTTTAATGATCTGCTACATGACACATCTCTGTTATTTTTTAAATTTATTTATTGTATCGTATAACAATTCCGGGATACAATAAACTTTTACAGCGGCGAGAGCAAGCTTCGCACACTGATGGTTTTTCTCTATAGATAATTGAGTCTGAAATTACCTTCCAGTTTTATATTTTCCGATCCTATTTTAGAAAGGGCACCATAAACCGATTCACAAAACAACCTCATCTCTCTCTCTCTCTCTCTCTCTCACTCTCTCTCTCTCTCTCTCTCTCTCTCTCGGCCGAATACAAGATGAAAAAACAAAGCGTTTCTCTCTCTCTACGAATGGGAATATCTGACACGCCCCAGATTTCACGCCAATCACAGCCATGTGGGCGGAGCCCAGGACCTCTGTTTGGCCGCTATGCAGGCCTACGCGTCAAGCCCCGCCCAAAATTTACCGATAGCCAATAGGAAGCTAACGTTTCGTGTGTTGTGGGTTGATCACGATCCCATTTATAAAAGGGGGCATATTCATCTCAGAGCCTCATTTCAACGTTTTTTCTGGAACAGTGCTTTTGAAATATTAACCATGAGCCAGCTGTACAGCTCCCCCGATTTGTTTGAAGATGGCGATGCCTCATCACTCTCTGCAATTTATCTTTTCAACGCGATGGAACAGAATTATCTTCTATCTACGAAAGTTGTTTCAGAAATTTGTGACGAAATGCAAGAACCGTTCAATGAAGACGATATTAAAATGTAAGTAGTTAGTTTATGATTATACATATTGCCGTTAATTCAGTGTTAACTTATAAAAGGCCACGATAAATGCGTTTGAAAAATATTTTTCATTATTGTCTCATTCTCTGTTTCTTTCGTGGTTATTTCGTCATATATATATATATATATATATATATATATATATATATATATATATGATGTGTTTTAATTTGTACATTTCTCGATAATTTAAAGACAGCACCGCAGTAGGATTTTAGAAATATTAAAAACTATTAAGAATTGTCGGCGGGTTCGAAACCCGGTGTCGGCAGACAATGTCTTAACACTCTTACTTTTGAAAACTGTCAGGATATCTGCTTGCGCTTACAATTTTTAAAATTCGTGACATTTTCTCTTATTGTAGCTCTTCGATTAAACTTTATTTTTACTTAACTTTATAGGACCGATGCGGAACTTGATCGTGTTATAGCTACTTTTCGTTTTGATGAAAGGGGAATAAGTGATATGGATGCTTTACCCCCACAACCAAGCCAGCGATCTGAACACAGAGGTCGAGGTATTGGCTCACATCCGGTCCAACGAATGCCAGGTCACGGAGGAACTAATGTAAGTATTTGTTGGGGCTAAGAACAAAGCACATTGTATTTTCATTTAATTTATTAAATGGTAGAAAACATGTACAAAGTGGAACCAGTGTCCATTAAATAAGCCTTAATGGCTACAAATAGGCCTTTACACAATATAGATATACACCTTTACACATTACAGCGGGTGCTAACATATGGGATCCTTTTTTTTTCTGTCTGCAGACCATTTTGTCATTCATTTCAGTGTCACACAACTCGAATAATTTAAAAAAAATTATAAAACCCTTTCCCCGTGACATGTGCATGAGAAATGAGAGGGCGTACATGCCGTCGCACGTGTTACTATAATATCCTTGAAGGCGATACGGGTTCCATACAATCTCAGGTACATGTATCTGCTCGATTAAATTTACTATAACCGAATCATTCCAGGGCTGAGTGCCGAGTGAGTCAAAATAGTACATTCTTTCCCTATTTTTAAAATAGATTGCAAACCAATGAATCCCTTCACCTCCCACAATGTCGGTGTTCACGATAATCCCGTACCAGTTTCTCGTAGTTGGCAATTTCAATATTTCATTCTTCGCAAACACCGATAAATTTGGAGCGTGTGAACCGGTCACTTTTCATTACTCTCTGGAGTGTATTCGCGTCCATTTTAAAAGTCTGTGACTACGTTCCTGAAACGATCAACTTCTATTAGTGCTTGTGATTCGAGGTACACGAGTACACTAATAGGAATGTCTCTAGGCTTGCCAAATTCCAACCTAACTGAGATATTCCCACTCTGTTGTGAACTTAAGTGCGTATTTACGCCAGCAGACAAGTCAGGCGTAACATCAAATGAATAAATGTTAAATTCTTCGGCAAATTCTTTCTGCGTTACGCTAAACCCAAGCTCGTCACAGGCACCTGTATTATGAGCCAGACTGCTTGCTATAAGCAGAGCGGGAACACAGCATCTGATGAGTAGTCCCTAATGATAGTCTCTCCCAAAGCGATGCCATTTATGTATATAGTTATATTTTTAAGGCCGAAATTCTCGAATTTAAAGGCACTCTTTTAATATTTTCCATTCGTCGAGGCGTGGTCCTGCATTCCAATTAATATCCTTTTACATAGGAATCCAAGGGCCACGTTTTCTAGTTGCTTCGAGCCCAACCGGTGGGCACCGTGTATAGCTTGATCTGTACCCTGTTAATTGGGTATTTTACTCTGGCATGTATTAAGTCTTTCCCAATTTCTATTTGTTTTGGCGAACTTAATTTCACTCGGCGTACACGCAAATACGTCTCCATTATGTGAATCACAACGGGTTTCGTGCCCTCTTCTTGATCAGACCCCAGATTTATACAGATCTCAGGACTCGTGCGGTTGAGCTTTATTTTCATATCCACCCGGTTCATAAGCAGTTTCTCCTGGAATGTGAAGTCTGTATGAAGACGTCCAAAACACTCGTATATCTTTTTTTTAGAATTTTTAAATTTATCCTTTATACCACTTTCATCTTTAGTCTGGTAATATCCCTCGGTGGTTAAAAAGGTGTCCTTCGCTTCTTTTGAAAAGTTGAGGACATTTTCCAGATAGGCTCGTAGGTGATAATACCCCCTTCCTGCCGAGATGTTAACCTGATTTAAATACACCTCGGGTGAAGTCTTAATATGCGCTTGGCTCCTGCCAGGCGAACACCTATCTTCCTCTCTCTCCTCTCTTTTCTTGGGGGATAACTCCGCCTCCAAGTTGTATAACCCCTTGTTGCTCTTGCAACATTCTCCCTCCCCCTTTGTTGCATAACATCTCGCAACATTTCCCCTTTGTTGTATAACTTATGCAACATTGATCAACATTTTCAATTACATTGCACTCTCTCCTTTTGCGCCCACACTACTGAGATGTTTTACGGTTTGTTTCCGTTGTTTCAATAGTGTCCCGATTTTTCCCTCGAGTTTGCTACGTTTTTTTTTTTTGCCTTTCTGGAACATGTTTCAGTAATATAGATTTAGTTTCAGTTTCTATTATATATAGTATTTCTTCTGGAGTCTTCTATGAAATAGCAATTTACTTCTTTTAAATCTTTATTTACACTTTCCCAATTTACTTTCTTTGAATTTATATTTAAACTTTCACATATTCCTTCTAACTCCCTGGGATGCGTTTTCGGACCTCTGGACTTCAACTGCATATCGATTAGGTCATGATGGGAGAAATTTGTGTGCGTTACCTTTTTATTTATTATTATCTCATTGGTTTTGTCAAAATTAAATCCAAAACGTTCTCTGTTTTAGTGGCTTCACAGATTTCCTGGTAAGGGCATAATGTTCCATAACATCTAATAGCATTATGGCTTGAGTTCTATCATCTTTTGTAATGTTACCCTGAAATTTCTCAACATACCGTATTTCCCGGCGTATAACGCGCACTTTTTTTCTCCCAAAATACTCCAAAAATCACCCTGCGTTAAAATTAACTCGTTAAAATTGTACATATGAAGTGAGGTAGGAGGTATATTTTTTCCTACATTTTTATTTTCCTAAATTTTCTCTTCAAAATAATTTTCTCTTCAAAATTAGGGTGCGCGTTATACGCCGGGAAATACGGTATATAATTTTGTCATATTTCTTCCATGTTATGAATAAGAAATTAAAATCTCCACAGATTAAAATATTTGTTGCTGGAGTTTCAAATAATTTTAACACGTTTTCTATTTCATTTGTAGCGAATTGGAATTCACTTTTTGTGGTGCTTGGTGGTTTGCAGATGTTCATAATGGTTAGGGTCAGTTTTTTTACTTCTAAAACAATAATTTCGACTGTTCCGTTTGATTTGCTTACCTTCACCACACATGTGTATGTGTTTTTCACGTAGATACAACACCCTCCCCCTCGTCTAGCAACTATATCTGCTCTGTATATGTTGTAGTCCAGCATTGCTATTTCAGCATCCTCGATGCAGTTTTCACAGCCTTTTTTGCATTTATGTAAGTGTGATTCCTTTAGGCATAAGATATCTATGCTAGTCTCCATAGCTAAATTTTGTAAGTATTGTAATTTGCAGTCAGCATGGTCAGTATAGAGGCCTCGTATATTTGGGTATAATATATGATATTTACAGGATTTATAATCTTCGTGTTCGGTTTTCCTAGAGAACGGTCGTTTCCTGATCGATGTCGGTTCCTGTTTGGTTGGTTGCGTTTTTATCATTCCCATTTCCTCTAAAAATATGCTTCATTGCCCTTGTTATTATTTCTATTTCGGATGTGATCTGTTCTTTCTCGTTCACTTCTTTGAGTACCCTTAATGTGAAAATACGGACACTCTACTGTATATTTAGACATTTTTTCTCTCTGATTGACTGTCTGCACATAGGTGGGTGGAAAAAGTAGTAGTTTGTTCCGTACTTGCATCTTCCATTCCTCATCATGTAGAAGCATTTTTTGGGGTGATTGTACATGCAGTTTAAGTCGTATTTGCACAAACCTGTTTTATAATATTCACATATGGCCCATCGTTTAGATTCCTTACGAGTCCTATGTGATTCAATTTCTTTCTTCTGATGCGCCACCACTTCTTCCCTACTCAACCGGGAGTGTCTTGCCAAAGAAGTTTTCAGGTAGACCACTGCACGCCACTGCACGCATGAGACAGTCATTTCGGCGTAGCCCCAAAAGTCGATTCCACAATGTAGCCAATTCACAACGTCCTTCGTCTACACGCTTATGAACTCCATTTTGTGCAAACAATTAAACCTGACGATCGGTCGAAGTGTCTGAAGATTTCTGCTTTCGTGTTGCAAAATTTATACCAGTCTGAAAAATTAATTTTTAACGTCAAATGTGTTTTGTTATTCTTGTGCTGTTCTTTTTTAAAGTCTATCATTAATCATTATGCACACAAAACAGACTTGCTTTTTTGCCGGACACATTTTTCAGACTGATCTACGATTTTTTTAGCAAAACGTTTTAGCTTTAAACAAAAATTTTGCACAGAATTAGCGCTCATCCAACATAAAAGGCCTTTTTGGTGACTTGGCAACAAATGAAATTTTGAATGACAAAAAAGGGCATGAAATCAAACCACTTAGATTTTGAGAGCAGCTTTACAAATTACAAATTTAGTCTCACTGGCTTTGGATAGGAAGATTAAAATTTTGATGATTGCGGTATTTTTATAAATTTATGCATGCTTTTCTCGATTTAAACAGAAGAGTATGAAGTTCTGGACAAGCATGGTCTGACTAAATATGAGGCCGTCCAAGGAAGAATGGCTTAGCGACAAATTAAAAAACGCCAAAAAAACGCATTTAATTGTTGTACCAATTTAAAAGTGTCATAACTTTTGAACTTCTGAAAATATTTTGACGAAATTATGGCACTTTCAGATTGGTACAACATTTAATTGTTTTCTAGCGTTTTTACTTTTCTCGCTTAGCCACTTCTTCCCAAGAAGGCCTCATATAAAATAGCCGAAATTTTGTTTTGGTCTGCAGCCGACAGGAGGCGCTCTGGTGCAGTCGTGATAATATTGGTCGAGAGATCTAAACTCTGCCCAGTTTCAGGCGGACGGACGGACAACTTAGTGAGCGAATTTGTTCGACGTTTACATTAAATTATTCGCGACGAAGTCCTATTGTATCTTTTGGTGTAGTTTCTTCTGTATAAAGCTATAACCCGTAAAACAGCCGTCCGCGCAGTCAGTCGGGTTAAAAAAATGAGTGGACGATGCAAATGACTTTGAACAGAAGTTTTTAAGCCCGTGAGAATTCAATATTTACTTTACGCTCACAAACCACTTACATTTGGAGTGGAGTCTCACAAATTTGGTCTCGCTGGCTTTGGATGTGAAGGTCAAAAATTTTCTGGTTGTGGTATTTTTGTAAATTTATGGACTTCGTACAATGTATCTGAATTATTAATGAATTCATTAGTTTTTATGTGGTTAAATTTGTTTTATATATTTGGCATTTCCCCGTTAACTTTTTTAATTTGGGAATGAATTTATTTTTATGGAATAGTGTATCACATAAAATATTCATTATGTATTTTACTCTTTGTTTAAATCCTTCATATTTATAGCATAGCCTTGCATATCTGACTACTTGTGACTAAAAAACTTGGTACGTTAAATTATTTGTAATTAAGTCATCCTTAAAAGGGAATGTTCTTCTTCTTCCGCAGCTTATTATCCCATCTTTACATGGGGTCGCTCTTTTTGGTTCGTCTTCTCCACTCTCCTCTGTCGTATACCACGTCCTCCTCCAAGTCCTTCTCCCTGATGTCCGCCACCACACAGTCCCTCCATCCAGAGCCGGATTTACTTGCTTGTGGGCCCTAGGCCAAACCTTATCAGTGCCCCCCCAAAAAAAATATTATATATATTATATATACAGGGCGTCCCAAATAAATGTATACACACTTTAAATACTTATAAAGGCAGTGTTTATTAAAATACATTTCATTTTCAAAATGTAATAGAATCTACAGACATTATTTAATTGTTTTGTCAACGCCTGTTTTCAAACTGACGTCCGTTCTGGTCCAGGCACTGCTGATAACGCGAAGCAATGGAATCGCAAACATCACGAAACATTTCGTTTGGTATTTGTGTGCATTCTCGTTCAATGGCTCTCTCAATTCAGCGACTGTTGCAGGTTTTATAGCGTAGACTTTGTCTTTTAAGTATCCCCATAAAAAAAGTCTAGTGGTGTGAGGTCTGGTGAACGCGGAGGGTATTCTACGAAACCCCTTCGTCCAATCCACATCCACATCGTGCCAAGTACCACTCGCAATACTCCACTCTTCGGTCCGGATCATCTTCATTAATAACATGGACTAATCTTGGAATGTAACTTTTCCATTGACAGCGCTTCAAAATGCGTTGGACAGACGATTCTGAAATTCCTACCTCACGACTCGCTTGCCGCACAGATTTTCTTGGACTTTGGTGATACGTTTCCAGTACTCTTTCTTGCTTTGTGGGGCTTGTCGATGTCCGTGGTCTTCCGGAACGCTTCTTGTGGACATTCTGAACAGTTCCATCGGCTTCAAACTTATCTCTAATTCGAGTGATGGTAAGTCGCGTTGGTGGATCTGTTTGAAACTCCCTCCTAAACTGTCTTTGCACTTCAACTGCGTTTTCACACTTCCAGTAGCATTTTAGAATGAATTTCCTTTGTTCAAAGCTTAGTCTGACTGCCATTATTAATTCTAATGGGTTTAACTTGGAAAGAAAGAAACATCAATTGAGCTATCAGCTGTTAAAGTGTGTATACATTTTTTTGGGACGCCCTGTATATATCGTAATATTGTAATGTAAAAAAAAAAAGAATTACAACATAATGTAACACATCAATAATTTTATTCAAATTAGTTTTATATCATGTACAACTTATTCTTACACAAAGGAATAATGGAAAAAAATACAGTCAAATTGAAGCATAATAAATTTTGCAATAAGAATTACAACATAATGTAATACATTACACATTAATAATTTTTAATCAAATTAGTTCCATATCAAGTACATCAAAGTAAATCAAGTTCCATATCATGTATATCTTACACATAGGAATAATGGAAAAATACAATGAAACTGAAGCATAATAAATTTTGCAAGCACAACTATGTGAAGTTCAAAATGACTTTTTCCTGCTTTTTTCTATGGCAAATTTGTCAATGATACTGTTTGTGTCAAGGGATTGTAGGAGGTCCCCAGTGGGCCCCCAGTTACTGGTGGGCCCTAGGCCAATGGCCTATGTTGCCTATTGGAAAATCCGGCCCTGCCTCCATCTCGTCTTCGGTCTTCCTCTTCTTCTCCGTCCCGGCAACTCCATCTCCAGCACTCTGCGCCCCACATACTCCTCCTCTCTTCTCCTGACGTGTCCATACCACCTCAGCCTGGCCTCCTGCACCTTCTTAGATGCTTCCGCCACCTTCACTGTTCCTCTTATATGCTCATTTCTGACCCTATCCTTCCTCGTCACTCCACACATCCATCTCAACATCTTCATTTCAGCCACATCGATTTTTCTTTCATTGCTCTTCTTCATTGGCACAGTCTCCATTCCATACAACATTGCCGGCCTCACCACTGTTTTGAATACCTTTCCCTTCAGTTTCACTGGGACCCTCTTATCACAGAGCACCCCTGATACGTCTCTCCAGTTCTACCACCCCGACTGTATTCTACAGTTTATCTCTCTCTCTGCCCCCCCCCTCTGCATCCACTGTTGACCCCAAGTATTTAAAATACTCCACCGTCTTAACACGCTCTCCACTCAATGTCACTTCCCCTCCTCGGTCCTGCTGCACATCACATCTCATATATTCGGTCTTCTTTCGGCTAATTCTCATCCCCCTACTTTCCAACGCCTCTCTCCAATTTTCCAACTGCTGCTCCACCTCCTCTTTCGTCTCCCCACTCAACACAACATCGTCTGCATACATCATGCACCACGGCGCCTCCCCTCTAATCCTGTCCGTCAACAAATCGAATACCACATTGAAAAGGAGGGGGCTCAAAGCTGATCCTTGGTGCAGACCAACTTCCACCCCAAAGCTCTCTGACACACCCACGCTACTCCTCACCTTAGTTGTTACTCCCCTGTACATCCCCTTGATCAGTTTAACATACTTCTCCGGTACCATCTTTTCCCTTAAGCATCTCCAAACTTCCTGCCGTGGTATCCTATCATATGCCTTCTCCAAGTCAATAAAAACCATGTGCAACGCCTTCTGCCCCTCTCTGTACCTCTCTGCCAACTGTTTCAATGCAAAAACTGCATCTGTCGTTCTCCTTCCCGGCATAAATCCAAACTGTTCCACTGACACTTCCGCTTCGTCTCTCAACCTACTCTCCACTATTCGCTCCCATATCTTCATTGTATGTGATATTAGCTTGATCCCTCTATAATTCGTGCAATCTTGTACATCTCCCTTCTCTTTGAACATAGGCACTTTGATGCTGGTCCGCCACTCATCCGGAATCACCTCCTGGTCAAACAACTTCTGCATTAGATCCCACACCAGATCCACCCCCTCATCTCCCAGTGCCTTCCATGCCTCGGCTGGTATCTCGTCTGGGCCAGTCGCCTTGTTATTTTTCATCCTATTCAGAGCACGACTCACTTCCATCCTCCCCACTTATTCTATCATAGCTACATTTGGTAATCCATCCTCATAGAGAGATCTTGGGTTTTCTTTATTTAATAATTCCTCAAAATATTCCTTCCATCTATCCTTTATCTCTTCATCTCTTTGCAGCACCGCCCCCTCCCTTCCCTTAATTTGTTTTACCTGTGTAAAGTCTTTTGTCGCTCTATTTCTGCTCTTAGCCAATCTGTATATCTTCTTTTGTCCTTCACGATCCTCTAAATCCTCATACATCTGCCGATATGCCTCCGCCTTTGCTCTCGCCACTGCTCTCTTTGCCTGTTTCTTTGCTTCTTTATATACCACCTTACACTCTTCACTCCTCGATTCTTCCCATAACTTCTTAGTTTCTCTCTTACTTCGTAGTGCTCTTTGGATCTCATCACTCCACCACCATCCTTCCTTATCTTCCCACACTTTAGCTGATGTTTCCCCCAATATGTCTCTACCTGCCGTTCTCATGACATTCGCATTATGTACCCACCAATCCTGTACATTCTGTTCATCAACATGGATTTCACTCAACACTCTCTCTCTAAATTTCCGTTTCTTCTCTCTAAATTCCCTTAAAAGGGAATGTTATTACATCAAATTGGTAATTGTCCGTTTTATTATAAACACTGCACGTAACTAGTTTTTAATTTGTAATTCGTATACTTAAATCCAGAAAATTTTCTTTATCTCTGCTGCCGTTTCCTCTTTCTAATTTTAATTGTGGGTAAATCTGGCTTGCAAATTCTTCGAAGTAACATATATTTGTCGTAGAGGTATCGTCTATACGAGTATATCGCCCATTAGTCCAGTCAAATTAGCATGAAAATAGGCAAATGGTAGAAAAAATTTATAAAAAGGTGAAATTTTGCATATATACTTCTGAAGGCTATATAAATAAGGATCAAAAGAATTCCCCTCCGTCCGAGTGCAGCATCCCCCCTTTTTGGACCACCAACCCCCCCTGAGGCGGGTCTGCGACTACGTTTTCGCTGTTTTGTGCTAAACGGTGCATCGGATGATAAAACTGCATAGATAAAAAAATGTTGAAAATGTAATTTTGAACAAGATTGTATATATGCATTTTTATCGTAGACGTTACAGTTTTTGTAGAATCCATGTCTGAAGTGGGGACAGACTTTTAGCGTGCAGCGAGAAATTTGGGATCATATGTAGAATTCGGACCCCAGCCAAGGTTGGGGTCCGAATTCTACATTAGCGGAAGGTTGGGGTCTGTATTCTCCATTTGGCTTGTTTAAGCTACTCTTTAACTATTTGAGTTTCTACATTTGCCTTAACATCCGAGGCCATGTTTAAGCTACGCTTCGCTTTGTTTTGTTGACATAAATACTCTAGTACACACACAAACTATTGAAAGCTATTGGAATCGCCAAAAAAGTTTTATTAAAATCAATGCATTTCGGACCCCAGCCTTCTTTAGTTAGCTTTATAAGGCTAACTAACGAAAATATCATGACCTAACCTAACCAATCGTCAAGGGCGTACAGTTAACCTAACAATTGGTTAGGTTAGGTCGTGATATTTTCGTTAGTTAGCCTTATAAAGCTAACTAAAGAAGGCTGGGGTCCGAATTCTACATTTGATCCGATTTTACAATTGTGTGATTTTAATGGTTTTTATTTGTGATAATAATAATACAATTTTCTATGAACCTTTAAATTGTTTATTGATGTCCTTATACGATTCGTTTGTGGTCTGGCTTCTATAATCTATACATTAGGGGAAAGTTGGGGTCTGGATTCTACATTAGGGAAAAGTTGGGGTCTGGATTCTACATTAGGGGAAAGTTGGGGTCTGTATTCTCCATTAGGGTTACCTGGGGTCCGAATTCTACATATGATCCGAAATTTGCTTCTGGTGCTCAGTTTCTGGCAAATAACTCACAAACGCCAAATTTTTCATTAAAAATGCATATAGTTGAAATTATAGAGCTGAAAATTCTCTATTGGATTAAGTGAAGAACATTTGCATGAAGCAAATTTCAAAGGTTTTCTGAATCATTCAGTAGAAATTAACTTATACAGGGTGTTCGGAAAGTCACTGTGCACTTATATAATTAATGTTAATTAATGAAGAACTGACAAAGGTGTTTCAAAATAAAATAAGACGGGTCCAGGCCTGTATTGCTGTTAAAGGACATCACTTTCAACACCTTTTATAAGTTCTGATGGTCCCATCCATAACCTCTATCATATATGCAATGTTATACTATTGTATGCTATTAAATAAATATAAGTGCACAGTGACTTTCCGAACACCCCGTATAATGCAAATTCATTTCCACACCACCTTTGAGGTAGAGTTTTGGGCGCGTTTTTTTTTAGTGGTTTCCCAAGTAGGCCTATTCCACGTTTTTCTTGTTTAAGATGATGTTATTAAGTACTTGAATATTCCTCTTCATCAATCATAATAAGGTCATCAGTGGTATCATCTACAGTTTCGGAATTCAGGCAACTTTGACCATGGCAATTAGTGCACATTATAGAACAGCGTAAACCAGTTTTTACACAACAACACCGCTTCCCGCACCCTAATTTGTAGCCACATGAAACAAGTTTCAAGAGATTTGCCGGGGCTGGTTCCTCAGTTATGTAGACAGGTGACAGAGAACTGCAATTTTTTTCCAGCCCCACAACTCAGGCTGTAGTGTTTCTCCTCGCCAAGTTTGAACTTGGTGAAAAACACAATAATAATGTTGCCGAGCTGCTGCAGAAATGGACGGAAGACCTGATAAGAACACAGCATTATTTGAGTGAGTGACAAATTTGTTAAAAGAAAGAAATCTGTAATGATTGAGATTTGTTTCAGTGTGTGGAGCTTTATACAGAGCGAGAATGAAACGCTCTCCAGCGGCTGCAACTTCTTCATGAGTCGATTGAGGATTGTTGAAAACCGATACCATATCTTGCAGAGAGTCATCGTTGTTGAGGAGATTGATCGTTTTCATTTTTCCAAATCCGTAAAATGAGGACTTTGTGTCGCAACCACTAAATGCATGAGCTACCAAAACTGATTCTTTGCAGTTCTTTAGAATATTGGAGCATTGCAAATCTCGAGAACTATAAAGTCTTGCTCTGAGGTTTCCCTGTGCTTCTTTTAAATACATAATATCTTTCTCTTCTGGAGTAAGACCAATAAGTAGAGTAAGAAGATCTACATCCTGTCCAACTATAACAACGGAGTCATGCTGATAAGATGCATGAGAGTAGTGGACTGGGATAACTTATTTATGGGTAATGACACAAATTTGCATTGGGAGGTGTTTAAAGAAAGTTTTATGAATATTGAAAGGGAGTTTATTCCTCGTAGGCCCAAGCGCGCTAGAAATCATGGTAGGCCCAAGTGGTGGAGTAGGGAAGTAGGCGAGTTCATAAACGAGCGTAATAGAACGTATAGACTTAATAAGCGCAATGGCACGGCAGCTAACTTTAATAGCTATATCGAGCTTAGACGTCAGGTTAAAAGATCAGTTTGGAATGCTAAGCGTAATTTAGAGATACTTATAGCTGCGGATAGTAAACATAATCCAAAAAAGTTTTTTGAATACGTCAATAATCGTAAGCCGATAAAAGATAACATAGGCCCTCTAGTGGATGTTAACGGCGCTTTGGCTTCTGACGCTCAGGCGATGGCGGGTATTTTCAATAACTTTTTTGCGACAGTTTTTACCGTAGAAGACGTAAATAATGTCCCTGACGTGGACGATATCGTTCCATCTAGCAGCGAGACTATTTTGGATGAAATAACTGTTTACGAGGCTGAGATTGCGCATTATATCGATAGGCTAAAAGTTAGCAAGGCTCCAGGCCCTGACGCTTTTTATCCCAGACATTTGAAAGATTTGGAAGACGTTATCGTAGGCCCCTTAACGAAGATTTTTAATCAGTCACTCGAAACGGGGATTATTCCTGAAGACTTTAAATTAGCTAACTTCACGCCCATTTTTAAAAAAGGCGACCTCACGGTACCTAGTAATTATAGGCCCATTAGCTTAACGGCAATTGTAGGTAAACTTTGGGAATCCGTAGTTAGGGATCGTATCATCGATCACTTAGAAAGTAGAGATTTGATTAATAGAAGTCAGCATGGGTTTCGACGCCATTGGTCTTGTTTAACTAATTTGTTAGAATTTTATAACGAAACAGTGCGCGAATACGATAGGCATAGAGCGGCTGACGTTATTTATTTAGATTTTAAAAAGGCGTTCGATACAGTTCCGCATAGAAGATTAATTGCGAAGGTTAAAGCGCACGGTATACGCGGTCAGGTACCTAACTGGTTAGAGGAATGGCTTCGTGCTAGGAGACAGAGGGTCGTTGTTAATGGTAGTGAATCAGGGTGGTTGGATGTAGGTAGCGGTGTCCCACAGGGTTCAGTGTTAGGCCCATTGCTATTCGTAATTTACATTAACGACATAGATGTAGGATTGACTAGTAACGTGTCAAAATTCGCGGACGATGCTAAAATAGGCGGTAAGGTTGTTAACGAAGACGATAGAAATAGGCTCCAAGACGATGTAAATAGGATTATGGAGTGGACGGATAAGTGGCAGATGCAATTTAACGTAAACAAATGTAAATTTTTGCATGTAGGTTCTCGTAACAATAATTACACGTACACGATGGATGATAGAGAGTTACCGAGCGTTGATGAGGAAGTAGATTTAGGCGTACGCGTATCTAAGGATTTAAAAGTTAGGAACCAGTGCCTGGAGTCTTGCGCATAGGCTAATAGGATGTTAGGCTTCATAGCGCGTAATTTCGAATTTAAATCGAAGGATATTATATTGTCCCTTTACAAGTCCCTAGTCAGGCCTCATTTAGAATATGCCGTTCAGTTTTGGTGACCGTATTTGCGTGAGGATATTGATAGGTTAGAAAGGGTTCAGCGTCGTGCCACGAAACTAATTCCGTCATTGCGCAACAAGCCTTATGAAAATAGGATTAAAGAGTTAGACTTGCATTCACGCGAAACTAGGAGATTAAGGGGGGAGCTTATTGAAGTTTTCAAAATCATTAATAACATCGATAACGTAAATTTTGACAAACTGTTCACTTTCGATAATAGCAATACTCGTAATAACGGATTTAAGTTGCGTGGCAGACGTTTCATTACTAATATCGCTAAAAACTTCTTTACGTTTAAAGTAATTGATAAATGGAATAATCTTCCCGCGACCGTCGTGAACTCTACCAGCGTTAATATGTTTAAGAACCGTTTAGATAGGCATTCTAAAAGTATTAACGTTGTTTAAAATAAAAAAAAAAAATTAGCAACAGGAGCTCTGGTGGTGGTGGTCGAGGATGAGTCTGTTGACGATAATGCCAGCTTATAACATGCCAGCGTGTGATATGCCAGCAAAAAAATAGAAAAAAAAAATAGACTAACTCGAACGTAGATGTAGCTCGTAGCGTAAACCAACCCACTTTTTGTTTAACTTTACCTACTTCTTTTTTTTTTCTTATCCTCTCCTTACTTGCATGTCTGTAACTCTCTTTACTTGCATGTTTGTAGTTTGCATGTTATGACAGTGAGTTACGACTGTGTTTGCATGGTTTGTAAGCGGTCTTATTTTACTTCTTTTCATCTTTCACCCCTCTCCTATTCTCTCCGACTATTTTTCCGATTTGTCGGCAGTGGCCGGCGGATGATGATGGTGAGTCTTTTTTCTCTTTTTCTGAATGAATGTTAACCCACGAGTGATTGGTGTTGCTACTTACTTAACCCCTTATTCTCTTCTCTTAACCCCCTATTCTTTCCTTAACCCCCCCCTATTCTCAACAAATAATATTTCAGCTGAAATTCGTTTCAAAAGTCTTTGTTGACGCTCGATGCTCTTTGTACTGAATTCCTTACTTGAATAACCATCAAATATTACAGTTACATCTTCACCGTAATGTTTTCTAATGAATGCATGAACGTCTGCAATTGTGCCTTGCTTCGGTCAAACTACACGGTGGATTAAGTTACCTCCATCAATGACATATTTGCACCATGATAATTTAACTACTCGTTCTTCGACAGTGTTGAAAATGTCATATAAAGACGATTTCTTCGTCTTTCTCATCAAACCTGTTTCGTCAAACACGGAGTGCGGAAATAAAGCCAACTCATGACTGAAACAGGTCTCCAAGTCTTGCGGCAACTTTACAGTGCAAATTATTCTCTGAAATAATTGAGTGGTGTCAGTCAACCTCTATGATGTCATCTGCGACTTTGACACTGGTATTCATGTAAGAAATTGACTTCACTCTGTTGCTGCGTTTTACTGTAAAATCTCTAAACGTGCCTTTGCCTTTTATGGCTTCATCCATCAATTTCTTGCCAATATCTTTAGCTTTGTAGCAGTTTGTTTTCAGTTGCAACCAGACCATTCCACAGCGAAACGAGCTCTTCTGTTTTGATGAATGGAGAATGCTGCTGAAGCCATACAACAAACTCCTGAAGATCCTCTTCGTCCTTCTTAATCCTTGAATCTCTCAATTCGATATGCTGAAAACTGCTGCTGGTTCGAATCCCACAAAACTCTTCCACATTCTCGCATACGTGGTGAGCTACTGGCAAACCAAAGATCCATTTATTCAGAACACTCTCTGTGAAGCCTCTTCCGTGAGTGATGCCTCCAACACTTCATATTTTTCATTAAAGTCTGCTCGATAGTCATATCAGACTACACACCACTCCAGCACTTGTCCGAACGTCGAATTGTGAAGTAACCCTCTGATGTGACTCTGTGAAACTCCTTGTCTGTCATCTTGAGATGAGGAGAATCCATATCTTGGAGGTAGAGCTGGCAGGACTTGGCATGCAAAAAATGTCCACTTGCATGAAAAATGGGCAGCATAGCTCCAATGCAACCTAAATGAAGCTTCCAATTTCCTATGCGCTCTGCCTGAATGAAATGTAAAACGATAGTCACAAGATCAAAATACTGTAGCCATAATTGAGCTGTCTTTCCTTTTTGCTTGAGTGATGTCATGTGATTTATGAACTGCATATGGAGCTCTTTAATTACATCATCGTTTTCCACAGAGTCAAATGTTGGAGGCAGATCTTTAAAAGTAGTGAGAATTTGTTGTACATATTGTTTGTCAGTGTTATCTACTGTGACTTCATGAAACATGATCTTTGCCAAAGCGCAGTATGTTAATAAATGTGCTCGAATGGCTCGTGCATAGGCGTGGCCAGAGAGCATATGAGGTACGGATGAAGAAATAAATACTGTGGACCATAGATCTGATAGTCCACTGCCTCCCATAATGTAGCCAATTGATCCGAGATAGGACATTAAAAGATGAAATCCTCCTAACCTCACAATAACGTTCGAAAATTCACCTTCTTGATTTTCATTTCCTGGAGACATAATATCTTTAGCCTTCATGTATAGTGGTTGGTCGAATGTAACAAAACACGTTTTTTGTTTCGATTTCTTTGTTTCTTCCGCCGCAAATTTTAGTACAGTTAGCATCGTGTTGTACTCTGTTGACGGCAGATTAACGAAAGGTAATGCAAGAACCTTGGCTGCTCATATGGCAGAGTACCCATCATGGCTTCCATAAAACCTTGCCACGATGAAAGAGAGGGTGTCTACAAAAATTTAACAAACATCCACAGAATATCCTGGGTCGAGGGCATTGTAACATTCTTGCAAGCTTCATTATTGTACACCTTTTGCAATTTCAATTCATTCAAACCAGCATTTCGTTTTCCTCGAAAAGTTTGTATTTCCATTTGTCCAATGCTTGCTAGCTCTTTTGAAGAAGGAATGGTTCGCAATTTTGAAATTTCCTGATTTATTACCATCTTTGTTGGTGTTATGCATTTTATTCCGCCCATCGAGTGAAATGTTCCTCTACCAGTTAAGGTCTTTATATTAAAATCTGCATTGTCAAACACATACTGACAGAAGGAATTTTTGTCCAAATCAGGTTTCCAAGATTTAACAGCAGATGACTCAACAATGCAACATCATTATAGCTTGAACAAAATCCCAAATTTGACACTGCAGTGACAATGCTTTTGGAACCCACTTTCCGAAATAAATACACTGAGAGACCAAGTAGTATGGAAGGCAGAAATGAGCGCGGTCTTGTTGCAGCAATTATAGAATGAGCGATTGCAGTACACTGTTTTGCTACTTTTTCCTTTTCGCATTTTCTGCTTTTTAGGATAACGGTATCCAAAAATGTTTGCAAAGTTTTGGGAACCACGTCATCTGCATCCTTCACAAAGTCTGTAATATCCGAGTAATCCATTGTGTTATAAGCAGTTGTCCTAATATCCTCTCGAACTATAGTAGCTGCAGCTTCGACGATTCTTAAGAGCTCATCTTTCTCATTTGTTTTTCTTTCTCCGTACCAGGAATTGATAAGTTTAAGTCCGGAGCCACGGAAACAAGCAACTGGTGGTCTTTTGTTCATTTGTACAAACATGACTCCATCCCCATATGCGTTTGCTAATTTTGTTTTCAGTGTTTTTTTCAGTCATCGATAACCCTTCTGGTAAATGTTCTTCAACTTTCCTCATCAAATCATGTAAAGAAAACTGGCATTCCTCACAGTCATCAATGAAGGAGCACAGCTTTTCGAAAGCAGAAGCCGTCTTCATCCTGTGGACGTTGTAAAAATCCTTCTGAGATTTAGATTAGATGACTATGCAGTTCAAAGTGATATAAGCAAAGCTTTTTTGAGAATTCACCTGAAAAATGACTATGACAAAGATCAACTAAGATTCTTGGGTTTAATGATCCATATGACTTAAATAAAGGGTTTAAAACATTTAAATTTAATGTGGTTTTGTTTGGAGCAAATGCATGTCCTAGTTTACTGGCTTTAACCATCAAACATCACTTAAAATTGTATGATGAAAATGATTTAACTGTTCAGTTCTTGAAAGATCACTTCTATGTAGATAACCTTGTAGGATCAACCAAAACAGAGTCAGAATTAAATGAAGTTTACATAAAAGCAGATAAAATAATGAAAGAAGGTAATTTTGAATTAAGATCGGGATAAGCATAATAAGCGTAATAACAGAGAGGACAGGGAGGGGCTAGAGAGAAAAGAAGCCGGAATAAAAAAGTTCATTATGGGTGTCAAGAAATTAAATTTATATATAATTTCAAGGTAAGTTCATAAATTTCCCTTCAGTTATTAAATTTAGGTTAAATAAGCTGACATTTCAGCTGTAATTGTTTAACAAAAGAGTATGGAAGTCCTGTTTATGGACACATAGCTAGGCTGGTTCATCTTTAGCCTAGGTCTTCCATCTTCAACGTAGCCTAGGTTGTGTTTAGACTACTCTGGTTGGAGCAGGACCTATTTTTTCCATATCTCTAATGGTGGCCCGTGCGGGGAAGGGTTATTTGCAGTGAAAACCTTAACCGTGAATAAAATAACAAAACAGTTAAAACAAACAAACAAAAAAATTACGCCTTATCAAACATTTTGACATCTAACTAAAAATAAAAATAAGAAATAATTCAAATACTTCAAAACTTATCATTTGGTCATAAATGTGGTAAAATTCTAGAATAAGGGTAATCCGAAGCCTAGCCTATTTAACCAAAATAAAGCTTAAGTATTGTATACATAATATAAAATAAAGCTTATTTATATTGAAAGGGTTTTAGGATTTTGGGGACTTATTTTTGGAAAAACAAAATAAACAAAATATGGCTGAATGTGAAGCAATTAAGGCAAAGATTAAATCATTAAAAAGGAAGAGATCAGCAAGGAAGGGAGTCATTACCAGGCTTTTAACTAGCTTTAGTAGCAAAGAAAATCTAAATAAAAGGGATTATGATACTATTTTCGGTGGTTTAAATAGAATTAAACAGGAAATAATAATTATAGACGAGGAAATTGTTGCAGAAACTGATGGATTAAATGGTGGTGAAGAGACATATACAGCACTTTTGTGTGAACAAGAGCAGAATATTTTTGAAATAGATTCTCACATAAATGAATTATACGCTGCTTTAGATAATCTACCAAATAATTTGGAAGCTACAAATCAAAGTTTGATTGAGGCCTTCAGAAATGTATCCATTTCTAATGATGACAATAAACAACTAAAAGCCAAGTTACCAACATTACAAGTACCAATATTTGAGGGTGATCGAACAAAATTTCAGTCTTTTCTGGAAAAGTTTGATAGTTTAATTGGCAACAAAGATTATATATCTGATGTTGACAAATTCAGTTATCTGCTTAATTATTTAAAGGGCCCAGCCCTAAAACTGGTTGATGCCTTACCAGCAATAGGCAGCTCATATAAAATAGCTCTCGAATTACTAGAAAGAAATTTCCTAAATAAAAAAGAAATAGTAAATGATTTAGCAATAAAATTAAAAAATATAAAACCAGCCAAGGATAACCATCAGGATCTGTACAATTTCTATTGTGAAATTGAATGCATGTTAGGTCATCTACAAAATAATGACATAGATCTAGAGCAGGGGTGGGGAACCTGCGGCCTTAAGGCCGCATGCGGCCTTTTGGGGTACTAGTTGCGGCCTTCTGCCCATTTGACATTCAGAATTCATACCGTACGATAATGGACAGCAACTGATACCCCTTTAGTGTTTTAGGCTATTTCATTAGATCATGGTTTCAGCTTCACTGCTTCTTACACATACAAGCCTTCTTTATGGCTTGAACAATAGGAAATATGGCAACGCTGCCAGTTGAAACTGGCAGTGTTGCCTTACGGCTTACGCCCTTACCTATCAACGATCAACTCGACTGGCTGACTGGATGACAGTTACTGACGATTCTCCGATAGTCACACGCACGCTTGTTTCCTTTAAAACTGTAAATCTTTGATCAATTCGTGTACTATTTTTATTTAAAAATCTTCTGGTACCCCAATCATGTCAAAAACTGTAAAAAGAAAATTAAAGGAAGAGAACGGGAATTGCAGTATTTCATAGTTGCTAAGAAAGATAAAATGATGTGTTTGCTCTGCAACGCCATAATTGCAACAGTGAAGAAACACAATGCATATCAGCATTATGCAACTCATAAGAACCACAAGTATGCTATATTGGAAGGAGAACCCCGAAAGTCTGCACTTACAAAGATGAAACTTCAAAAGCAGCAACAACAGCAAGTATTTAAAACGATGTCAGGCCTAGGGACTGAAATCACTGAAGCAACTTATAAAGTAGCATATATACTTGGAAAAAGAGGTAAGCTATATAGTGATGTGGAAATCATAAAAGAATGCATTGTTGAAGTTGTAGCCTCTTTAGATTCAGACAAGGTTAACAAATACAAACAACAACCTCTTTCAAGAAGGACCATAACTGATCGGCAACATGAATTAGCCCTCAATGTAACTGAACAGCTTCATACAATATGCCAAAGCGAAAATACTTATTATTCGATTGCCTTGGATGAGTCCACTGATATTACTGACTCAGCGCGTGTCATTTTTTATTCGTGTTATAACTGCAGATTTTCAATACTACGAGGAGTTACTGGCTTTGGGTACCCTTACGGGGAAGACACGTGGAATTGACGGCTTGTCTCTCTTCAAAGAAAAATGCCGTGAAGTGAAACTGAATTTATGTAATTTAGTAAGTGTATGCACAGATGGTGCACCTTCCATGAGAGGAAAATGTGAAGGATTTGTTGCGCTACTACAAAAAGAACTGCTAAATCCAGAGAGCTTGATTTCCTTCCACTGTATTTTGCATCAACAGAATCTCTGTGCCAAATCTACTGTTTTAAGTGACACATTAAGTAAAGTTATACGTATTGTGAACTACATTAGAGCAAATGCATCACGACATCGCCAGTTTCGCAATATGTTTATGCTTGATGATGAAACATTCAGTGTGGATCTTCCGTATCATTCTAAAGTGCGCTGGTTGTCACAAGGGCAAGTCTTTGAAAAACTTTTGTCTTTGCGAAAACAAATCACAAGATGTTTTGAGGAACTCAGTGAACCATGTGAATTGTCCAAAAAGGATTTCTGCAGAAATGCTGCATTTCTGTGTGACGTAATGTCAAAGCAAAATGACCTGAATATTTCTTTGCAAGGTAAAACTAAATCCATATATGAAATGTGGCAAAAAAATCCAGGCTTTTCGGAGGAAGCTGCGCTTTTTCAAAACTATCCTTACCTGATCGGAACTTTCAGCTGAACACTTCCCTGAACTGGCAAAGGTAATTGATCAAGATACAAGCAAATCATTAGGGGAATGCGATGTGAAAGAATACACAGCTGTCCTAGACTCCCTGATTGAAGAATACGATGAAAGATTTGAAGATTTTGAGAAACATGACTTCACACTGAAACTAGCTTTCCAACCACACCTGGTTGATGTCTCCAAAGCACCTGAAGATTTACAGATGGAGTTGATTGAGCTATTAAAAGATAATATCCTTAAGTCTCTATTTGATACTAAGAAGGATCCTGTTGAAATATGGAAAAATGCCGTTGAATACCCACGTCTGCGCCAACATGCTCGTCGAATGTTGTCTTGTTTCGGCACAACCTACTGTTGTGAATCAACGTTTTCGTATGTGACTCAAATCAAAACGCGCTTGAGATCTCGGATGACGAATATTCACCTGGAGGACCAACTAAAACTACGGTCAACGATGTTGGAACCAAATGTACGACTCCTGTCCCGCAATAAGCAGTCACAAAAAAGTCATTAAATGGTTTATCACTTTTTCACTTAATATTATCATTATTTCACTTAATAAAATTTTTCACTTAATATTAGTTCTATTGTCAATTATTCCCCCCCCAAAAATAAATGTGCACTTGCTGAATTTTTTATTTATTATAAAAACCCTCACGTATTATCAAGTTTGATTTAAAATTAGTAAATATGTAGATTGTAGACTAAAATATGACATTTTGTTGTACTGTATATGTTAAATTCTCAGCATGCGGCCTAATAGGGTCTTGGTTAAATGAAATGCGGCCTTCCAATGAAAAAAGGTTCCCCACCCCTGATCTAGAGAAATCAGCATGGTTTATCCAAGCCATAATATTTGATTGTTTACCTACCCAAATTAGGGATATTTTCCAAAGAATAACGGGAAATACATACCCTACCCTTGGTGAAATAAGGAATGAATTTCCAAATGTTTTGTCAATGTACAAATCTTCAAAGATTGATTCACAAATAAACCAAACAAAGAAAATTCAAACAAAACCAAAGCCACAACAACAACAAAAAGACAAATCAGAACAAAAAGTGATAGGTCTAACTCCTACACTACAAAATTTTAATGTTACGACAGAATTTGTACGTAAATGTAAATTTTGTTCGGTTGATGATCACAATAGTACACGATGTACTAAATATGTAGACTTAGAATCCCGGATAAATAGGTGTTCTCAGTTAAACCTTTGTACTAAATGCACAGCTGCAGGACATACTAACAAAGACTGCAAAACAAAAATAAGATTCAAATGTGTTAATTGTGAAAGTTTAAATCATGTCTCTTGTCTTTGTGATTCATTTAAAAATTTAAATAAACAAAACACAAAAAAAAATGAAAAAACATTTAATGGACATGTATCAATAAATAATGTCAATAAAAATTCCAGTGTACTCCTACTTACAATAACTTTAGATTTGAAAAATAAAAAAGGTGGGACAACTCCTATAAGATGTCTAATAGATTCTTGTTCCCAACAAACATTTGTAGATCAATCATTAGTTAATCAATTAGGCCTACAAACTCATAAAAATGAACAAGAATTGTGTATAACATCATTTGTCAAAGAAAACGAACAGAAAGAAAAATATAGTACAGTCAATTTAGATCTGAATATACCCACAGAGAATAAAACAACAAACATAGAAGCAGTAGTCATTGAACAAGTTGGTCAACAAAAATTTAAAATACCAAATTTAAAACAAGTAATACAACAACTTAAAAAGCAATATAAAATTGCAGATAGAAATTTAAATGATGATACAATAGATAATGTTCAAATGTTAATTGGAGCTGATTATATTCACTTAATTCAGAAGGGCATAGTCAGAATAGGAGATGAGATAGCTCTAGATACTTACTTGGGTATAGCTCCACTGGGACACAGATAAATATAAAATAACAATGAAAAATAAAAATATATGACTAACAAACTCGCTCTATTATGACAAGGTCTTACACAACTCAACTAATGACATAAATACTGAAATTTTAAATAAATCATTAACAACTGAAGAATTAGATAAAGGTGTACAATAGCTCTGGCTATTAGAGTCAGTGGGGGTGCAAGATGGTGATCATACAGACGAAAATCAATTAATGGTTGAAAATTTTGAAAATACCATCATGTATGAAAATGGCCATTATTCAATTGAACTACCTTGGAAGATCAATAGTCCAAAATTAAATGATAATCTAAAGGTAGCTAAAGGTCATCTCTATAATTTGATGAAAAGATTAAAAAATGACAGTAGAATTAAAATGTATGATGATGTTTTCAAGGACCAGTTAGAAAAAGGCTTCATTGAGGAAGTTAAAGATCACCCCTTTAAAAAAGACAACTGCCATTATCTTACTCACACAGGAGTCTATAGAAAGGATGCACCCACAACAAAACTTAGAGTTGTGTATAACTGTAGTCTTAAAGATTGCAATTAGCATAGCTTGAATGACTGTCTCATAGAGAGGCCTAATCTTATTTCAGACGCTGTAAAAATCCTTCTGAGATTTAGATTAGATGACTATGCAGTTCAAAGTGATATAAGCAAAGCTTTTTTGAGAATTCATCTGAAAAATGACTATGACAAAGATCAACTAAGATTCTTGTGGTTTAATGATCCATATGACTTAAATAAAGGGTTTAAAACATTTAAATTTAATGTGGTTTTGTTTGGAGCAAATGCAAGTCCTAGTTTACTGGCTTTAACCATCAAACATCACTTAAAATTGTATGATGAAAATGATTTAACTGTTCAGTTCTTGAAAGATCACTTCTATGTAGATAACCTTGTAGGATCAACCAAAACAGAGTCAGAATTAAATGAAGTTTACATAAAAGCAGATAAAATAATGAAAGAAGGTAATTTTGAATTAAGAGAGTGGATCACAAATAATGAGAGACTAAATCAAAAAATAAAATCAGAAGACAAAGGATTGACAGAACCAACAAACAGGGTGAAAACATTAGGTATAATCTGGGATTTGAACTCAGATTCTAAAGTTCATGACTAATGTTTTCACGCTGTTCGTTGGTTCTGTCAATCCTTTGTCTTCTGATTTTATTTTTTGATTTAGTCTCTCATTATTTGTGATCCACTCTCTTAATTCAAAATTACCTTCTTTCATTATTGGTGTCAAGAAATTAAATTTATATATAATTTCAAGGTAAGAAGTTCATAAATTTCCCTTCAGTTATTAAATTTAGGTTAAATAAGCTGACATTTCAGCTGTAATTGTTTAACAAAAGAATATGGAAGTCCTGTTTATGGACACATAGCTAGGCTGGTTCATCTTTAGCCTAGGTCTTCCATCTTCAACGTAGCCTAGGTTGTGTTTAGGCTACTCTGGTTGGAGCAGGACCTATTTTTTCCATAGACGTCATCTTTTTAGAATTGATGGTCGGCTGCATACAAATTTAGAGTAGCATTTTCCGTGATAGCGCGCTTCTTCTGCTACAAGACACATCACGCTGTTTACTCGTCTTGACACTTTCTCACCCCACTCGTCGTTCCTTTGTTCGGCATCCTTCAATAGTTTATCTTTCACAGATAAAGTATGAATCTCGCACATTACTTGGCGTTTCCGCAGGAATGTCACATTTTTCACCACAAAACAAACAATTCCTTTTGAAATCAAATTTTTCTTCTGATCGCAATGTACACTCATTCAGTTTTTTAGCTTCTGCTTTTTTCAAATCCCTGGCAATGTTTTTCTCTTTAATATACTCACGTCTGCAAACTTTATGCATTCCAACATTTTTGTCTATATGCAGTTTTATCATTCGATGCACCGTTTAGCACAAAACAGCGAAAAAGTAGTCGCAAACCGCCCCTCAGGGGGGTGGGTTGATGGTCCAAAAAGGGGGATGCTACACTCGGACGGAGGGGAACTCGGATCTTTTCCGTTTGACTGCCGCCATTGAAGCATAAGAGGTGAGTGCCCCCAGCCTTCTTTACTTAGCCTTATAAGGCTAACTAACTAAAATATCACGACCTAACCTAACCAATCGTTAGGTCAACTGTACGACCTTGACGATTGGTTAGGTTAGGTCGTGATATTTTTGTTAGTTAGCCTTATAAAGAATACAAAAAGTTTAATTATGTTTCAATGGCGGCAGTCAAACGGAAAAGATCCGGGAACTCTTCTGATCTTTATTTCTATAGCCTTCAGAAGTATGTACGCAAAATTTCATCTTTTTATAATTTTTTTCCACCAAAATTCCTAATTTGACTGGACTACATTGCTGTTAAATATTAGGTTATCGGTGCGAAACCTCAACCGCCCCTCCACAAATTTTAGGTGATATTTTATTTTCGCTGTTAATGCTTAAAAATATTTGTTACTCTGGCTTTAATGATCTGTTACTGATATGGGTTGTCTAGTCTCCTACCATTCTCTCAGATTACATTTAATCCAACTTTACCTGACTTCCACCTTACAACGGCTCAGACCCGTAAAATAATTATCGATAATGGAACTACAGAATGCCACGGAAGTGCTCTTGACGAGTAAGAGTAGAAAAACACCAACAATGACGAAGTTGAAGAAGTAAAGCCAAGTTTAGAAGTAAAAAAAAAATGCAGAGTTTCACAAAATGCATTTTGACTACACAAATTATGGCGAATCATTGCAAGGTGCCAATAAGAAACAAACCAAAATTATATAATTTTTTAAGGCTCAATAATTCTTTTCTTAAGTACTTTTGTCCTTTATTTTATCCTTAATTTTATACATTTTTAAATTGTCTGAGATAAACTGCCACAAAGAAAACAGGCTTTTATATAAAGATCCTTTTTTAAACGTATGATTTCCTTAAAGACTACTTCTCTGGTATGAGCAACATCCGGATAAAAGGTACATTTTAAAAGTGACAAATTGCGTGAGAAATATTATGTAAAGATTTCTCTACTCAACCACTTGCTGGTTTTACGTAAATATATTCACCGTATGACGCTGTATGTACAGTACAGTGTACAATTGCTCTTCGCCACCCTAAATTTACGCAGTAAAGCCTCGTTTCACCGACTGCCCGATATACCAACTTTCCGTTTCACAGACTTTTCTATCCGAAACATTAAAATTTGTCCGACCGTAAAAATCTGTATGCGGCAAAAACGCCATTATGACTTTTGAGTCTTAAAGCCAGGGCTTGAGTAGAGGGCGGTACGTACCAGTTGTTAATTTTTTTTAATAAATCGTTCCGGTTGTTAACCCCTTGCGGAAGGGGGACCCACCCACACTCTCATCAACGTACGTACTTTCCGCACCTTTGGTCAATCAGTCTGAGACGTTGCTACGCGTGAATCTGCGGCCGTACCACTTGTTCATTTTTTTACAACTCAGGCCCTGCTTGAAACCAATCAGAAAAAGGATTCCTGTACCACTGAAGACAATAGACGTTCATTGGTCAGTCGGTCAGAACAGATACACAAGATAATCTAATAATGAAAGGAAGATGAAACTGATAATGAAAGAACGGAAAAATGTAACCTAATGTGGCTTTTATAAATACCTAAACTCAAATTACACTGGTATGCATATGAAATGTTTTTGTCTGCTGTGAGGGTTTTTTCAACTCATATATAATTCGACCATGCTGAATTCGAAAATGACATTGGTTTTCCTCAATCAGGTCAGGTTTTTTCTCTATTGGCCATTTATTATAAGTCCAATTTTATCCCCAAATTTATTGATTTTTTTAGCTTAAACACTGTAGATACGAGTAATATTATAAGAACACTCGTGAAAAATGAAAACATTGTGTGAATAAATACTTTTATTCATACAATGAATATGGAAAAAAGTTTATTGAGGAAGGAATGAAGTTTTTTTTGCTTTCCGTCTGTGTTTTTCTTCGGGCACGTCTCGCTTCAAACACCAGCAATAGTCCGCCAGCATATTGATATCCCAGTTTCCCTGGTACCTCTCTTCCATTATTTTGATATCTTGGTGAAATCGTTCACCCTGTTCCTCACTATAATCCCCGCAATTTTCAGGAAAATAGTCCAAGTGGGACCACAAAAAGTGCATTTTTATGGACATGCGCGACCCATGAGCTTTGAAAGCTTCCATCAAGTTTTCGACAACGGACTCGTATTCTGGACTTCTACGCTTGCCAAGAAAATCAGTGACAACTGATTTGAATGCCTGCCAGGCATTCTTCTCAGTTGGAGTCATTGCGTTTTCGAACTGAGTATCCTTGATCAAAGTTCGAATTTGAGGACCATCAAAAACCCCAGCATTTAGTTTAGCATCAGATATATGAGGAAATTTACTCTCGAGATATCGGAATGCTGAACCCTCCTTATTCATTGATTTGATGAAATTTTTCATCAAGCCCAGCTTAATATGAAGTGGTGGGAGCAAAATTTTTGTTGGTGGTACAAGGGGCACTGAAACGACATTATGCGACCCAGGTTCAAAATTCTCTCTGGATGCCCATTCACGCTGTGCATAGTGCTTCTCATCCGCTCGGCTATCCCATTTGCAGAGGAAACACGGGTATTTCGTGTATCCCCCTTGCATTCCCAATACGAATGCCACAATCTGAAAAAAAATGAAAATATTTAAAGAATTTAGAGAATTTGTTCTATCAGATAAAAAAATCTATGCATTGGACTGTATCACTTCTGTGGAGAAGTTAAGTGTTCTTATACGCTCTCAAATAACCTTTGGAAAAACAACATAGTCAATAGCAATAGTTTACTTATGATATTAGTATTACCTTCAAATCTCCACAGATCCTCCAGTTATGTTGGTCGTATACGAGAGCATCCAGTAAAATTTTCATGTTATCGTAGCTCTCAGTAAGTTGTACGGAATGTGCTACAGGGACTGATGCAACCCTATTCCCAATGTTGAGAAGTACTGCTTTCAAACTTCGTTTAGACGAGTCTATAAATAGCCTCCATTCTGATGCGTTATATGGCAGGCCCAAGGATTCGATTAGCCCCTCAACATTGCAGCAGTACACTAAGGAAGAGGTATTTTCGTGCACTGCAAAAAACTTGCGGAATTCTTCCTCTCGTTTCCTATACCAGGAGAATGTTGTTCCCGGAGCCAGCAAGTTGTCCTCTCGAAGTCGTGAGCCCAAGATCTCGGCAGCTAATTTGGAAAGCCCTAAATCCCTGGTAAGATCATTAAGTTTGGCCTGGTTGAGAGGCCTCGGCTCATTTGAAGCGGTATTTTGAGGTATATACGACTGGGACTGGTCATTGGCATTGGTCATTGATTCATCATCAGAATCATCGAAGTCCAGGGTTTGAGGTGGGTCGGGTATTGGAATTCCAGGACCATGGGGTACAGGTCTCATAGCAGAAGGAATGTCAGGGTATACAACAATGTGTTTATTCTTCTTGTTAACTCCTGAAAATAGAAACACAGAAACATGGATATAAAACTTGCATATGAAATAGAAGAAGCATTCAGACAGTGGCGGCTCGTGAGGGAAGGCTGCGGTCTGTAAGATATGAAATAGGAGGTCGATGGAGTCTGTATATTTTCTTTCTTTTTCATTCATATTGTCCCTTCGGGGACAATATGAATGAAAAAGAAAGAAAATATACAATCATTGTATATGTAAATGTATGATTACCATTATGGTGAATATTATGCTATATATGGTGAATATTACATTATGGTGAATATTATGTCAAGTTTCATACGAGGATTTCAAAATATTTAAGAAAAATAAATTTATAAGCACACCTTGGAGGTTTGTCATGCAGAAATAGCAATCTGTCACGTGATCCTTTCCTTCTCTCCAAATCATGGGAATTCCAAAAGGCAAAGATTTCGCTCTGCCTTTGCTCCATCTTCTCAAATTTTCAATGCACGTCTTGCAGCACATATGAGGGGCGAAATTTTTGTCCTGGTCCCCTAGCTTAATTCCAAAGTATGCTCTATACATTGTCTTCACAAATTTAGTGATTTGGGACTGGTTATTTGGCATGGTAACCGTCCCACATATGTAGCAGACTCTATTGGGATCATTTTTACACGCTCTATTCATTATGAAATATTTTATCTATATGCCTGAAAAGTAAAAAAAGATATTATACAAGTGAAACAAGTGATGATAGATTTTACTGTTCCAATTCCGCTTTGACAAAATCACGAAAAATTCTATTTTACTTATGAGGCCATAGCCGGATAACCTGAGCTGATTGAGAAAAACGGATTGCAGATTCGAAATCAGCAGGAAAAACTCTATAAGAATCACTTACAAAACCCTTGACAGCAAAATTGATGCATACCAGTGTTATAGGATCAGCAAATGGTCCGCAACCTTTTTGAGGGAGGGGCACTAAGGTTAGGTTAGTTAAATCAGGTTTGGCTAATTAGTTTTTTAGATATACTGTATGGATCAAAAAGGTCAGTACTTCGCTTATGCGGAGATGCGCACGTGTGTGTGTGTGTGTGTGTGTAAACTAAATTAAAAAGTCCAAACCAGTCCACTCGAATATGTATAAAGGTAATAGCCAGGAAGTTGATTTCCTCACGATGTAGGGGGTGAGTGTACCCCAAGGGTCACCTTTAGCCCGAGGGGAAGCCGCCAATTCAACTCGACCCAAGAGCCAGCAGGCGGGAGCGAACCAAAGCCTCCCCATTCAGAGTCCGCCACCGTAACCACTGAGCTACCGCGTGCCCAAATTGATAATAACTTTTACTAATTACTTGATAATAAATAACGTTCGTACTAAAATCTAAACAAACATACGTGTGGGGGCGTAGCGCACCCGAGTTGCTATCACGTAACTGATAAAACTCGTATTTCAGCTTCAGACATTTAGGATAATTCGATTAAGCGATTAATGACTCTGTGAAGGTTAAGTTAGATTAGATTAGGTTAGTAATGCGTATTACCTATGTTTAAGAGTCACGGGTATTACGCGAAATGCCTGAAATTTCTAGGCATTACATAAAATGACTGGTTTCACACACTGACTAACACACACACACACACACACACACACACACACACACACATATACAGGGCTATTCAAACTGATTCATCCGATTTCAACTGAGAATACTTCCGTACCTATCAACCGTGCATCAACTGGGCATACACCACATGAAAGAGAAAATCTTCGAGTTTTACAAGATCACCGCGAGAGGGCTCCAAAGTCACGCCGTGGCCTAGCCTAGCAACAAACAGTCAGTGTGAAAATGGCGTCCGCACAGCAGAAGGCGTTTTGTGTGTTGCAGTTTTCGAGCTGTAAATCGGTAGTCACAGTGCAGCGTGAGTTTCGTCGACGTTACAGAACAGATCCACCGGGTGCTCAGAGCATCCGTCGGTGGTATCGGCAGTTCGAGGAAACAGGATGAGCTCCGAACTCGCATTGTTACTGCCGTAGAGTCAGTGACAACGGACATGCTAGAGCGAGTATGGGAGGAATTCGACTATCGTGTCGACGTTGCTCGTGTAACTAGGGGAAGTCACATAGAGCATTTATGAGGCGAGAGACAAAATTTGGACAGTTTTTCTTTTGGATGATTATCACAAATTACTCTGTATTTGTAACATTAAAAAATATTCTCATTTGAAATCAGGTGAATCATTTTGAATAGCCCTGTATATATAGTAGGGGCACTCAATATATTTTGCTCCACCCTTTTTTCTTAGCTAAATAATAGGCCATAGGGCTGAAATGTCTTTTGGGGCGTAAGTTTGAATTTTTTGCGCTTCACATAACCGAATTTTTCCAATTTAAATCTCCCTTCCTTGTATAAAACCGCTTTTAAACGCCCTTGTATAAAACCGATGGTTAACGCAGTTTCGAAAATGGCGTCTGACAGTGATGTGCGTCGTAAACAGAGAGCTGTTATCGAATTCTTAACCGCAGAGAAGGAAACACTTGGAAATATTCACAAACGTCTACAAAACGTTTACAGAGATGCTGTTGTTGATCGAAGCACAGTTGGACGCTGGTCTAAACGTGCGAGATCATCGGAGAGAGGGAGAGCCAGCCTCGGTGATGAGCCACGCAGCGGTCGCCTGGCATCGGCTGTGACATCTCACACTGTGCAACGTGCTAACGGCATCATTCGATCAAATCGGCGCGTCACATACAAGGGGCTATCACTGGAGCTAGGAATTAGTGAAGGAAGTGTGAATACGATAATTCAGCAACTGGGATACTCAAAAGTGTGTTCACGGTTTGTTCCTTGCGAACTGACTGAAGATCACAAAGCCCAAAGAAAAGAAATTGCTTCTGAGTCGTTGGTTCGATACGAGACAGAAGGGGATGACTTCCTTTCACGAATTGTGACTGGGGATGAGATTTGGCTACACCACTTTGAACCTGAAACAAAACGACAATCCATGGAATGGCATCACGCAGACTCCTCACGCAAGAAAAAGTTCAAAATGGCTCCCTCTGCAGGAAAGGTTATGGCCACCATCTTTTGGCCCATGAAAGGGGTGATTGTGGTGGACTTTATGAAGAAAGGATAAACAATCAACTTCGCCCATTTCATGTCACTATCTTTTATGACGTGTCTATGATGTCACTATCTTTCAACCAATCCGGAATACAGAGGCCTCTATCGGCCTCATATGACCTCGGAGGCCGACGCCACATAGCATATCTTCTGCCCCGGCCTCACTTACCCCTATTCCCCAAGTCTCATCCAAATCTGGCCAGTGGTTTGGCCGGCCATAAGAAACAAATAAAGAAAAAAAGAAAGTCAGGCAGTTTGACCGTCAGAAATATTAGTTTATATAAATTCAGAAATAAACATGCAGTATATATATATATATTTATTTATTTATTTTTTATTTTTTATTTTTTCCATCAATCATTGTTTAAGACATTTGTAATTACAGCTTAAGGGGAAGTAAGATGAAAAGTAACATTTTTCACACTGAGCATCATTCGCTCCATACGCCCATTTCAGGGTACGAGCAGGCAGCTCGCAGCAGCATGGCAAAACAAACAAGGGGTCAATGTACAATTTTTGTTAGTTTTTATTGAAAAAAAAAAAATTTTAATTAAAAACAAAAATATATATATATATATTTTCACTTAGATACAAACACGAAATATGATACATCAAATGATATTTTGAGGATTGAACAATTCTGACTCGCAAAATATTTTTATTGAGCAATGAAATATGATAGTTTCTAATTTATCTCGATTGTCCCAAATACTTTTACTGCAATGAGAAATTGCGCGGTCGCCATAAATATATTGATGTTTCAATATTCATCATGATAATATGCAAAGTGAGTGTGAGGAAATAACCAAAGTTGCGTTTTTGAATTTGACTGAGACTTAATATGGAAGTATTTAAAATTTGTTTAAGTTTCGTTATAATAGGTAAGTGTGTTTGATTAATATCTTTATATAAGTTTTAGTTTTACAGTGACAATTTTTATTTTGTAATTAACACTTCTGATTTATTACCAGTGAAGTTGTTGTCCAATATAATGAGAGGTACTTTCAGTTTCCGTTGAAATGCGACACAGATTTAAAATTTGTCGTATTTGACTGCAAAATGACACTTTCCTCTTTGCGAACTTGACAGTCCTCTAAATAGTTGAAACTATACTTTCCTTGAATTAAACTGAGAGAGCATTTTTGCATCCGAAACTTTAAACAACATAAATAGAAATATTGATATTTTGAATTTATATGTTGTACGTGACTTGAAATCTATTATTTCGTCAACGTTAATGAGGTGCAGGAGTAGTATCACCATTTTTAATTGGACAGTTTGTATTCATATGCTTTGTGGTAACAAAATCATATAAGATGACTTAGTCAGGTTCGGTAAAACTTTATTATAACACATCCATTTATGAACATGCTCCAATCGCCTGTTCGTTTTATTTATCAGAAGGTCTAAATTATGATTGGAAGAAATAAATGGGACATCATATGTATTGTATATTGTCCGCAATTTAATGTGGTTGAGATCAGTGATTTGGATTAAGAATAGCAATAACTCCTCAAAAGTAGATCTCCGTGCATGGGACCCTATCCCCCTCACACACACACACACACACACACACACACACACACACACACCACCTATTTAGCACTGCCTTGTCGGATGAATTATCTTTAAATCTGACATACTGATGACGAAGCGTCAAGTATGTTTTGAACCAGTCAGGGTTATTACCACTTATTCGGCATGTGGAAAGTTTATGTAATAAAATTGCGTACGAAATTGTATCAGATACTTTTTATAAATCAAGGAAGACCAAGGCAGTGTGGTTTTTGTTGTTTCGATTCTGACAGACAGTTTTTAATAGCATGTTTAGGGCATCTCCGTTCTATGCCCATCAGTAGTATGGAGCATTTATGCCGAGGGGGGTGGGAAGGGTAATGTGGGATGATGAGGGAGAACGGGAGTGCCAAGAGGTGGGGGTACTCCCAAAAAATAAAATACTGGATATAGAGTATTGGTGGGATGATGAGGGAGAACGAGAGTGCCAAGAGGTGGGGGTACTCCCAAAAAATAAAATATTGGATATAGAGTATAGTAACTTAACCTAACCTATCCTAATCTAAACTGGAAAATAAAAAAATTGTATATAAATATAGTGTACATGTGACGGCATACTATGAACTTTAACGACCCTCATCTTCAAAGATGATGACCCTATGCTGAAAATCAACACACTGTCCCACTGCTACTATGAATGTAGAGTATAGATTTCACGACAACACTGTCTTAGGCATAATGGTGATACTACACCATCGGAAGTCGAACCTCCGACCTCAGTGTAATAGTTAAAATGCTTATATATATATATATATACACACACGAAGGTAATTCAATAAGCATCCGCACTTTTTATTTTCACAATTTTATTTTCACATCTAATAGATTATAAACACATCACTTCTCAACATAGTCTCCCTGGTTCTCAGTACACTTAGTCCAGCGATCTACAAGCTTCCTAATGCCATCACAATAGAATGTTTTTGGCTGTGTGCGTAGTCAGTCATGCACTGCCTCCTTCAGGTCATCACCACTTTGGAATCGCTGATTTCTCAAAGCGCCTTTTAGTGGTCCAAACAGGTAAAAATCGAAAGATGCCAGGTCTGGACTGTACGCTGGATGATCGAGAACTTCAAATTTAAGTTCTTGAAGGCATTTTCTAGTCTGTGCAGCGGTATGAGGGCGCGCATTGTCGTGTAACAGAATAACACCTTTCGACAATCTCCCTCTCCGTTTTGTGCGAATTGCTTGCTTGTTACTGTAGTTCCACGCACTAGATAATGTTCAAGGATAGGGCCTCGTGTATCCCAAAACAGTGTTAGCATAAATAACTCAGAATGAGTTAAAACTTTATGACTCCAGCCAACTTGCAGACGTTTTTGGCTAAGTACACTAATGTCAAAACCTGTGTCATTTTTTGTGTCCCGTACGACACCATACTTTTTTTCCAATATCAAAGTATTACAACTGATCTTTTCATGCTCTATGACATGGTTGTTCAAACCTGCGCATGCGGGCACATTTGTGCCCGCGAAGCCACTTCGGTGTGCCCGCGAATAGCCCCCAGATAAGGTTTTAGAGACCGGTTAATAGAAAGAATATTGCAATTAAAACCAGATAATAATATTTTTTGTGTTTTATGTATTTTTTATCATAATATTTTTTGTGTATGTCCGCCTGTGCTCCAGCATTTGCAAAATGTGCCCGCCTGCGAAAAGGTTTCAGCAACCCTGCTCTATCACCTTAACTTGCCTAGGTAGTGGATCATCTGTGAACCACATATAACATTCAACTCTATAAGTAGTATCGAATATATAGGCAAATAATGTTTCTGAATGTCCCGTACGACACCACACGGAATCACCCTGTAATTATTACATGCCTATCACAATTGAAATTCACAGAATTTGAAAAATATTTTATTAATCCTATTATTTTCATGTTTTCTTTATTGTCTTTAAAAAAATATTTCTTCGTTAATGCAACTACCACTATCCCACCATTGAAAACTAGGGCCTATGTACAGGGTGTTTATAAAGTCCCTATCTATTTCAGTGAAAATGTGGCAAAAATGGTAAAATTCAATAACAATATAACAGGAGGCATACATTTAATGAATACTTAAGCATGTGGTTCTACATGAGATGAGCACCATCAGTATCTCTACAGAGTACGAATCTGTCAGCAGCATTGCGGAACACATTTTGAAGCATGACAGGGGTTATTTTTGTAACTGCTGTTACGATATGAGCACGTAAATCTTGCAGATCTGTAACCTTTGTTTGATAGACGTTTGATTTGATAAAGCCCCATGCAAAGAAATCTAAGGGCGTTAGGTCAGGAGATCGAGCCGCCCAGGGCCTGTTGCCTCCACGTCCGATCCACCGATTTGGAAATCGTTCATTTAGGTACTCCCGAACAATGTTTGCGTAATGACAAGGTGCCCCATCTTGTTGAAAGACGACGGTGTTTAAAATGCCATCTGAATGAAGCTGGGGCATTTACGTGCTCGTATCGTAACAGCATTTAATAAAGTTTTTAGGTTGAGGAAGACGGCTATTTCAAGTAGTCCATCGAGGATGAATCGTCAACGAGTAGACACTAGTCCGTTATTACCATTGTTTTTACTGAAGGTGTTTAGATTAGTTTAACACATCAATTGTGTTTCAACGCAGGTTTGATCCGTATTGCGACTCACAGTGAACATGCAAATAATACAGTATGAAGGGGTGTTACTAATCGTTACTCTTGTTGTACTCGCGGTAGCCGACCACTTCTCAAATAACATAAAGATTTTCGACATCTCATCAACAGTGAAATAAATAGTATTACGTTTAGCGAAGTCTGTACGTTTATAATTTGTCTCCAGCACATAATTAATTGCGCCACTGCTACGTTTAAACACACTTACTGATTTGGAAAAAGTCATGTTATATTGAACGTTAAGGATACTGGTTAGCGGTAGCGCCATATTTCTTTGTTACTGTAGGTGCAGGTGTTTCATGCTGCTGCGAGGAGACTTCCGGATAGCACATCACGGATCTCCAAACTCAAATGCTGGCGTGAGACGGACTGCTTGCTTCAGTTCGTGCCGCTGACCTGGTGGTGAGTCATGCATCTTAGGATCCAGGCGCCACCTGTTGGTGGCTCGGTGACTGGGGTGCACTGGATGAAACATGTAAGGATATGCACCAAATTGAAAATAGTTTCGGGCCGGATAAAAAGTAAATACACAAAATTATTTAACACGTTAAATGATTCGATAGTAAATCACTTAACATTGATGGGCTCTATTCGAGAACTAGGCGTGACTATACTGTTCCACTCTAGGGACAAAAGGTACTCGTTACCAAGTTCTATTAAAAAGGTACACAAGCCTTCAGCTATGACCTCACTAGACACCTCATCGTGGTAAACGTTGATATAGCGGTAAAAATATCTTAAATTGTCCATGATCACCAGTTTAACGTTTTTTGTTGCGGGAGTATAGTCGATGAGGTGTAACATGGCATAATAAGATTTGTTGTTCCATTCGTCAACAGTTTCATAATCCAGTCTGTTTTTTCCACTGAACGTTTGCTTCACTATGACTATGTCCTTCAACACAACTTAAATTCGATACTTGCTCCAAGATGTCTTTACCATTTCAAACCCCAGTGATACTCTCGTTAGAATAGCCATAAAGCACTTGAGTATCCTAATTCTTCATCCTCGTGTGAATTAAGGTCGATTTAAAACCTTCAAATGATGCGTGAAAGGACAGACGTCGAGTATTCACTACATCTTCAGATTTTACAGAATACCACTTTATAAATGTGGTGCAAGCAATATCAGAAGCTGCCATCGTTATTATAAAGTTAAATTTGGGAGAGGAGTATAATCACATGCAGGTAATTATGATAAAACTTAGAAGTAAAACTTCAACAGCTCAGTACCTGTGCACGACAGCAATGTTTGCGAACAACTAACGAGATTAAACACAACGAACGATGATGTCACCCGTTTGTGGGGGAAGCCTATACAACAGTGGTTCCCAACCTTTACACCACCAAGGACCCCTTTCATTTTTATTTTTTTCCCACGGACCCCATGCTTTGAGAGATTCCGTCTCTCATTTTTTACTATCAAATAAAAAACATATAACTGAGTATGCATTTAAAAAAACAGCAGTATTAAAAAACTTACTTGTTTAATGAGATGGTTGATATTGCTCTGTTAATATTATGTTCCGAATTTCAAATTCAATGGTAGACAGTTTTAGTGTAGATCAAGTTTCGCATTCATCCAGTTTTTGTATTTTGATTTTATATAAAACAACTGGGAGAAAGCCTGCTCACATAAATATGTAGTGGGAAACGGCATTAAATACTTCAGTGCTTTGGATGCCAGTTCAGGGTACTCTATTTTCACATATAACCAAAAGTCTGATACGTTATACTGAATGAAGCTTGACCTCAACGAGGTGTCACATTAAAGTCCAACAAGGCTATTTTCTTCACTTGCAGTTAAATCTTTAACATTTTTACATCTACATTAAATGGATCCCTAATCCACTTGTTATTGGCATCAGGAAGAGGAAAATAATCCCTAAAAATGTTCTTCAAACTCTGCAAGTGCTGAATGATAAGGTTTCTTATTTGTTTAGAGAGGTCATCATCGAGCACTGTAAGAAAATCATTGAGTGTTGGAAATGATTCAAACACACCCTTTTCAAGACGTTCTGACCACAAGTCTAATTTCATAATCATGGCTTCCACTTTATCTTCAACTTTAAAAATAGGTACAGCTCTCCCTTGTATGCTCATATTTAGGCCAGTCAAATTTTAAAAATATCAGACAAATATACCGCCATAGCTAGCGACAAAAAATTATTGAAATACTCGCTTCCTTGAAATGTTTTATCACGGAGAAATAGTGGTATTTCATCACGCAACTCAAATAAGCGGGTAAGTACTGTACCTTTCGGTGAGACAGCCAACGCACTTGAGAATGTAAGAGCAGCTGTTCATGCGCATTACCCATCTCTTCACAAAGAACATTAAAAATATGTGAATTTATAGGATGAGCTTTGATAAAATTAACCACTTTCACTGCCTCATCCAGCGTAGTCTTCAATTTTCCTGGCATCTTTCTTGCTGCCAATGATTCTCCATGTATGCAGCAATGAGTCCATTTGATATTTAGTATGATAGGTCGAATATTTGCAATGAGTCCATTGTACTTTCCTAACATTGCAGAAGCCCAATCAGTACTGACTCGTACACATCTTGACCGCCCAATTTCATTTGCAATTATGAAGTCATTCAAACTATTAAAAATAGCCTCACCGGTAGTATGTGTTGGCAATGACTGACAGAATAGAAAATCTTCACTAATTTTACCATCGGATTCATACTGTATGAATACAAGCAAATCACCAATGTTAGAAACATCTGTACTTTCATCTGTTTGCAAAGAATAATATTCACTTTTGAGCACTTTTTTCACTAGCTGGTTTTTAACATTATCAGACAGGTCTTCAATTCGCCGCTTCGCAGTGGTGTTTGATAATGAAATCAAATTATAATTTTTTACTGCTTTGTTTCCCAGCATTCTAGATGTAATTGCTTTAGCAGCAGGTAGAATTAGTTCCTCTACTACTGTATGTGGTTTTCCAGTCTTTGCTATTAATAGGGACACTTCATACGAAGCAAACACAGCATTTTCATTATCACAGCCAGTTGCTATTTTTTCTATTGATTTTTGTCTTGCACGCAGTTCTAGTTGTCTCCTATGAAAATATTCAACAGGGTTGTTGATGTGTTCTTTATGTTTTGTTTCTAGATGCCGGTGAAGTTTCGCTGGCTCCATACTTTCATTGGATAATGTTTCATAACAGAGAACACACTGTGGCTTCTGTTCATCCTCAGAAATTGTGTATGTAAATGCAAAGGATATATAGTCATCACAATATTTACGATTTTTGCGTTTTGATTAATGAGTCAGTGTTTTTCATTTGAACATGTTGCACCTTCATCTGTGTTATCACTATTTTTCGGTTTTAACGTTGATCTAGATGTTAACCTCAGATCCATAATTATCAAGGGTTCATATGAAATGACATAGATAACTGTCACGGATGTAATGCAAATGAGTAATAAAGTTAGGTAAGCGCACAGACACTTAAGCACTGTTCACTGGCACCGGTCGCTTAATTTTGGTTGTCACTCTGGACTCGTAACGGTACCACCTTGTCCAAGGTCGATCACGTAATGGGCGTATTCAATTCGGGTACTGTAACTGCCTGACATGTGGCTCTAGTCCACCAATCACGTTCTAGAAATTCCTATGATGTCATCAACAACCAATCAGAGTTTGTGATCAACATGAGATGACCAGTGTCGCCATACTGAGTTGATATAATTCCAACCAAGAGCATGGAAACTTGAAATTTTAGCCTGAGCGGCCTTATCGTGGGTAAATATACGATTTCCGTTGGAGCCTTTTGAAATATTGAACATAGCTCACGGGCTCCCAGTACTACTTTCGCGGACCCCAGGTTGGGAACCCCTTCTATACAACATGACCAGACAGGAAATCCAAATCAAACAGCTATTCGTATGCTCATCCACACAATGGGCGGAGTCAATACATTATCTCCAGACGGGAATATTACACACACACATATTCATTTACAGGTTAAAGGAAAATTATATGCACAGCTTAAAACGCAAAATAATTAATTTAAAGTACACATGTTAAATAAATTATAAAATAATTACTTAAAGTAAATAAACATTCAGTAATAATAATAATAAGAAGAAGAAGAAGAAGAAGGAAATAAACGAATCCAAACTTTAAAATAATTTATATAATAAATAAACAGTAAAAACCTTAAAAATGATATCAATAGATTAAGTCAAAATATGTACACTGACTAATCACTTCCCCACGGAAACCAAAAGGAACAGTATCATAAGTCCCAGGTAACGTAATGTTTCCTGTAGGTATTGCGACACACCTTCGTCCCTCTAAGCTTCTTCACGCCGCCGAGTTTTTGAGCGCGAAAGTTATGCGTTCTCACAACCAGGTGAAGAGGAGTGGCATCGTCATCATGTACTTGTTCTTCTAAACTCCCTAGATTTCTAAGAAAAGTGAAGTTGATGATTTGACGGTTTGCCTGGTTTAAAGTGATGCCGTTCGCCTTCACGATGCACTTGAAATTTTCACCGATCCTCACACATATTTTGTAAATTTTTGGCCTCGTTGAAAGAAAAGAATCATTATAAGCATTGTTCCCATAATCGTCCTTGAGGAACTCGCCTATACGAGGCATATAATCATCCTTCGCCGTAAACACCACCACACTGTTGGTATCGGCGTACAGGACCCGTCGACCCAGAAAATTTATTAAGCCCCAAAACTTGATACGCTCGTAAGCCGTTGTAAAACAGGCACAGGAATAGTATGGCCGCAAATGGGAGAATGCATATGCAATTGCAATTTGATCATATGACTGCCAGTGCCAACCCCCTTCCCCCTTGTTGCAAGACCCCCTCCCCCAGTGTTAACCCCCAGGGTGCCAAAAAAAAAGGGGGAGGGGAACTCAACAAGCTGAGGGAGTCCACCTAACCTCTTTGGGGGAGAAGGTTGGACGGTCTCACCCCCCAAAGGGGTATACCTAACCTAAGAGAGAGAGGAGAAGAGAGAGGAATAGACCATCCAGCTTCTGCGAGAGGCAGAAACTTAATGAGAGCTCAAGGTAGCAACACTTGACTTAGAACTCGAAATCCGCCAGTTGGCTTTTCCGCCAGTTGACTTAGAAGATCTAGAAGGCAGGTGTATGTGTACATATTAATTAACTTTTCAGATGCCAGATTGCGCTATTCAGATATTCTTGACAGTTGGCTTAGAAATCCGGCAATTGGCATAATCTGCCAGTTGGTTTAATCCGCCAGTTGGTTTAATCCGCCAGTTGCCGGATTAAAGAGTTAAATTATTCTTGACAGTTGGCTTAGAAATCCGTCAGTCGGCTTAGAAGGCGTAACCAGCCATTTGGTATATATATTCCTATCACTCCAGTTATTCCTTAATATTATATACAACCAAAAGAAATAAATAAAAACCACATTACATCATTCTCTTTATTTAGACGAGTTAAGGGAAATAATTCACGAAATATATAGGAATTAGATATACATTCAAAAATAATATACAGCAAAAATACACACATTAAGCGAAGAATATATATACATTCTTGAATAATATTATTTCAGGATAAAACTATATAACCATTTAATATACGTACGAGCAAATACACCCAAATACACCAAAACTTATATAAAAAATAGTAACAGTACAGGATAAAACTATATACCCATTAATACATATATAAACAGCAAAACCTATATAAAATCAAAAGGCATACACCTTATATTCTACCGCGCTTAACTAACATACTAAACTCGCACGTGATCGAGTCTACAGTTACATCATTGTTGCTTTGTACTATACAATAAATACGATTTAGCATTATTTCACCACTCAAGGTGTGCGGGCGCCTATACTCGATGTAAAGGGACTTCATATCGTTCAATACTATTTTTGTGCCCACCTTACAATTGGTTGGCAAATTGTCTTTAAACACGGACAGAATACAGTCAAAAGCACGCATAAAGAGGGCGTCGTTAACCACAACGTCATTATTAAATACAAATTCATAAACAATCCTTTCCAATCGAGCGACAATTGAAATAATCTTCTAAGTCGTAACGACAGCTGCTCATTATATAGAGGTACAATTCTTCAGGGTGAACAGTGTAGGCGAGCTCTGCCCTGTACCGCTCAAGTCCTTTGTACCAAAGTTCATGATATTTCGAAGAGTCTAAACATTTTAAATGAGCATCCAGCTCTAGACCATTCTCACCTTGTTCATTTCTACACTCGATAAACCCGTCGAGCAGAGCGGTGTATGCGTATTCAAGAACCGTGTCAAAATAAATCATATCCGTAACACGCGCGTCTAATATAGGCTTCAGCTTGCGGAATCCGACGACTTCAAACATTCTGTCGAGGATGAATCGGTTTCGCTTAGGGACAAGAACGTTATTATCAGATGCATTCTTCCACATCATTCGTATATCAATGCATAGCTGACCGTTATTTATACACAACGTACAAACAATGGCATATGAGGGGGCATCACTAATCTGTTCTCTTCTTGTACCTACATCTGCAGGTATTTTATAACGGTCCTCACCCCACTTCTCAACTATCACGAAAACTCTATTCATCTCCTCAACACTTAAATAAATAATTACGTTTACCAGAGTTTGCTTGTCTACAAGCCGTTTCAAGTACATACTTAATGACACCGGTTTCACGCCTGAACACGCAAAATGACTTCGTCACGGACACATCGTACACGGCATTGAGAATGCTTCTCAAAGGAAGTTCCATCGTATTCGAGGAGTGCACGTCCAGTCGGTTCAAGCTCTGAGATGACTGAGCCACGGCTGGGCGAATCGGCTCGACGGGGGAGTGAGTCACACCATAAGCTGTTGAATCGTGTACGGGTTTGTTCTAGCATGAATCACGCGTGTACTTGTACCCATTATACCGGGCAATTTTTCCGACACATGGGGTAATTTCAGTTGTAATGTTTTATCGGAATGCGCACTAGACGTTCATTTTCTCCACACATTAACAATCTGGTGCACTATTTGAGAGAAACATATGCCCGTATTTATCCTTTTTGCTTAACAGTCGATACTCGTCTCTAAACTCCATTAAAAATTCACACAGGCCTTTAGCCACAACTTCACTGCGAACCTCGTCATGATATATATGAATGTAGTGGTAAAAGTACTTTAGCTTGTCCATGATGACAAGGTTAACGTTCTCAGCCGCAGGGAACACGTACTCGGTATGATGCAGTATGACATAATACCACTTGTCCTACCACTCACCAGCAAGACTCATTACCCATACCTGTTGCTTCTCTTCTGCACGTGTTGTTTCTTTCACCTCACGGTATATGTACGCTTTTATACAGTTTAACCCTACAACGTAGTTCAACGTAGTCCATTACATCGTTTGTGCCGCGAAATCCGGCAATGCTCTCGCCAGAATATCCATAGAGTATTTGAACATCTTGTCCCTCAAGCTTCGCGCGATTCAATGTAGCCTTAAAAGTCTCAAAGGAAGGTGGCCTAGGCCGTCTTTCAGTATTCACCACATCTTCCGACTTTACCGAATACCACTTCATAAACATCGAACATGCAATATCAAAAGTAGCCATCACTATTTTTCGTCTACGTGAGAAAATACACGTCTGAGTTCCAGGGCTTGCATAGGTCAACTGAGCACGCAGGGGTAGAGATATACCCAGGTAGTAGCAGGAGTCACGTGACCCTTTGATTGAGCTTACAGTGGGCGGAGCTTAGGATTTTTTCCTGTACATACGCACTCAAACACACACACACACACACACACACACACACACACACACACACACACAAAGGAGAAAATGAAACCCTAATTGAAGCGTTTACAAATGTACGTAATAAATAAACATATCGTTAACAATAGACACATATACATAACAATCAAAGATTATGGTATACAAAGGGTACGGTATGATAGGTACCAGGCACCTGGTAACGTTTCCTATAGGTGTTACGGCATACCTTCGTACCCCTAAGTTTCTTCACGCCCCCTAGTTTCTGCGCCCGAAAATTGTAGGTTCCCACAGTCAGTTGGGGTGGCTGGTGGCCCTCATCTTCCAAGCACACTAGATCCTTCGCCTGGTTAATCGTGATACCTTTAGCCTTCACGATATATTTCATATCCTCCTCCACCCTCACCCGTACCCCATAAGTTTTTGGACCTGTTGATACAAAGGAGTCAGCATATGCACCATCACCATACTCATCCTTGATCTCGTCAGTCAACTCTCCGAGGAATTCCCCAATAGGCGGCGTGTATTCACCCTCCCTCTCCGTGAATATTATGCTATCTGTGTCAGCGTACAGCACCCTCCGCCCAAGAGAGTGCAGTAGCACCCAAAGCTTGATGCGTACGTATGCCATGAAGCTGGCTACAGGTATGTTTGTAACCTGTGAGGTATTTGTGGCCAGTTCGGTGATGTTGTACTTTATTATGTACGTGTTACCAACATTCACGATCTCCATAACCTCTCTATCGGGGGCATTGGCATAATCCCACACCTCGTTATAACTTTGGGATAGGTGAACGTTCCCTTTACCCGTATTCTGTGCAAACTTGCCCCAAAGACTATTTAGGCACAATTTTACACTAAAACGCTTGCCAGAGTTCTTAACAATTTGGGCCCGGTCAAGTTGTATCCCTTCATAGTCATGGTAACGCTGAACATAAGCCGATTTTTCACCCTCGCTCTCAACCCCTCGCCCTCGCGGGTAGCTTGATGCTTCTAATTTATCCTTCACAAAAGTATTTATATACGGCGTGAAAAAGGTGGAGAGTTTCTGAAACCTCCACACCTCATATATCTTCAATATTCTGTAACCATGGCGGATGGCTAGGGACACCTCAGGACTTGTATAAACACCTCTGATCTTCCGCTGGTTGGTTGTATGATTACAGGACCCATTATTCTCTCTGCGCACTTCACGCACAGGGGAAACATGAGTTTGTGATCTATAACGACGGGTAAGATCGGCATCCATAAATCGCGATGGGGGAGCACGTCTACGAAAGAGAGACCGAAATAGTACTTGTTCAAATTTGTTGAGAACACCTCGATGGTCGGCAGGTCAGGTTCCACCAGTTTTTCAGGTGCACCTACGGGGTACGGATTGTTCTTCATCACGTACGGATATAAAGAAAAGAAGTAGTAATGGAGTTTCACGCCCTACGTAGGTGGAAAGTGTAGCTTGAATGGGTTTGTACGCCCTCCGAACAAGCTATCACCGCATTTGAGAGGATCCAACACCATTGAACGCTTGATCGTGTTTATTTCTTCACGGTATTGTCCATCTGTTTCCAGCCGTGCATCATACTCATGCTCCCACAAGATCTTGTGAGTGAACTGGGTACCTATAAGCTGATCGCGGGTGTGGGTCCATGCAAGACTGTCGGCAGGAGATCTACCGTGGATATCTCCTACGATTCCACACTCGACGTGTGCACCCATGCCACCAGCAACCGTTAGCAGCTCCATCAACCTCTGCGACGTCCACTCCTTCCTCATCACCTCCGCGCGCAAGATCAGTCGTAAAGTGAAATTCAATCTTCAAACTTCTTTTATTTTGAACATGTTCTTTTTGCGGCTCCGCTCATTGGGAGGGGAGTGATGTGGAAACCATTAAGAAAAATTACAAATTAAAATTAATATTTAGGCGCAATAAAATGCATATAAAATGTAAAATGTATAAATAAAATTAATATACACAAATAAAATTGAAATGTACAAATAAATCCTAAAAGTTGTCTATTTTCTCACATTTTGTCAAATTATATTAGTTGCCCCTCTTTATATTCCCATTTTTAAGTGTAATTATATTCTTTGTAAATATTTTGTAAACTTTAAAGGTGTAAGACTGTAATAATAAATAAATGTAATGTTTTTGGATCTCATCTATTTGAAATTGTCATATAAATATCATTTAATGATTTGAATAAGAGCATAGAACCCAGTCTTGGAAACCTAATAAGACTAACTCGCTTCAAACCTCTTCCATTTTTCATTCTGAGTTTGTATTGTGTGGTGTCATCGCCTCACACCACAAGGACAGTGATAAGAGAAACGGGAGTTCTAGCACTTCTACTACTTAACGCCACCCCGAATACTTCCCTATTCGATTGGTTTCTACAATTTCCTTCAATATGTTTATTTTAAATGGTATAGAATTAACTTTAGAATTAACTTCATTTAACCAACAAACTCAAAACAAAAAATCATGCTCAACAGGGTTCGTGAACTGCCTTGAAGTGAAACGGGAATACTACTACAAATATGAAGGGCAAATAATGACAGGCATTCCTGAATTGAAATCCCAAGTAGCTGGCGTAAGCCTCAGGTGTAAAGTGAGAGTTCAGGTCTTACAGAATCTTTCTCTTCTAGTGAAGGTATTTTTAAATTTTATATTATTATTTACTTAGAATAACTCGTACGATATAGAAAGAATTTTGGACTCTAATCTTGTTCAGCTGCTGATGATGCTGCTGAAATACTATAGCTTTGTAATAATAATTAATATATATATATATATATATTATATATATAACAAATAAAATCCTCAAAAAAGTTAAAGCAAACAAAAAACTAAAAACCGCGAAGGTTTTCGAGAGAAACTACTTCATCATTCAGGCGACAATACTAAAACTAACAGTAAGAGTCAAATTTTAAGAGATAAATACTAAAAACGTCATGCTTCAAGCAACTTAATTCGGTGCAAAATGTTTCGAAAAACGAGAGATTTTGAGAACAAAAAATTAGTCATGAGATCAAAAGAGAAAGTTTCGTGTTTTATATTAAAATTATCGGTATTATTTATAATAAGAGATTCAACAGGTCTTTGTTATCATTATTATTAATGTTTAAAAGTAAATAATGTTAATGCTATGTTCGCTATTTGAACGATTTGTGACCCCTCTTATCTACACTGCCAATTTTATTATATCAGGAAATCTTTTAGAAATTGACTAAGAATAAGACTTTGAATGCTTTGGTAGGCCTTTTTAATGCGCAGCAACTGCTGGACATCGTTACCCTTCAACTTAATCTTGTCTCGCAGATTCCTTGTTCACTCGTGGTCTTTTACAAAAAGAAAAAAATAAATTATCAAACTTTTCTTATAATACTGGAGTATATAACATTCCATGTAGAGGCTGTTCTGAGAGCTATATTCCTGAAACTACAGATTTCAAAAGATGCCTTTATCAACATAAATATAGTTCATAAGTAACAGTGAAATGAAAGAAGACATTAAAATTCGACCTTTCATAGACATCGTTCAAACAGCGAACATAACATTAATATTAATAATGCTCAGTTACTTTTGAACATTAATAGTAATAATAAACGAAAACTTGTTGAATTTTCTATTATAAAAAAATGACGATAATTTTAATATAAACCATGTAACTTTCTCTTAAGATCTCCCGCTTTTCGGAACATTTTGCGCAGGTTTGAGTTGCCTCAAGCATGATGTATTTAGTGCTGATCTTTTAAAATTTGACTCTTACTGTTAGTTTTAATTTTGCCACCTGAATGATGAGAGTGACTTCTATCGAATAGCTTCGTGAGTTTTATTTGTTCTATCTAATATCCATTTCATTGATTTACATTATAGTTTTTTATATATTCTAAGCCAATAGGAAATAATCGAATTACAATTACGTAATATTAACTCTGAGTGCATATCGTAATATCAATAAAATTCTAACAGTACGGCTCTAAAATATTGTCCACTGTGTCTGTTTCAGAACAGAGAATTAAAAAGGACTAACTGTATTCTGAATCTAAAATGTCTAAAAAAGTAGACTCGGTTTCTGAGTAAGAAAAGAACCGTTTCATCCACTCTCGATTTGTTCACTATTAACTTCTTTTAAAGTAAATTAAAAACCGAAGCAATGAAGGCTTCTTAACCATATTTTCGATGTGATGTTTCCCAAGCCAATTTAACCACCTTTATACTTAAATACAATTTTTGGAATTCAGTTATCGCATATCGAGGTTGGGGACTTCAACGGAGAAGTAGGATGCCAGCTTCGAAATGAAATGAATATAACGTACGAAGAGATTAAAGTTCACAAGAGTTTAATGGAAGAAACTTTTACAGTTTTTCTGGTTGATAAGGTAAATTATCGACTTAAGGATTTTTTTTAAAGCAAAGTTAATAATAAATAATTTAGTGAAGTTTAATGATTTTTATGCGAACCCAAAGTAAAATCCTATCTACTCCAGTCTCTCTCTCTCTCTCTCTCTCTCTCTCTCTCTCTCTCTCTCTCTCTCTCTCTCTCGAGGGTTCAACGATGTCGATTTTAGAAGTATGTTTAGTTTAAATGATAACCCAACTCGCAACAATGGTTGGAAGTTGGATTTGAAACGGTTTAGGACTAGTGTGTGTGGGAATTACGTTACGTATAAGATCTGTGACACATGGAACAGGTTACCTTCGGAAGTTGTGAACAGTTCCTCTGTGGATCAGTTCAAGAAAAGGTTAGACGAAATCTTGCACACTATTTGAGTGTGTAAAGACATTTAGGACCTCAGTCTGCGGAAATTTCTTTTCCTATAAAATAGTTAATATCTGGAACCAACTTCCCTCAGAGGTTGTTTCCAGTGAAAGTGTAAATCTGCTTAAAAATAGGCTAGACAAAGTACTGAACACACTCATAGTTTAAGATTAAAACCTCAGAAAACTCTGCAGGAGTTCGCTTGCTCGGTGTCTCTGTGAGCAAGCTAAATATAGAGCTATTTATATATTCTCCACTTTCCTGTAAAATTTCCTTGGCTACTTTTCCAGGGTCAAGGTATTTTCTTCAACCTTTTTCCGTACCTGCCTCTGGCAGGGAGGGAGCGGAGGGTGGGGAGAGAGCCTTCTACTTTTCTATCCAGTTTTCTACTACTGCTAGGATAGTTGAAAGAAAAATAAACTTTTACAAAGTTTTCCCTGGCAACCGTTGCCATTGGTATCTCCTCGGTATGGGCCGCAAGGCCTTTTGAGGTACTTCTTTTCCTTGTAACTCCTTGTAACTCCTTGTAACTCCCCTGCGGAAGTTGCCCCCTCGTTAGTGAGGGGCTCTTCAACTCCCGACAGCCCTGGCTGTTCGGGAAACGGGTCGTGCTAGGGGGCGGTCAGAATAGGGAAGGCTCCCTCCGTGCAATGCTTTTTAATGCTAGGTCAATTAGGAACAAGTTTTGCGAGCTACGGGCGCTCTTAGCATCAGAATACCAGGATATCGTTGCTATCACCGAGTCCTGGATTCATACTGATCGTAGGGACTACGTTGGGGAGTTCGAAATTCCCGGGTATAGAATGTTTCGCAAAGACCGCACCCGTGGGGAGGGGGGTGGGGTACTAATATACGTCAGGGACACGTTGAGTCCGGTTGACTGCCAGTTCCGGTCGGAACGGGAGCTGCTTGGCGTCGATCTGAACGTGGGAGGGACGAACTATAGGTTAATCTTGGTGTACAGACCTCCGCATCTCCTCCTCGAGGACGATACAGCCCTGTACACCGAACTCAGTAGCCTGCTAGGGGATAGGGTGTGTGTAGTTTTAGGAGACTTCAACTGTCGCGGCATAAAGTGGGAAAACAGGACTGCCGATGCTGAAGGGAGGAGGCTAGTTGACTTTGCTGATGAGAACTTCCTCACTCAGTGGGTCAACGAGCCTACACGAGGCGAAAGCGTTCTAGACTTAGTATTCACGACCGAAGACAACCTCGTCACTGGCCTCACCGTTGACGAATCGTTGGGCGGGAGTGATCACGGTCTTATTAGGCAGAGCTGGGCATTTGCGGCATATTTTGCGGTACTGCGGTACTTGCGGTACCACCGCACTACCACCCCGGGCCCCCATAACGCAGTACCGCAAAGGATCGCTGAAAGTACCGCAGTACCGCTACCGCATTCAAATTTCCGCGTACCGGTTTGGTACCGGTTTGGTAGTGCAGCAGTACCGCAGTACCGCAATATGCCGCAAGTGCCCAGCTCTGTTATTAGGTTCCGTGTGTGCGTCCCTCGGGTGAAGCGTAGTAACTCGAGAGGCAGTAAGCTCGATCTCCGGCGGGCGAACTTTGTTAGCCTCAGGGATAGCGTAGCAGAGATGGGGTTAGAGGTTGGCGGCGATGTTGAGGGAGTGTGGAGTGCATTCCGGGATGAGTTTATGGTGCTGCAGTCTGCTGCCATACCCTCAAAACCGGTCACCCCTGCTTCAACGCAGCCTAAGTGGTTCAATCGTGGCATCGCTTCGGCTATCCGAAAGAGGAAAGTAGCGTATAGGAGGGCGAAGGCCAATCGTTCCCACGAGAACACTGAAGCGTATGTCCGCCTGTGTAGGGAAGTGAAGGCGAAGGTTAGGCTAGCGAAACGTAACGAAGAACTACGGGTGGCAAGCCTCTGCAAGGGGAACCCTAAGGAGTTCTTCAGTTATGTTAATAGTAGAAAGCCCATTAGAAGCATGATAGGTCCTTTAAAGGACGGAAGCGGCGTTCTGCGGACCTCCGACGCGGACATCGCTAATGTGCTTAATGAGTACTTTGCGGGAGTGTTCACCAGGGAGGATACCCGCGTCATCCCCGAGCCAGCTGTGAGGCACGAAGGTGCTGACCTGGATAGTGTTAGATGTACCGCGACAGTCGTTGCTCATAGAATAGACAAACTGAGCGCGTTTAAGGCTCCTGGGCCAGACCAGTTTCTCCCCAGTGTTTTGCGAGAAGTGCGCGACCAGGTGGCTCCCCACCTGGCTACAGTCTTCAACAAATCGTTGGTGATGGGCCAGGTGCCTGGTGACTGGAGGGAGGCCAACGTGACCCCTATCTTTAAGAAAGGGGATCACGAAAGTCCAGGGAACTATCGTCCTATTAGTTTCACTTCAGTTGTAGGTAAATTATTAGAAAGGATAATAGCTGATAGAATCGTTGACCATTTGGATTCCTACAAGCTGCTTGGGGACTCCCAACATGGGTTTAGACGGCATAGGTCGTGTCTCACCAACTTGCTCGAGTTTTTCCACGTCATGTTGAGTGAGTACGATAAGAGTAGGGCGATTGATATACTTTATCTCGACTTTCAGAAAGCCTTTGATAAGGTACCTCACCGCCGGCTAATGGCGAAAGTGCGCGCGCTGGGTATCGGTGGGGAAATAGGTAGGTGGATTGAAAACTGGCTGAGGAATAGGCGGCAGAGGGTGGTAATTAAAGGGGCTAGTTCGGGTTGGGCCTCGGTCACTAGTGGGGTTCCTCAGGGTTCCGTTTTGGGGCCACTGTTGTTTACCATTTACATAAATGATATCGACGGTGGCATCGTCAGTCGGATCGCCAAATTCGCTGATGACACCAAGCTTGGGTCCAATGTTGGGACGCCCGAAGCGATCGAGGAACTGCGTGCGGACCTAGGTAGGATAGGAGAGTGGTCCGAAAAATGGCAAATGCCGTTTAACTTGGGTAAATGCAAAGTGATGCACATTGGCTACGCCAATCCCAAGTCGGACTACTCGATGTTGGGCAGTAATATCGAGGTGACTGATTTAGAAAAGGACTTGGGTGTGCTAATTATCAGCGACCTTAAGTTTACGAAACAGTGTGTAGAGGTGGAAAAGAAAGCCCAGAAACTATTGGGTTATATCAGGAGGCAATTTCAGTTTCGGAACAAGGAGATTGTGCTCTCACTGTACAATTCCCTTGTTCGGCCGTACCTGGAGTATGCTGTGCAGTTCTGGTCGCCCACCCTCAGGAAAGATATTGAGAGGCTGGAGCGAGTGCAGGCGAGGACCACAAAGTTAATCCATTCCGTTAGGCATATGGGCTACAATCGACGGTTACGCGCCCTGAACTTGTTTTCGCTTGAAACTCGGAGGCTGCGCGGTCAACTGATCGAGGTTTTCAAGCTCTTACAAGGGTTCAACGATGTCGATTTTAGAAGTATGTTTAGTTTAAATGATAACCCAACTCGCAACAATGGTTGGAAGTTGGATTTGAAACGGTTTAGGACTAGTGTGTGGGAATTACGTTACGTATAAGATCTGTGACACATGGAACAGGTTACCTTCGGAAGTTGTGAACAGTTCCTCTGTGGATCAGTTCAAGAAAAGGTTAGACGAAATCTTGCACACTATTTGAGTGTGTAAAGACATTTAGGACCTCAGTCTGCGGAAATTTCTTTTCCTATAAAATAGTTAATATCTGGAACCAACTTCCCTCAGAGGTTGTTTCCAGTCAAAGTGTAAATCTGTTTAAAAATAGGCTAGACAAAGTACTGAACACACTCATAGTTTAAGATTAAAACCTCAGAAAACTCTGCAGGAGTTCGCTTGCTCGGTCTCTGTGAGCAAGCTAAATATAGAGCTATTTATATATTCTCCACTTTCCTGTAAAATTTCCTTGGCTACTTTTCCAGGGTCAAGGTATTTTCTTCAACCTTTTTCCGTACCTGCCTCTGGCAGGGAGGGAGCGGAGGGTGGGGAGAGAGCCTTCTACTTTTCTATCCAGTTTTCTACTACTGCTAGGATAGTTGAAAGAAAAATAAACTTTTACAAAATTTTCCCTGGCACCCGCTGCCATTGGTACCTCCTCGGTATGGGCCGCAAGGCCTTTTGAGGTACTTCTTTTCCTTGTAACTCTCTCTCTTTCTTCTCTCTCTCTCTCTCTCTCTCTCTCTCTATATATATATATATATATATATATATATATATATATACGAGGGTAATTCAATAAGTATCCGCACTTTTTATTTTCACAATTTTATTTTCACATCTGATTGATTATAAACACATCACTTCTCAACATAGTCTCCCTGTTTCTCAATACACTTAGTCCAGCGATCTACAAGCTTCCTAATGCCATCACAAAAGAATGTTTTTGGCTGTGTGCGTAGCAAGTCATGCACAGCCTCCTTCAGGTTATCATCGCCTTGGAATCGCTGACCTCTCAAAGCGTCTTTTAGTGGTCCAAACAGGTAAAAATCCGAAGGTGCAAGGTCTGGACTGTCGGCTGGATGGTCGAGAACTTCAAATTTGAGTTCTTGAAGGCATTTTCTAGTCTGTGCAGCGGTATGAGGGCGCGCATTGTCGTGTAACAGAATAACACCTTCCGACAATCTCCCTCTCCGTTTTGTGCGAATTGCTTGCTTTAACTCATTCCGAAGCATGTCAGAATACGAATAATGATAATGATAACCTTGAACATTATCTACAGCGTGGAACTACAGTAACAAGTTTATCGTATTCTGACATGCTTCGGAATGAGTTAAAGCAAGCAATTCGCACAAAACGGAGAAGGAGATTGTCGGAAGGTGTTATTCTGTTACACGGCAATGCGCGCCCTCATACCGCTGCACAGACTAGAAAATGCCTTCAAGAACTTAAATTTGAAGTTCTCGACCATCCAGCCTACAGTCCAGGCCTTGCACCTTCGGATTTTTACCTGTAGACCACTAAAAGACGCTTTGAGAGGTCAGCGATTCCAAGGCGATGATGACCTGAAGGAGGCGGTGCATGACTGGCTATGCACACAGCCAAAAACATTCTTTTGTGATGGCATTAGGAAGCTAGTAGATCGCTGGACTAAGTGTATTGAGAAACAGGTGGACTATGTTGAGAAGTGATGTGTTTATAATCAATCAGATGTGAAAATAAAATTGTGAAAATAAAAAGTGCGGATACTTATTGAATTACCCTCGTGTGTATATATACATACACAGTATATACACAGTGTATATATATATATATATATATATATATATATATAGTGAGGAATAGGAGGACGAAAAGATGGTACATGTTTATTTACAGACGTTTCGGAAAAGTTCAATTTCCATCATCAGTGCTAAAAAGTTTAAAAAACAAATAGAAATAAATAAGTATAATAAACAAAAACAAACAATATATTAAAATGGCGCGACAATTAGCGAGAATTAATAGTATGGTTACAATATATATTAAATTCGAAGATTAAAAATGAAATGATATAAAATATAAAAGTATGAACAATAAATGAAATATAAAACGGTTAAAAGGTGAAACAGAATTGAGGGGGTTCTTACCAAATTGTTAACGTAATGAGAGACTAATTGTACAGAAGATTGGGAATGGTTGCTTGTTGAAAAAATTCCATATTAGAAAGATGGAGCCAGGCGGAGTGATGGTGGATTTCTTTTGAGTTTGAGAGTTTATTTGGCGATGTTTAAATTGAAAGCGGAACTGTAGTCGTCGAGGGTTGGCTGGATACTGAGGATATAAAGGGACTCAAGTATGCGGAGGTCGATTAGTTGGTTGGCTGAATTAACGATTTTGAAATTGGAGGGAAGTAACGGGTGGTTGTGAAGGTGGCAATGATCCCTTATTGCTGATTTAGAGGGTTTGTTCAAGGGCTGTGAAGTTCTTGTAGAAATCCCACGATGCTCGTCCACTCTTGTTTGATATTGGCGGATGGTACTGCCAATATAGTTCGCTTTGCAGCGAACACAATTAAAAGCGTAGATAGTGGACGAAGTAAGTGGTTGGGGTGTTTTTTCTTTATGGTTGAGGTAAGATTTGATACTATTGTTGTTGGTGAAGGCAAAATGAAATTTAATTTGGGGGTAAAGCGGGGTGAGTAAGAGACGGAGTTCTGAAAGTATTTTGTGGCTCATGTGGTCGTAATAGGGGAATGAAAAATATTGTACGTCTTTTTTAACAGTGGGAACTTTAAGGGGGGGGGGTTGATAAATATTATTAAAGAAAGTTTCTGGTTAAGGATTGTAACAGATGTTTAGGGAAGGAGTTATTAATGCTGAATTTATGAATGAACTCTATTTCATGCCTTTTTAAAGTTTTTTAATCTATCCTTAATAGGAAGATTCTTAAACACCTCTCTTCTCACAATCTTATTTCAGATCATCAGTATGGTCCCGCAAGGGTCGCTCTGCTGGCGATCTTCTTGTACATCTCTCTGACTCTTGGTCATCCTCCTTTCGGAATTTCGGTGAAACTCTTGCTATTGCGCTAGACATATCAAAAGCTTTTGATAAAGTCTGGCACAAATCTTTAATTTCCAAACTGCCTTCTTTCGCTCTCTATCCTTCTATCTGTCCCTTCCTCTCTAATTTCCTTTCTGGTCGATCTATAGCTGTGGTTGTAGATAGCCACTGTTCTTCTCCGAAAGCTATCAACAATGGTGTTCCTCAGGGTTCTGTCCTGTCACCCACTCTTTTCCTTTTATTTATTAATGATCTTTTAATTCGCACTGCCTGTTCTATTTACTCCTATGCCGATGATTCCCGTCTTCGCTTCTCCACCTGCTCCACAAAGCGTCCCTTTTAACAGTCATTCCATGATTCACGTAGGACGGCAATGGAATACCTGACCTCTGATCTTTCTGCTATCTCTGATTGGGGCAGAGAAAACCTTATGGCCTTCAATACCTCAGAAACTCCTTCTGTCTACTGGTCACAATCTTCCACACTACTCTCCCCTTATCTTCAACAACACACAACTCAGTCCTTCCTCTTCTCTTAACATTCTTGGCGTTTCCTTTTCTGGTGATCTTTTCTGGAAAGATCACATATACTCTCTTTCCAAAAGAGCTTCTAAGAGGTCAAGTGTGCTGCACCGGTTTCGCGGTTTCTTCACCCCCACTCAGTTGCTGTCTCTGTACAAGAGCCTTGTTCGCCCCTGTATGGACTCTATGGAGTATGTTTCTCATGTATGGGGTGGCTCAACCCACACAGTCATATTTGAGAGGTGGAATCAAAGGTTTTTCGTCTCATCAATTCCCCGCCTCTTACTCACTGTCTTCAATCCCTCTCTCTTCGCCGTAATGTTGCCTCACTCTCTATTTACTATCGCTATTATAACGGACATTGCTCTTCTGAACTGTCTAACTGCATGCCTCCTCCTTTAACGAGAACACGCAATACCAGACTTTCTAAATTTTTTCATTCCTTTTCTGTCCAACTATCTAACGTAAGGGCTAATCGGTATTTCCAGTCTTTCATCTATTCAACAGGTCAACTCTGGAACAATGTTCCTCAATCCATCTTTCCCCCTGTCTATGACCTCCAATCTTTGAATCGCAGTGTCTAGGCATCTCGAAAACCCTGGACCTTGATTTTGGTTCTCTTCTTCTTCTATGGGGGCGAGGGGGCACTTTTGCGGGCGTTCGCCCTTGGCCCCTCCTTCTTGCATTAAAAAAAAAAAAAAATATATATATATATATATATATATATATATATATATGATAATGATATGATAATCATAATTATAATCTTTAATGGTAGGAGATAAATTCCATAAAAAAGTACAATAGTCATCAATGTAATATACAGGGTGTTCCAAAATATATGATCGATTACAATGCATCAAGGTAATATACAGGGTGTTCAAAAAAGATATGATGGATTACAATGCATCAAGGTAATATACAGGGTGTTCCAAAAGATATGACGGATTCCAATGTAAAATATATTGTAACCTGTCAGATCTTTTTGGAACACCATGTATATTAAGGTGGTTCAATAAACATTTTTTTAAAATTTTCCTGCGCTCACTCAGTATTAGGTTCCTTACAGGGGTAAAACTCTCTATACCAAATTTAAGCTCGACCCATAACCGTTTAGGAGGTGCTAAATGACTGAAGTTTCCTCACATGGCACTGAAGGCCCAACCACGAGCTCTGGCTCCCAGATCAACCTCAATCAAAGTTAGGTGTTATCCTGTTAAAAGGTGGCGATTTTCACAATATGCCAGCAGTTGCTCACTGTCCACTGGCTTCAGCGTGGCTTTTCGTGGGTCCTTGAACTTCCGACATTGGTATTCAACCACCTGAAGAACGTACTGCCGCTGGTTCTCTTTCTTCGTCAGAATATTGCTGTATTCGTTGTCAAAGCTACTTCCCTCCCCGTGCAGTCGTTGGCCACTTTCTCCCTTCCATTCTTGAAGGAGTTCAGATCCGCCTACTTGTCAAGATTCTCTGTCAGGGAGGAGACATCTATTCCAAAGTGAAGATTTCACATGATCTGGATGTCAAGAAGGAATCGAGTTGCAGTTCTGCAAGTTCAGCCATCTTCTCGAAACGCTTGATATTTTTTCTACTTTCTTTCTTCAGACACTCTTCCAATCTAGGCCTTGGTATTTAGGGGCACCTCATCAGAGAAGAAGGCCAGGCTAACTAGTTATTTTCCTAAATACAAGAGGTGCCCTTTCAGGGCGTTGGAGGCAGTGTCAGAGATCCATCGGTCCACCTGCGCAAACTCCGACACTGTCTTCAAGAGTTGCAGATCATTGTGCGGGGATAGCTGTCGAAGAATTCCATTCTTTCATGTAGAGAAGAAGCAAAAATCCAGGAAGATTTTATTCTCGAGCTGAGTGTGCGAGAACTGGCTTCGAGGCAGATGAAACTTGAGAGCATATATCACTTTCGCCATCCAACATGCCAATGGTAGGCTCTGGGAGTCATGACCTTCACACCGCGAGATTGGGCTTAGTTTTGGAGAAGAACCATGGGAAAAAATGTGGCTATTTGTGTCAGCTTGTGCAACAAAGGAGATGACATCCTCTCATCATCACACATTTGGTAGTCTAACCAAGTGAGAACCCAATTGCTCCCTGAATCGTATGAGAAGGAAAATGTTAGGTAAGGGCTAAATATATAACGTACTCTTAAACACTTCCGCGATGATCAATTTGTGCACGTGATGGCGGCAGGCAACGCACAGCAGTCTTCCCCAACTTCCTCCTGTGTGTTGCTGATGATGCTAGCGGTAGTATCAAAGTGAATTACAATGATTTTGTATGGCAGATTCCACTCTGAAAGAGTTACACCGCGGTCGTAGATATTGCCTTTCCCGTTCAAGAAGCCAATTTCAGAACACCAAGAAGTTTATTGATCTTGGCACCAGAGATCAAGATTGCGAGTCTGTTCACTTTCTCCATCCTTAAGCCAGTGACAGAAGGTAGAACCTTCCCATTCCAATAAACAAAGAGGGGGTGTCCGCTATCATGTTGCTCTTCACCTCCTCCGCCTTCGATTCATCGCTCTCGCTCATCTCACCGAGTTAACCGATTGGGATAGCTCCACCACTTTTTAGTGTTGCGGCGATTATGCAGATTGCTTGCCTGTCGGCCAACTTTGTTCGGTCCAGGACTGATGTCAGATCAAGACAAAGAACTTACTTCCTCCTTTTCTTGACGCTCTTAGAAGGTCCGGTGGTGGTAGCAGAAGTGTGTATATATATATATTTATATACGTATATATATACACAAATAATATAAATCAGTCATAAAGTTTAGAAGTTACCTAACATTCCTCATCGTCAGCAACGTACCTAAGCCGGCCAGAGGACACCCATGTCTCACCTTACTTAGCCCACATCCACCAAGACCCATGACCATTACCACGACCCCAAAACACACACAGTGACCAAGGCTAGAAAGTCCACAACCCACAACTCCACAGTAGGGTGCATCAAACGCCCCAACTGATGTGGATTTTGCTGGCCAGTTCTGAGCTGTTGCTTCTTGTGTAGTTAAGACCTATGGTGCCAATTTTTGGTCAATTTTTAAATTTTCACATTCCCACTTTTTAATTGAAAATTAAATTTTTTTGAGAAATTCTCCTTTTTCACGATAAAGTGAGCAACAACAAAGTTGTTTACACAGTGAACGTTTTCAATACTATGGATTTAAACAGTATCAATCATCTATTCTTGTAGTATGCACTATCAGGCTATTTATTTAACACACTATTTAGAAATATACTATTTAGAGAAACACACTATTTAAAAATACTTGCTTCGTTACAGATTGTTTTTCATGAATGTGCGTGGTAGACAAGACTTATGCCAGTTTCTGCTTGGTACTCTGCCAACAGAAATGGACGAAATTATAAAAGGTTCCCGCCTGCCCACCTATGGGCAAGTATATCGCTCCTTCTCTTATAAAAAGATCAAATTCGATAGATCCACTGGTTATTTCAAGAAAGTTCTCTATCAAGCTGCAAAGGAAGTTGCAGCACAAGTTGTTCCATTTTATATAAAGGCGGCATACAACATGTAAGTGAAAAAAAGATTGCCGAGCATATAATGAGATTGCATGACGAAGTGAATAACCTACGAAAAATTCAAATCGACAAAAGAGAGAGCGATAACAACATGAGAAAGATAAACGAATTTCGGGAAAAACTTGATAAGACTATGCCTATGGCCAAAGAATGCCATGGAAACTATTACAAATGAGGAAGATAAAGTTTTCTCAAAAGCATGATGTCTGATAGAACAGCATCATTTGGCTCTTTGGACAAGAAAAATGCTATATCTGCAATAAAACGGAATGAGAGAATGGCCAAAAGAAATGAATACTATCAAAAGCAAAAAGTAGACCAGCCTAGCACAAGTTGGGCAACAGATGATTATGAATCAGATGCTGACACTGTCACTGGAACAAAACACAACAATGAAGATCAAGACAGTGGTTCTGATAGAGAGGAGTTTGATTTGTAGCTAAAACGAATGCACAAAAGAGTGAAAAAACTGGTGAAGACATTTTCATTCCCTATGATATCCTGAAAGACAAGAGAGTTACTTCTGTGGCGGCAAGGGCCCATGGAGTTACTCCAACTGCTGCTGTAGGTAAATATCTGCATTTGTGCAAGCCTGTGGAGGAGACACTGACAAACTTAGTTTGTCATATGCATCAGCATCTCGAGCAGCTGCAGCCAATGTAAAGGAAATGGCAGAAAAAATCCGAGGTTTATGGCAACCATCGACATTGGAACCGTTCACTGGGATGGAAAGCTGATGAGAACGCTGAACAACAAACACCATGAAGAAGAACGTCTCCCAGTACTATTTTCAGGTAATTTATAACCTTCAAATTCTTGTCCATAAAAATTTTAACATGCAAATTGCACAGCAATGTTCAGTAACCAATATGGCTTGCTATTAAAGTAAAATTACTGAAAGTGTATATTTAGTACTAAACAAAATAATAGTAAAGAGAATCATCTAAAATACACATTGCTGCATTGCTATTTTTTCTGAACTTTCAGGAAATGGAACAGTAAAACTGCTTGGTGTTCCAAAGCTGCAATCGGGCGAGGCACGAAGTATCGGAGATGCAACATATCAACTACTGAAGCAATGGAAGTGCACAGAAAATGTTGCCACAATGTGTTTGATACAACTTCCGTTAATACAGGTAAAAATGATACATAGCTCAAAAACACATTCATTCCAAAGGCATGGGGCTGGATTTGGTAAGCCAATATTTCCATCGCTTGATGCCTGCATGCAAACTCTCAAGATCTATCTTCCTTGTCAATGATGGGTCATGGGTATTTTTCAAGACACTCCAATGCAACCCTACTTTCTTGCAGGAGAACCCTGAAAATTGGGCGATCAATCCATCCTACAAGCAATGTCAGGAAAAAGTCTGCAATCTAAAGGTTGTTAATGATTCTGCCGAACGAGGTGTCAAATTGGCCAGTGATTATTTAAAGTCTTCTAAGAAAGAAACCCTCTACCAAGATACATTGCAAGTAGTTGAGGAAAATCGTGAAAAAATTGGCAATATGAGAAAAAACAAAAATTTGAAAAAATTAAAATGGCTCCTGACAGCTTAACTTAAGGTGTTGTTTAGTGATAAATGCTTTAAACAGGATTCTGCCCATTTTGCTTGTTTCATAGTTCTGCTTTTGCTCTTTTTTGTAAATGTTTGCTAATTTTGTTAATTTTTGTCTTTTTTTAATTTTCTATTAAAAAATGGGAATGTGAAAAATTTAATAAAAAGGAAAAAATTGTTTATTTTGTATTCACCACAATGAGGAGCAAGACATATGTGCCGGCCAGTAGTGTGATATCAATTTAAAATTTTCATGGGGCGTTTGATGCACCCTACTCCACAGCCTACTGAAGACATTTGCTCTTATTATAACTTAGAATAAAAGGTAAAAAAGATATAAAAATTGCCAAAACTATATGTATTTTTTATGGAGGAAGCTTGAACTCCCCTAAAAACGCCACCCATCTATAGAAGTATAAGAAGAGAGCCAGGGTTTTCAAGATGCTTGGACACTCTGCATTTGAAAGATTGAAGGTCATAGACAGGTCGCAGGGGTGTGCTGCCAATTTCTTAACAACCGGTTCTGATACAGATAGGTGTGTAAATCGGCGAGCGCCAGTGGCGCGAGTCATTTAGCTAGGGGGGCTGGGGTGAGCGATAGCTCCTCCAGCGGGGTCCGGTGCTCCGCCCCGGAAGCCAACGCATTTTAGCTTTTCCAAACAGCATTTTGTAACATTTTGGCAGAAATTATTTAACATATTCTTTATACTCACTAATGACATAATTATCTAAAAATAAACTAATTTTTCAACAAAAAATAAATAAATATTGAATCGACCACTGCTTGTGATACTACCTATATTTTTCTATAAAATCCTGAAAAAATGAAAAAAAATTTAGATATAAATTTACCTTCTCAATCATGCTGTCTCATTCAAGAAGTTTCCATATAGCCAGTTCGTTCTGCGATGGTTTAGTATCAGTTTTCTCACGAACTCTAGTATCATCAGCTTGACGATGACTTCTTAGCCAAGTCTTGACATATAGCACAGCATCCCAGTCTGCTATAGCCTGACTGTTAAATATTTGCTAAAAACAAACAAACCGTTCGGTGATCCAATCAAAATTTAACAACCGGTTCGGGCGAACAAAGGAAATTTGTTCCAGAGTTGACCGGTTACGTAGATGAAAGAGAAAATACCGATTAACCATTGCGTTAGAGTGTTGGAGAGAAAAGGGATGAAAATGTGTCAAAAGTCTGGGAGTACACCCAGTCAAGTAGAGTTGTGTGGATTGAACCACCCGACACACGATAAACGTACTATGTACAGGGGCAGAGAAGACCCCTATACCGAGACAGCAACAGAGTGAGGGTCAAAAAATTGTGGAGTTAATACAGCACACTGAGCACACCTAACCTTTTAGAAGCTGTTTTGGAAAGAGAGTAAATGTGATCCTTCCAGAAAAGATCAGGAGAAAAGGAAACACCAAGAATATTAAGAAAAGAGGAAGGATTTAGTTGTGTATTGTTGAAGATAAAGAGATAGTCGTGTGGAAGGTTGTGACGAGGAGACAGAGGAATGAACTGGGTTTTTGAGGCATTGAAAACCACGAGGTTTTCTCTGACCCAATTAGATATAATAGAAAGATCAGAGGTCAGGTGCACCAAAGAAGTCTCACGCGAAGCATGGAGTGACTAGTGAGAGTGACGTTTCGTGAAGTGGGTGGAGAAGTGAAGGACACGAAGTGCGGCTTAAAAAATCATTAACAAATAAAAGAGAGCAAGTGACAGGACAAAACCATGAGGAACACTATTACTAATAGTTTTTGGAGAATAACAGCAGCCATCTACAAACGCAGATGTAAATCGAACGAAAAGGAACTCAGAGATGAAGTCACAGATAGAAGTATAGAAACCGAAGGAGAGTAGTTTGGAAATTAAGGATTTGTGTCAGATTTTATCAGATGCTTTTAATATGTCTAGTAGTGCGATAACAAAGGGTTCACCGTGAAAGGAGGATGACTAAAAGTTAGAGATATGCAAGACGACCGCCAGTCGAGCGTCCCTTGGGGAACCCATACTGATTGTGAACAGAGAGATGTTTAAGGATCTTTCTATTAAGGGTAGATTCAAAACTTTAGAATGGCAAGAAATGAAAGCAATTGTACGATAGTTGAAGGATTGAGAGTGTTACCCTTGTTTGGGACAAGCTGAATGAAAAGAAAGAAACGTACCAGATAAAGGACAAAGACGAAAGAGTTTGCTCAGCAGGATGTCAGCAGGGAAGCAAAGTTCTTGAGAACAACAGGAGGGATTCCATCAAGACCTTACGCTTTCCTAGAGTTGAACCAGATAAGGCAGAAAAAACATCTTTGGAAGAGATTCTAATAGTAGCCATAATTAAGTCAGAGGGGTGTGGGGCAGGAGATGGAGGAACAGCACAGGAACGGTCCAGGGTTGAGGTGAAGCCAAAAGTTTGAGTTCAGCCATTCGGAGAAGAGACAGCAACTGAACCGTCAGAATGGAAAAGAGGAGGGAAAGGAGAAGTACTATAAAGTTGCTAAAGAGGTTTTTGGTTAAGTCCCAGAAAGAGCGAGAGTAAGATTAGATAGGTTTCACATTTTTATCTGATGAAGGAATTTTTGGCGAGTCGAAAAACAGATTTGGATGGCAACGGTACTTTCTGAAAGCCTTCTTTCAGTTGCGGATGCATTAGAACAAGCAAAGTTAAACCAAAGTTTTATGCTTTAACACTACGAAACGAATATGGAATGTACGCCTCCATGTTCGACAAAATCAACTACGTGATGCGCTCAGCGCACCCGGAGAGCCAAGGCCACGGAAGAAAAATTCAAAAGGCCTTCCAATCGGCGCAGCCAAAGTGACAAAGGCGCCATCCCTTGTCTGCATCAGAACATTTTTTCCTGATGAAGGAATTTTTGGAGAGTCAAAAAACAGATCTGGATGGGGACGGTACTTTCTGAAAGCCTTCACTCAGTTGCGGATAGCATTAGAACAAGCAAAGTTAAACCAAAGTTTTATGCTTTAACACTACGAAACGAATATGGAATGTACGCCTCCATGTTCGACAAAATCAATTACGTGATGCGCTCAGCGCACCCGGAGGGGCCAAGGCCACGGAAGTAGTAATCATTCCACAGCAAATCAAAAGGGCTTCAACCTACGCCGCCAAAGTGCCAAAGGTACCACCCCTTGGGAGGATCCAAAGGCCGAACTGGAGCGATAGACAGGGAACAGATATAAGATTGTGATCACAGGAATTCACCGGAGAAAATATTTGAGAGAGTAAGAAGAAGGATAAGTGGTGAGACATAAATCCAGAATACTTGGCCTATCTCCAAGGCGATCGAGCATACGAGATAGATCCTGTACCATCTGTTCTAGGTCATTCACGATAGAGAAAATTAAGTTAGTTCACCAGGGATGTTAGTGAGATAGGAGGAAAGTCAAAGGTGGTGGTGAACACGGAAATCACCTGAAATGGAGATTTCAGCGAAAGGAGAGTTGGATAGAGTGTATTCCATTTAGTTTGAGATTGGCATGTAAGCGCAGCCACAGGGAGTAGAATTCGGAAGATTCAAGTTCGGTAGTGCTAGAAGAAATTAGGTTGTTGTTGTTGTTGTTGGTTAGCCGATCAGCCCACCTTGATCGAGCAAGCCGGTGGCACGCAGGTAACCGATCGCCCTTTCCGGAGTGGACCAGAAGTTCAACGCATTAGTGATGTGTTTTGTTCTATGTTGTGCTAGAGCGGTACAGTCTGTCATAATGTGTTCAGTTGTTTGTGGTGTGTCCTGTCACAGGTGGCAGGTATCGTCTGTGGAGTTATATGTTATATAAATTTGGGTGATGTCCACATCGGAATCGTACTAAGTTAACTCGATCCGATCTGCTCAGGCTGGTCTCTTACCTGTCAATGGGTGGCGGCTTCGCACCTAGGACCGCATTCGGACCGAGTCGTATCAGTGCTTTGTGGGATAGGTGTGTGTGGATGTGTTTTCTGTACTGTGTGATGTCTGTGGGGCGTGGTATGGAATGGAGTATTTGGTTATAATGTCTCTCTGGTGTTACCTTAATGGTGCGAGGTGTTGGTGCATGATTGTACATGTAGTGGCAAGGGTGTTGTGGGTTAGTTGTCGCTGCTGCCATGAATTGTGTTCCCCTCATGTCTGAATGTTCTCTAACTTTCAATATTTTTGTTTCTGTGTGCAGGTGTTCTATTGGTGTTGTTTGAGTGCATCCTGTAATGATACGAAGTGCGTTGTTTTGTATTGTCTGTAATGTGTTTATGTGTGTGTTTGAGATAATGGATGCCCAGCATGGGCTAGCATAGTCCATAACTGAGCGAATATATTGTTTGTATATGAGTGATGTTGTTTCCTGCTGGTGTCCAAAGTTTGTGCCTGTTAGTACCCTAAGCGTATTAAGTCTTAACGTACATTTGTTTTTAATGTCCTGAATGTGGTTTGCAAAAGATAATGATGTGTTGCATGTGACCCCAAGTATTTTGGTCCTGTGAGTGTGTGGAATGTTGGTGTTGTTTAGTGTAATCTGTGGAGTTATCTGGTGTTCTTTTGTGTTGCTTGTTAGCAAGGTGATGGTTGATTTTGTGGGCGCTACTTTGAGTCTACGGTGTGTGAGTCAGTCTACAGTTCTACAGATCTACAGAAGCTAAGGCTAACAAAGACCCTAAGATCCACTCTAAGGTTAGCCCGAGAGAAAGGAAAGAGTAGGGGGTTAAGAGAAGAGAAGAGAATAAGGGGTTAAGTAAGGAGGAACACCTATCACTCGTGGGTTAACATTCATTCCGAAAAAGAGAAAAAAGACTCACCATCATCATCCGCCGGCCACTGCCGACAAGTCAGAAAAATAGTCGGAGAGAATAGGAGAGGGGTGAAAGATGAAAAGAAGTAAAATAAGAACGCTTACAAACCATGCAAACACAGTCTTAACTCACTGCCATACCATGCAAACTACAAACATGCAAGGAAAGAGAGTTACAGACATGCAAAGTAAGGAGAGGATAAGAAAAAAAAAGAAGTAGGTAAAGTTAAACAAAAAGTGGGTTAGTTTACGCTACGAGCTACATCTACGTTCGTGTTAGTCTAATTTTTTGTTTTGTTTTTTTAATAATTTTATTGCTGGCATTAATCGTCAACAGACTCATCCTCGACCACCACCCCCAGAGCTCCTGTTGCTAATTGTTTTTTTTTTAATTTTAAACAATGTTAATATTTTTAAAATGTCTGTCAAGACGGTTCTTAAACACATTAACGCTGGTAGAGTTCACGACGGGCGCGGGAAGATTATTCCATTTATCAATTACTTTAAACGTAAAGAAGTTTTTAGCGATATTAGTAATGAAACGTCTGCCACGCAACTTAAATCCGTTATTACGAGTATTGCTATTATCGAAAGTGAACACTTTGTCAAAATTTACGTTATCGATGTTATTAACGATTTTGAAAACTTCAATAAGCTCCCCCTTAATCTCCCAGTTTCGAGTGAATACAGGTCTAACTCTTTAATGCTATCTTCATAAGGCTTGTTGCGAAATGACGGAATTAGTTTCGTGGCACGACGCTGAACCCTTTCTAACCTATCAATATCCTCACGCAAGTCCGGGCAACAAAACTGAACGGCATATTCTAAATGAGGCCTGACTAGGGACTTGTAAAGGGGCAATATAATATCCTTCGATTTAAATTCGAAATTACGCGCTATGAAGCCTAACATCCTATTAGCTTTTGCGCAAGACTCCAGGCACTGGTTCCTAACCTTTAAATCCTTAGATAAGCGTAGGCCTAAATCTACTTCCTCGTCAAGGCTCGCCAACTCCCTATCATCCATCGTGTACGTGTAATTATTGTTACGAGAACCTATATGCAAAACTTTACATTTGTCTACGTTAAATTGCATCTGCCACTTATCTGTCCACTCCATAATCCTATTTACATCGTCTTGGAGCCTATTACTATCGTCCTCTTTAACAACCTTACCGCCTATTTTAGTATCGTCCGCGAATTTTGACACGTTACTAGTCAATCCTACATCTATGTCGTTAATGTAAATTACGAATAGCAATGGGCCTAACACTGAACCCTGTGGGACACCGCTACCTACACCTAACCACCCCGATTCACTACCATTAACTACGACCCTCTGCCTCCTAGCACGAAGCCATTCTTCTAACCAGTTAGCTACCTGACCGCGTATACCGTGCGCTTTGACCTTCGCAATTAGTTTCCTATGCGGAACTGTATCGATCGCGGTTTTAAAATCTAAATAAATAACGTCAGCCGTTCTATGCCTATCGTATTCGCGCACTATTTCGTTATAAAATTCTAACAAATTAGTTAAACAAGACCTATGGCGTCGAAACCCATGCTGACTACTATTAATCAAATCTCTACTTTCTAAGTGATCGATGATACGATCCCTAACTACGGATTCCAAAGGTTTACCGACAATTGACGTTAAGCTAATGGGCCTATAATTGCTAGCTACTTCGCGGTCGCCTTTTTTAAAAATAGGCGTGACGTTAGCTAATTTGAAGTCTTCAGGAATAATCCCCGTTTCGAGTGACTGATTAAAAATCTTCGTTAAGGGGCCTACGATAACGTCTTTCAAATCTTTCAAATGTTTGGGATAAAAAGCATCAGGGCCTGGAGCCTTGCTAACTTTTAACCTATCGATATAATGCGCAATCTCACCCTCGTAAACAGTTATTTCATCCAAAATAGTCTCGCTACTAAGTGGAACGATATCGTCCACGTCGGGGACATTATTTACGTCTTCTACGGTAAAAACTGTCGGAAAAAAGTTATTGAAAATACCCGCCATCGCCTAAGCGTCAGAAGCCAAAGCGCCATTAACATCCACTAGAGGGCCTATGTTATCTTTTATCGGCTTACGATTATTAACGTATTCAAAAAACTTTTTTGGATTATGTTTACTATCCGCAGCTATAAGTATCTCTAAATTACGCTTAGCATTCCTAACTGATCTTTTAACCTGACGTCTAAGCTCGATATATCTATTAAAGTTAGCTGCCGTGCCATTGCGCTTATTAAGTCTATACGCTCTATTACGCTCGTTTATGAACTCGCCTATTTCCCTAGTCCACCACTTGGGCCTACCATGATTTCTAGCGCGCTTGGGCCTACGAGGAATAAACTCCCTTTCAATATTCCTAAAACTTTCTTTAAACGCCACCCAATGCAAATTTGTGTCATTACCCATAAATAAGTTATCCCAGTCCACTACTCTCATCCTATCCGCAAAACTATCAAAATTAGCCCTACGAAAATCAGGGACTTCTATTACGTTACTATCCTTAGTGTTTTCTATCAATAACTTAAACCTAAGAATTTGATGATCACTACATCCTAAACTCTCGCCTACTTCTAAACCTTCGACTATATTTTCGCCGTTCGTCATCACCAAATCTAAAATATTATCACCGCGCGTTGGTTCGGTAACCATCTGTCGTAAAAAGTTATCTTCCAAACTCAATCAATCTCAAACCCTCCTCATTACCAGTAAAAGTCTCGTAATTAACATTAGGGCAGTTAAAGTCTCCGACAATTATACTATTCCGATTGTCAATAAAGTTACCAAGAAGTGAGTAAAATCTAGTATCTGTATCGGGGTTGAACGGGAGGTCTATAAACAACAACAAAATTAAAACTAATACTACGCGCCCTAACTTCAACATATCGCATTAATTCCTGCCGGAAAATCTAACAATCTCGATAGCCCTAAGGGAATTACGAATGTAGAGCAAAACGCCGCCACCAAACCTATGTAACCTATCTTTAGTAAAGAGTTTAAAACCTGGTATGTCAAGTTCCCCCAACAAGTCCCGAGTCACGGTATTTAACCAAGTTTCAGTGACAGCAACTATATCGTAGTTGCCGGAATAAATTATCGCCTTAAATTCATTTAATTTATTTCTAATACTACGCGCGTTACAATAAAAGACGTTTAAGTTATTTTTTACCACAGGCCCGCGTTTTAAACTATTTTTCACGGCGGGCCCGCCTTCCCCAGACCCACAACGTTTAAAGAAGGCTTCGACCTATACAGCTTTCGCACGTTTTCGTCTATTAGCCTACCTAGCCTAGCATTACCTATTTCATTAAAATGCACCCCATCTTTTATAAAAAGGCTAGGATCACTGAATTCGGACCACAGCTTTACGAAGGGTACATTTTCCTCAGCACAAATCTCTTCTAATTTATTATTCAAAAATATTGTTTTTGACGTAATCCTAAGACCCAACCCGTGCCTAGGGGTAATACCTAGAACTAAAGACCTATCTGACCTCGCCTTCAGGGACCTAATTAACCCCCTATATCTCTCCAAAAGGTCAGGCACTCTCGTATCGGGCCTATACGAGTCGTTGCCTCCTACCATCGTCACCAACATCGAGTGACGGGAGGCAACGTCAATCCTATCCACTTCGTCTCTAACTCTGTCAACCCTGGCCCCTGGGAGACAGACCCTCCTCCTCTTGGTTGGATGCCGTTCAACGAACTCTTTGTCCATGTGGCGCACTAAAGAGTCCCCAATTAAAATAGTTTCCCCCTCATTCACGTCCCTTTCCAAATGGGCGAAAGGGTTCGAAACCTCGATAGGGGGGGGATTCCTATCACCTAACGTACGCGGCCTAGCTCCACCCTTAACTTCTCTAAATCCCTCCCCATCTACTACTCTCGGACTAACCTTAACCTTCCTCAACTCTATCCAACCTTCCCGACAAGCTACCTAAACTAGAAACTAGGTTACGCACCTCACCCTTCAAATTACTAACGTCTTCAACGTTAGTATTGGTTCGGCTTCGTCAACCGTAGCCCTACCCCTGCCCTCATCAAGCGTTGCAAGTCTTTCGTTACCTCACGTACACTGCGTTTTATGTCAACTATTTCCTCCATTAACTCGCAAAAGAAACAAACTGATCTCTCGGTAATCGCCATAGGACCGCCGTTATAATCTTTAAATTCCGAATACCACCGGTTTACCCTACACCTAACACACGACGCTTTCTGCGACGGCATCGCGCAGTTAAAAATTAGTTTAAACCGTCACAAGTTTAAGTTAAATTAAGCCGGCACGCTATGAAAACTTCTAAATCGCTAAAAACCACTAATATTCAATTACTTAACTATAACAACGTGAATATAAATGCAAGTATATAAAATTCAAGACTTTCCAAAAGCAAAAATTCTCAGCAATATGCAAAAGTAGATGCAATATCAGAGAGCTCAGGAAATGTGTCCGTTCAGCACAGAGTCTGGCTGACGAATGAGTACAGAGTCTGGCTGACGAATACTATTTCACTGTCTTGTATACTGTTTACGTATGTTTGTAGATTATTTGTAGCGGTGTCGATGTTGTTGTGGGTGGATGTTAGAGTGATGTCATCTGCATATGATGATAAGGTAAGCTTGTTATCTATGGGTGTTAGAATGCCATGCATGTATGATGTAAGTTGAACAGTGTTGGTGAGAGAACTGAGCCTTGAGGGACCCCGTTCGGAAAAAGCTTGTTTTGGGATGACTTGCCATTAAATGTGACATGTGAGTATCTTCCTGAAAGATAGTTGCTCAGCCACCTTTTGGTGTTATTGTGCATGTTTGTGTTGAGTATTTTGTTTATGAGAGGGAAGTGTGGGATAGCATCAAGTGCTTTACTAATGTCTATTGTTGCTAATAGTGTACGTTGAGCTGGTCGTCTGGAGTTGGTGCCATCCATGATGTGCTACGTGAGGTTAGTGAGTAATGTCGTGGTTGAGTGGTGAGGTCTGAATCCATGTTGAGTAGGCGATAGCGGTATGTGTGGGTTGGTGATTTGTAAGATTAGTCTTTCTGTTACTTTGGAAGGTGTGCATAGTAAAGTAATGGGTCTATAGCAGTGATGCACAAACCCTGGCCCGCGGGCCAAATGTGGCCACCACGGGTCTTTTCAATTCACATTTTTCACATGAAAAGGGTAGCTACCAAAGAAAAATCTGAAATATTACCCCTGGTTATAAAAATGCATATTTATAAAAGATAGAATATCTATATATCTGGCCCCTACATATAAAACAGATGGTTGGTTTGGCCCTCACATTAAAAAAGTTTGTGCACCACTGGTCTATAGGAAGCTGGTTCTGTTGGATTTTTGTTTAGTTTGAGTAGTGTAATAATTTTACCTTGTTTCCATATGTTAGGAATAATACAGTGTTGGTATGACTATGTGCTGATGCTTGTGAGTGCTAGTATTCCCTGTGGGCCCAAGTGTTTAATGTGTATGTTAGATATGTTGTCTGATCCAGTAGCCCTCGAATTCTTAATGTTTTTGATGATCTTGGTGGTCTGGTCTGTATTGAAAGGTGTAATGGTCGTGTCAAGTCTGTAGGTTTTTTTGTGTCTGGCTGTTTGTCTGTCTGCGTGTTTCTGGTTGTTGTCGCTGTTTAAGTGACTTATCTGTGCGTAGTGATTAACTAGAATGTTAGCTTGTGTATATGTTGGAATATTATTTTGGCTGCGACAGATAGCCACGTGTGAGGTGTGAATGCTGCTGTTAGAGTGGGTAATGCTGTTTATAGTCTTGTATAGCCTGTATGTATCTGTGGAGTGGTTTAGTGTTGTTATGAATTCCCTAAATGTTTGTTTGTTTTTCTTTAAGTGTGGTGTTTATTTCCGTGTTGAGCTGTTGTATCTGCTGTTTTATGGCTTCTGTGTGTGGTGTTTGTATGTTATGTTTGAGGTTGTTGCGTTGCCTTATGAGGTGGGCTATTTCTCTAGTGCAATTTGGGGTGTATTTCCTAATGTTGCCCTTGGGTATGTATTTGTTTGCATTATTGATGATCTGATTAAATGTCTTGAGTGTTGTATTGATGTTTATGATGGGTGTGCTGTTTAATGTGGTGATTGTTCCTCAGTCTGTATTTTGATCTGTTCCCAATCAGCTTCCTTGTAATTTCTGTAAGTATGCCTCAGGCTGTTGGGGCAGAGTGTAGAGCGTGTTCTAATGATGATGGGCAGGTGGTCTGATGACAGTTGTTTTTCTGTTCTCCAGTGTGTATGTGTTGCTAGTGAGGGGGAACAGAACGTTATGTCTGGGGAGGAGTTTGAGTATCCTGCTTGATGTGGTATGTGTTTGTTCTTCTGTGTTGTTAAGAATGAAGAGGCTGTTTAGTTGTGTGGCTATGTTGGCGCCTCTGGTGTTGTTTTGGTTGTGCAGTTAAATTGTTGCTTACATATACGCAACATCCACCTTTGGAATGACATTGAGTATAGAGGAAGTAGGAGGGTACAGAAAAGGGGTTGCTGTCAGTCGTCCGAGACCACCTGAGTTTTAGTGAGGATGAGAGGAGAGTGAGGGGAGAGGTGATGTTCAACTGGTTGGAAATTTGAAGAAAGGCCACAAAGGTTTCAGAAGTTTATGAAAAGTGAATCAGACAGAGGTCTAGTATATCTCGAAGGGATGGTAGCAGAACTATCCCTGCTGCCCAAGTTTGCGGGGAGGCCGAAGTGGGATATTTATGGTTCACTCCGCAGAGGACTCCGAGGTTCTTAGAAACGATGTCATTTTGATTTGATTTTTTAATTTTGAAAAGATTGTGCAGTGTGTAAAATGCATGTATGTGTAGTGGAGAATAGAGGGAGAAGTGCTTGTATAAGAGCATGCTGAACTGCTGAAAGGGCAGATGAGACAGAAAAAGATCAGCTAAGGAGGACAATAACAGGAGAAACGGGAGTTCCAGCACTCTTAATTACTCTTAATCATCACCAATTTGGGTAAATATGGTCCTAGGATGTGGCCAAAAAAGGTTTTCTGCATTATTTAATCCCTTTGAGGTTGGTATTTCATTAGGTGTTTAACTAAATCACATTTGAATATCATTTCTGAGGTCTTGACAAGTATATATATATATATATATAATAAAATAGATTCATTTAATTTTCATGATTACATGCAAAGTTTTCAAGGAATATGTATGCTGTATGTAGTGCCCTTTAGGCTTTAGCCATGAAAGAAAATTTAAAAAAAAAAAAAAATAGAAGCAACCTATTTATAATTTATTTCACACCATACAAGTACGATAAAAATAGTAAATTACCAAGATTGAAAAATTACTCAAAACGAGTATATATATATATATATATATATATATATATATATATATAGAAACGACGTAAGTATAGAGGAGTGTTCTACACACGAGGAAGAGAAATAACGAACAAATGAAAAATGAGGTAACCGCCCGGGAATCGAACCCAGGATCTTCCGATTGCCGGTCAGATATGCTATCCACCGGCAATCGGAAGATCCTGGGTTCGATTCCCGGGCGGTTACCTCATTTTTCATTTGTTCGTTATTTCTCTTCTTCGTGTGCAGAACACTCCTCTATACTTACGTCGTTTCTATACATTAATATACTGCGTGGTCATTGCAGTTAAATGTGTATATATATATATATATATATATATATATATATATATATATATATATATATAAAAATTATATATATATATCAGACATGGGGTAATAGTAATAGGTAATAGTAATAGTAATGGATCATAATTTTTGGTTGTAATAGTAATAGTAATAGAAGGCAAAGTAATAGATAATAGTCTATTACTTTTGTATTATGATGGCAATGGGCATATTGTGTGAACAAAGAACTGAAAAATTAACTAAATTTACTCTAAACTAAAATAAACATGTATGTGAACTAATATTGTGGCAAATTTTTCCTTCAATAAAGTAAAATTTATCAAGACACCTACAGTCTCTGAAATTGTAATGATTTAGTTGAAACAAATATTTGTTATTTGGCTGCCGCTCAGCCTCATCCTGGATCCACGAGTGCAGAGCATTCTGCCTCTCAGCTCATCCTGGATCTATGAGTGCAGAGCCCTCTGCCTCTCAACCTCATTCTGGACCCATGAGTGTAGAGCCTTCTGCCTCTCAGCCTCATCCTGGATCCATGAGTGCAGAGCCCTCTGTTTCTCAGTCTTATCCTGGATCCCTGAATCCAGACACTGCTACATCGCCAGCTCAATACCATCTCACACTGGGAATGCAGTCGGGGGTCATGATGAGGAGACATCTTGGACAATGGTGGTAAGGAGGGGCCGGAAGCGAGCGACCCCTCGGAGAACTGCAACCACTGCAGTAGTTAATGGTGGTGGTTCCTCAAGGGGGTCTGGTCCCACTCATGCACCGGCTCGGAGTCAGCCTGTGGCAAAGGCGGGCAAAGAACGGCGGGGTATCATAGGGGCTGCCAAAACAGATCGTATGATGGCTGTACCAATGAAGACCGCAAACATTTTTGTCTCGAGATGTCTACCTGATCTTACGGCCGAGGAGCTGCAGCCATTTGTGAAAGATAAAGTGAACCTTCAGGTTACATGCAGGAAAATTGACTCCAGATGGACTACGTACAGTTCCTTTCAAGTTACAGCAGTCTGTGATGATCCAGGGGTATTTATGGATCCAGCAGTATGGCCGGAACGGGTATATGTACGGCGGTTCTATGAGAAGAAGGAAAGAAAAACACCTGCAGCCCCTCTCGCAAGTGCTGAAGAGGGTAATTATGGAGACATCATGCGTCGTACTGTGGAGGAAAATCCAGCTGGGTCTAATACTGTAACTGCTGTGCCTGGTATAAGTGGAATTCAACATGAAGAGATGGCTGGCAGAACTCCTGCATCTTCCTAATTGCAACATTCAAGGTAATCTCTTATAACTGTAGAGACCTAAGCTTAGGCAATAACATCAAACACAGGTGGATCATAATTGATAAGCTGTTAGAGGAGGCTGATATTCTCTGTCTGCAGGAAACATGGCTATGGAAACAGGACTTAAAGGATCTGAATAGCCTGTCCAGTAACTTTCATGGGATAGGGGAGGCCACCAGAGATAAACAAGATGGTTTCCTTGCAGGCCACCCACCTGGTGGGGTAGCTATTCTATGGAGGTTGGGGTATGGGAAATATATTAGTGAATTAAAACTTGGTTTGAATTGGCCAACTGGAATAGAAATTTGTGTAGACAATAAAAAAATTGTAATTATGCCTTTGCAGGCAGTTGATAATGAAGAAGATTACCTCATTAAATTGGGGCAGGTGAGCAGTATTATTGGTGAGGTGGATACGACATGTGTAGCTATTATTGGTGATTTTAATGCTAATGTGCTTAATGATAATTCTTTGTTTAGCAACCACTTAAAAGCCTTCTGTGAAGATAATAACTTGACCCTTTCATCCATGTGTAGTCTTCCTGGTGATAGCTTTACTTATGTTAGTGATAGTTGGCACACCATCTCATGGCAAAAGCGTACCGAAGGGGAGGGCGACAGGTGCGATCTTCCTGATTTTGAACAATATAATTTTACCTTTATAAAATGTTATTTGTACAATCAATATATGTGTCCTGTATAGAATTTCATGGTCTATCTCGTGGCGAAGTTCGATTTTTGCTAACTGTAACCATTATTTTGTAATTCGCTGTTATACAGACACGGGTAGAAAAACTTTCTGTTTCTATAGAGTTACCTAATTGAGTCCAAGATTATGCGGAATGTACCCTCCTCCATTATCATTGCACGCTTGCAACCTTGACTTCTCCCTTATCGACGGCAGTACAACATCAAGGATTTTTTCTTGGTAATAAGCAGCAGTGATTTTGGCATTTTGATCAACAAAACCAATCTCTGACTTCCCTAACTTTGAAATGAAAATGGAAACTATGACTTTTTGAAAAAAATGCGGACATTCCCTGGAAAGTCGATCTAGACTGCTAGATTTTTTTGTCCTGTCTTCCATAAACTCGGTCATTTTGTGTGTTTATTGTTGAAGCAACCGTAAAGGTCTTCTCGTCGCTGAACCATATTTTCGACACTTCTCTGTCTGGGAATCGATCTAACAGCACAACACTTTTCAACTCTTGCTTGCTTATTTGAAGCAGAGAGCTTATGAACTTCGACTCTTTTAAAACATTTAGGACCCAGATCATCTTTTACTATACGACGAACCAGGGGCGTCAATTGCTAAAATAGTGGGGGGGGGGACACTTCGCCTTCAAACAGCGAATCAAACAATACTCTGAGTAGCTGTTGCGTGTAATACGAGTATATCAATGTCGTAATTTACCATTTACCCGTTTTTGGTATTTTTCTCAGCATGTTGAAAAAAACTCAGTTGTATTTAATCATTTTGTCTTTCTTTATTTAAACATTTTTTTTGCAGAAATAAGAAACGCAATACAAACTATGGGACTAGTATGTTTCATGGACTGCTCTCGATTTTCCTACAAAATTGCAAACAAGGGCAGTCGATGACCCTGATTTTGTTTCTGCAATCGGTTTTTTTTGAGAAACCTAACCTAACCTAACCTAACCTGACCTAACCTAACCTAGAAAAATGTATACTAGAAAAATGTATTTTTGACTAAAAAAGTGCATAACTTAACATGTTATTCCATTATCATTTGTATAATTTAGGTCTCGGGGGTACGGGGGCTCCGCCCCCGTACCCCCGAGACCTAGAAAAGATTCTAAGGATAAGTAAAGTTCTTTCATGGTCACAATATATACTTTTATAGATGTCAAACAAAAATATAATTAAATATATATTCGATACACATTTACGTCATAGCTTTAACATCAGTATTTCGTATAGCTTCCTCCAGCATCAATAATTTCTTGCAATCGTTGCGGCATAGAAGAGGCCAGATTGTAGGGAATGTTTGGTGTTCGGCGTAAGCTCTCCCAACTATTCCTCGTGTGAGCTAAAAGTGCTTCAAATGTTCTTTCATTGCGTTGTCCCATTCGTTAATCATTATTGCCCAAAGGTTTTCAATCGGATTCAAATCAGGAGAACGTGGTGGCAGAATTAGATTAATAATCTCTGGGTGATCTTCGTACCACGCTCTCACAACGTTACTCCTATGAATGGGCCTGTTATCTTCTATTAAGTAAAATGGTTCCGGTGCGGGAATCAGATACGCAGGAACACTGGGTAGCAGCACCTCTTCCAGTATTTGGCAATATTGCTGTCCAGTAAAGCGTCCATCTACTTAAGTCAATTCTCCGACACCATAGCCAGACATCCAGCCCCACACACCGAGATTGCTGTGACCACTACGTTTGCTCGGGAAAACATTTCCTTCTTCATAGCGTTTTCCGCGCTGCCTCCAACAATGCAGGGAACCATGACTATCTGTTGAAAATGTTTTTTCGTCACAGTACACAACTTTTCTCCAGAATTCTTCCTCCTGCGGCAAGTATTGCAAGGCAAATCCCATCCGCGCCTCTTTATGCTCAATCGTCAATGCAGGTTTTATAGCTGGACGGCGAGAAAAATACCCTGCCTCGTAAAGTCTGTTGTTCACTGTATTTGCGCTACAACGAAGGTTCAGGTGTCTGTAAATATGCGTCGCTGGAACAAACGGATGCTCTCTGGCATGATTAACAATCGCAGCATCTTCCTCTTGAGATGTTGAACGCGGAGGACCAGACCTCGGCAAAGTAGCGATTGAGTTTTCTGCTTCATACCGATGAATCCACCGTTCCACAGTGCTTCGATGAACGTCTAGTCGTCTTGATATTTCTCTTATTGGCACACCATATTCATGCAATGTCACCATTGCTCCCCGCATTGCCTGGGTCGTCTCGTGGTGCACAGACGGCCTTTCCATCTTTGTGTAAATGGCTTATGTGAAGCGTGCTGGGACGATAAAGGAAATGAGGATACCATGCACCCCTTCTGAAATTGATTTCGGTTGTGAAGGGTACCAACCCTTCGAATGGTAATAATAATCAGCCAATTTCCTATTTTGTTGAACATATGCATAAAAAATTCGTCTTAAAAGCCAAGGATCCAAAGATTGTCGGCAATAGTTTATATCCCAACTGAATATAGTCAGCCATCAACAGTATAATCATATTTTATTTCCATAACTACTCATGACTACTCTGTCATAGTAAATAACCTTATTATGACTTAGGTAGTAGTGGTAATTCTGAGTGGCGGCCTCTAGCCACATACGTTAAACCTATCAGTGCGTCTAAGACCAGACTTTTCTGTTTCTCTCAATTCATTGTTAGTTTAAGGTATTTTGCTCTTTGTCTTTCTAGGTCTAGGGCATTAAAATAAATATTTGAGTTTGTGTTTAGCATTTCATATGAATTTCTCTCCTCTCCCTTAACCCATCCCCGCGTTCATTTTAGCCCCCTCTCTCCCTTTCCTCCTCCCTTCGTAATTCCCCACTCAACCTCGTTTCCTTCGACTTAGCAACGCTTACCTCCATCCTCATTCCACTCCCTTCATTAAACCTATTATCGCTTTTACTGTCCCTTCCTTCCATCCTTCAATGCCAGCGTTCTTAAACCTAGCACATAAATTATGTAATATGGAATCTAACACCTTAGATCTCTACGCATTCATGTTACTTGAAGACGCCTGTGTCTTAGGGGAATCTAAGTGTTGAGAGTGGGCTTGGAGGTAGTCTATAGATTATTACAGATGACCTTGAACGCTCCAACTATTTAAAAATGATTATTTATTACGCACATCATATGGCATAATACACACATGAATTTAAGTATATCTTACACTATAGGAATGGAATTGAATCCTACCTGAGTTAAAAAGTCGCAAAATATGATAGATTAGTTTGTATTAAGAGGTCACTAAGAGAAAAGGATTTGGGATAGAGTGGAAGGCAGAGAGTATATTTTCCCCGAGTTTCGGTTATTATTAACGTTATATGGATACATGCGGTGTGATCAGAGAGAGAGAGAGAGAAAGAGAGAGAGAGAGCTTTTAAATCACACCTTTTAAATGGTTTGTGGGTAAGGGCTTCACGTATGTTATTTTAGTCCAGGGTAGTTTATGTGGAGGTGTTAACGTAACTTGCACTTGGGACTGTTAATTGTAAGACAACTACCATAGCTGGGACTGAGACACGTTATCGCCTGCATACTCCCTATATGTCTCTATATATGTCTCTATATATAAATAGAGTGATCAACACAAAGATAGATGTGGACGTCATTGATGGGGTTAGAGCAATTATGTGCACCAATCCGAACACACCTCCGCTGCCATAAGGACCGCCCATTTTATACCTAACAGACTAGCTTGGGACGAGACAGAGGCGTGAGACTTCTTGTAAGCACTGTACATAAACTGATAACAAAATATGTTCGTGAAATATAAAACAAATAAACTGCACTTTGATCACACTTTGATATTGAAAATGATACGTAACAAAACCGTTTATTTAACATATTTCCATTTCGCGTACTTAATGACCAAGAACACACAAATGCTACGTGCAATTATTAAAATGCAAATTGACTGCTAAATTCCATGATAAATATACACTGGTGTTCATGACAATAATTTTTAATATTGCTATTACATTTGTATATGCATATAATACGACATATAACGTCTTATTAGGTGCCATTAATAGTTAGCATTTATAGCAATTCATCCACGAAAGTGGGGGGACATGTCCCCTGCGTCCCCCCCGCAGTCGACGCCCATGCGACGAACACTAGAGCGAGAAATACCAGTAGTTTTTTAAATTTCTCTAACGGATTTGTGGGTGTTGGGCCGTTCTTCTTGATTGCATATCATGGATGAAACCGTGTCAATATTTTCCTCAGTACGTGATGTTTTTGGCCTTCTACTACCTTCTTTTCGTTTGGTCGACCCTGTGATATCGATTTTCTTTATGATATATTGAAGTCCAGGTATCGTCCATCGTTTATTTGGAAACTCTTTCTTCATTCGTTTTGCACCCAGTGTTTCCCCTTACGCAGGTTCAATATCAATGTTTCATCTTCCAAAGAGTATTTCATTATGTTATAACTTGTTTACCAACTATAGCAGAATGATGGTCTGAAATGATAAAGGAAATAAATTAATTATTTTGTGTAAAAATTAGGAAAATTAATTATTTATGGAGAAACTGGCTGCCCTCTGAAAGTATCAGTTGCTGACTTTGACCGCCTTTCAATTGAACACCATATTCTGATACCTCCCTCCAGTTGTGAGCCTGTACCTCTACTCCTGGGTCGTTGAATCTAGATTCAAAGCCAGCGTTTGAAAGAGTAAAAGCATGGGTACAATATACGGCCTCAGCAGTAAGATCAATATAGAGGGTGAGCCACAATATTTTTTAAAAAGTTTGGTAATAGTTTTTTGGCCCACCCTGTATATATATATAACTAAAGTGTTTTTTTCTTGTTTTTGATTTCGCGAAAGAATCAATAACATCATCATAATTTATGGATTTTGTTATATCTGATTCAATAAATAAGAGGGATACATTCGACATTTTTGTTTGCAATAAACTATTTCTTAAGTAATACTTAATTCTTTTTAGAACTGAAAAGGACCGTACTTGCGTTTGTTACGGGCATCTTTAAAATTTTTAATAATGGTTTCTACATTTGGAAACGCCAATTTTAGGCTATCAAGAATAATATTATACATATCAATTGGATTTATCGCTTTTTCTTCTTTCATATATTTAAGAAAGTGCAGTACTTCGTCTTTAAATTGATTAACATCAATGTCCTCTTTGTAAACATCTGAAAGTTTATCAATACATATGTTTCCTTCATTTGAACTCGTATTGTTTTTAAATAACACGTTAAACAATGTAATATGTAATATGTGGTTGTACACTACTGTTCCTCGGTTTATATCTGCATTAAACGTATCGCAAATTACATTAAATGTATTAACTACAAATAAATCTCTGCCATGCAAAATGACGTTATTTTCGCGTATTTCGTCAGGCATAATGTTTCGTTTTTTAATTCGGCATTGCTCATCTGTGTACTGCGTTTCATTAGTTAGAAGTTTAGCTTCCTCTTCGATACCATTAAAGTTGTTTCTGATTTCTACAATAAATTCTGTGAGTGATTTTTAGAGATTAACAGCTTTTAGCATATTTATCGTTGGATCCTGCAATGATTTACTAGTTGAATTAAGTCTTTGTTAAATTCCGCCCCAGATTACGATTAATAAAGCTGTCTCATATTTATCAAATTTTTTGGATAAATTTCTGGCCTCTAAACGACAGACCAGACAAGTTTTTTGTGTCCACACAGAGATAGGTTAATTAAAACACTTTTGATGTTTCTCTATCCTTTTCTTAACGCTGATACGGCGCCATATTTTGCGCATGCGCAAAACAAAGCACAATGTATAATTCAGTTATCCACTTGTCAAGTTGCCAGGGCTACCAAGTTTGACGTTTTAAGAATGGATTATTTTATGTTTTGTTTTTTTCCAGGTTTAGAATCTAGCGATAAATTCGGCCCATGAGGCCCCCTTTTGGTCGAGGCCCCCAGCTAGCGCCTCATGTGCCTGTGCATAAATCCAGCTCTGTCTATATGTATTGTTACATAATGATTTAATATACACGAGACTGGTGGGTGGGGAAGGGGAATGAGGGAGTGTGGAGGTTGGTTGTGTAATGTCTATTTTTGGTTCAAATTCACTAGTATATTAAAAGTTGTATTGTAGTAGCTGTTCATATAGACTTGCAGTAATCATAATGGAACCTTATTACTGAATAAGACTAGTAAACATGGAGTTCAACGCTGTTCACGATCATACTGTTTATATTCATGAACACAGATATTACATTATAATTACCTGTATGTCAATGTTATATGCTGTTGGACTCGGTTGTCCCTCATCCACCCCACCTTCCCCCAGTTGGGGTATCTTGACTACCACTGCGGCGTTGCCACATGTACAGAGTCGCCTGTGAGGCGAGGAACATTACATATGCGAGCAATTGTACATTTAATTCTCGGTATTTTAGGGTAATTTTTTAGATGAAGACAATCTACAGTAAATTGAGGAATAACATGTTTTGATCTATGTCTGGTTTGATATGAGCTGATTTTGTGATAAGTTACAAAATACTCTATTCATTTACTCATTGTAAGTTAATGATTTTGTTCTTACACTTGTAAATGAAAAGAAAATGTGCCAGTTTCATTACATCTTTGAGCCTTAGGAATTTTAGCTCTTTAAATAACGCATTAGCATGATCATGGAAATCAGCATCAGATAAACTTATTGCTCGTTTTTGGATGACAAAGATACTGTTTAAAGCGTTGTTAACGAAGCTTCCCCAAACAAGGGTACATTATGTTATGTAAGGAAGGACAAGAGTGTGATACAGAGTTAATAAAACCTGTTTAGGGACTACATTTCTAAGTTTAAACGTTATAGCAACGCTCCCTGAAATCTTTTTTGAGATATAATTTATATGATCACTCCATTGTAAATTCTTGTCTAGCATTACACCGAGATTTTGTTACAGTACACTCCTTTACAGTGATTTCATCAACTTTAATTCGTCAAGATACACATTTAAGTCTTTATTTTATAATGTGCAAACTAAATATAATGTTACCGTGGCTCGGTGGAAACTGGACTCGGCTCTCAAGACCCTGGCTCGGTTCCCATCGTCGACACTGTTGGCATTATTGGCCAGTCACAGGGACGGATCCAGACCGATCTGACTGATGTACATGCATCGGTCAGAAAAATATGTACTCCGTTTGCATCGGTCAAATAATTGACCTGTCGGTAACCTAACCTCAGTGTCTCTCAGATCGGTCTCTTGCATAGGTCAAATCGGCCTGGATCCGTTCGAGTCACCTAACCTCAGGTTTAAATGACTCTCGGATTTCACACCCCTTCTTCCGTGTGGGAAAATCGGGGGTTCGGATGTTAAAGTACATATATTATTTTCAGCATCGCGTCATGTCTGTTCCGCAAAAGGATAGCATTTGGATAACGAATATTCGCAAGTCCATAGTGCAATACTTCTTCGTCAATCCTTTGAGGTCAAATTTCGTCTTCGGAGAAACATTAAATTATTATTTGAAACGAAATACTTTGAGCATTTCTTCTACTGAAGAAAACTCCATTTTTGGAACATGTCAAACTGAGTATTCTGTCCAGCCGTTATGGGACAAAAGTGCGAGTGACGATGGAGTTGTAAAATCATGGAGAATTGTCAGAGTAATTGAGTTTGACAAGTGTTCAGACCGAGTCATCTTACAGGTATGTATACTATTAATTTCCTCTTTCTAATAATTAATTAGCTGCCTGCATGTGCAGTAGATACGTTTCAATTTCAGGAGTTATTTACATACTCTTGAAAATATGGGTATGAATATAGGTTAATTCTATGTAATACATGCATACACAATTTTTTCAAAATTTTATTTTTATCCATTAACGTACATCAGAAAAACACAAATAAAATATATATACAATGTCTACAAATATTCTAAATTATTCCATATACAAGTCCCCAAAATAATAATCTGGGTTAATATTAAGATTCGGAGACACCACTGTTATGATAAAGTAGAAATTTGTTACAAGGATCCTGATTGGCTGAAAGTTCATGACGTTATCATGAACTCTCAGTCAATCATGGCAAATCTTTTGCTTTATCGGCCAGTCATACATGGCAAAACATTTAATCTACGTCTTCCTCTTACGTCATGTCTTACAAATATGTAACCCCGTGTGGGTCGAATTAATGAATTTTGGAAGTTTGATTGGCCTGTAGTCGTAAAAGTTGTATTTTAATGAGGAAAAGACTGTAAAAATCTTACTGATCTCAGACAATATCTTTCACTGCCCCAAGCGAGTGAAAAATTAGCAGTTTCCCTATTTTTGGCTATTTTCATCAAAAAATGAATTTGGGGTTTTTGATTGGTCTGTTGTCATAAAAGATACATTTTGATGAGAAAAACACTCTGTAAAAATCTTACGGACATCAGAAAATATCTTCCACTGTCTTACTCTTAAGCGAGTGAAAAATTAAAAATTTCCAGTTTTGGTTATTTTCGTCTAAAAATGAATTTTGGAATTTTGATTGGCTTGTTGCCTTAAAAGTTGCATATTATCACTGATGAGGAAAAAACCTGTAAAAATATTACTGGCCACAGAACAGTCTATTTTATCTATAAAAATATATGATAAATGCAACTCTCAGCTAATAAGTAATTTGAATTTCTTATCACCGAGAACTCACCACGAGGAGGTGGTTGCATATCGAGTTCCGCCCGTGCCCGCCCATCCACCCATGCTAGGCACTTTCCGCGCGTGTTACGTTTTTTACTCTGAGCATTGTTCACTACGTTTGCATCACTAATGTTTCCATCAATTTTTGGGATTCCAACTTAGTCCTAGTGAAACCATCTCTCAGTAACTCACTACACACAGATAATGCTGACTCAGTTATCAACTTAACACATCTCTCCACAGCTTGCATATGACACGGCATTTTCCCCATGTCACACGTGGAGGAGTGTTGCTACGTTCTTGGTGTAAGACTGAAGCTCGTTATCATCCCATATTTTATTTTTGTAAGTGGAGGTTCTGTTATCTCAATTGCCTGCCAATCTATGAGATCAGTATAGTCGATGGCATCATAGTTGAAGGGTAGAATCCTTAGCTGCCTGAGTGTAGGTAGGTTCCTTTCTTTCTGCTGTAAACATGGTGCTAGGATTCTTCTCAGCGCAAGTTCTCGAATGCAACTTCGTAGATCTGTTAACATAGCAAGCAATATATTTTCAGGATGTGCAAAGTAACTGTTCCGGCCAATGGTATCATATACAATCTGTTTCTCCTTTACCTGCATGTAGCGGGAGTATTTTACCAATTGGAATAAGTGTCATGTTCCATTATAGCACGATGGAGAAGTTTTAATGCTGAACCACACTGGTACGTAAACTCTTATTACGTAAGTTGCCAAAGTGCATAGTTCATCTGAAGGATTACTTGTACTCAGTGGTGAGCTGCCAAAATTTTAACAACCGGTTCGCTAAGTTGCCAAAATTTTAACCACCGGGTTCTGTAAAAAAAATTCTGAATCCGGCAATAAAAAATTGACAACCTTTCCCACCCCACCCTTTCGCAATTTTAATTAAATTAATTATCTCGCTATTTGCCTTTTTCAAGTGTCTGCATTTTATGATTCAGCTAGATATTAATAACTGCATGACAATTAATTAGTATAGTTAATTAGAGAAATAGACGTTTCTAATGAAATCAGAAAAGAAGAATTATTTAATAAAAACCGATGAATCATATTATCTACATAGTTAAAATTAAATTGCTCAGTCAACTTTAGCAATAATGAATTATTAGGCAAAACATAAATATCAGTACATCTATGCTCTCTTCAGCGTCCAGCAAAAAAGTTAACAACCGGTTCTTATTTTCAAAAAGATTTTAACAACCGGTTCGCGCGAACCGGTGCGAACCGGGTCCAGCTCACCACTGCTTGTACTCACATATGATTTAAGAATTCGGTTTGCAGTTGTAAGCCATTTAGAATGTGACATAGGTCCAGGATTACGTTGTGCAGATCTATTGGCCACTCTCCTGAAGATACTGCTTGACACATCTCAAAGAGGTACTTTTGGTCCTTGCTGAAAGCTTTTATATTGTCGATTATTGGCAAAGGCTCTTGAACTTCGATAGGCTCAAACTGTGAAATAGGGTTAAGCGGATGTCGTAATGCTAACTCATTAGTATGCAATAAGCAAATAATCCACTGTAGAGGATGGACTAAGTGCAGTTCAAACAAGCGAATCACTCCACCCTTGAAACCGGTATTGACATTAGTACCATCGCATCCTATTGCTGCAATAGAATCCATTGGAAAATCTTTCTCTTGCAGGCACTCTATGATGCCGGCTTCTATTCCACGTGTTGTTCCTGATGAAACAGTAATATGTGCAAGGTATTCCGATCTTGGTTCTAAGATGAGAGATACATGTTCTTCGGTGATATTTTCAACACAGTACTTGTTTCCTTTTTTCAAATTAGCCTTGGTTTTGTCCTTTCTTCCATCAAAGTACAGTCCTCGGATAGCATTTGTATTGCCGAAACTTGGCGCTTGCTCTCTTTCTCGCCTTACCTTATTTTTATCAATAATCATTGTTCTATTACTCTCGGAAATAATGCCAACATCCTGTAGGAACGCTGAAGCTATTGCTGCAGCACTTCTATCTGATATGTTGTGCCGATCGGCCTCTCTCGCTAGTGTTGAGAGCTTAACTTTGGGACAATATCCTGAAGATGATGGCTGGGGAGTTTCAAGGCTCATTTGGGCTTCATAGTATAAATATGAACGTTTTTGTTAGGAAAAAGCTTCACTTGCATTAGAATCAGATCTGAAGATGAGGTCATCTGACTATTTGCTGTAGCAACCATTATTCGGATAACTTTTGACATTCTTTCTTGAAATTCTTCTCTTCGTTTCAAGCTCTTTCTCATCTGTTGTGTCTTCTTTTGATAAACACTTCCTATGATAATTTTTCTTGCACTTCGCTTATCATTCAGGAATTCGCTCTCTTCTTTCGCACCTTATGCTCTTTTGAACAATTACAAACTTTACTACATTTGCAAGAGGCAATGTGAAATAGCTTTGAAGCTTCTTTTCTGAAGTTGGTTATCCTTAATTTATAAGAATCATTATCTTTTCGCTGCTTGTAGGGTTTCAAAATGTTCCGATATTTAGCATGATAAGCTTTGATTTTTGCCACAACTCGTTGATGTGAAGTAATGGTATGCTTGATGTAGCCCACATTTTTTCCATTTCACTAGCAACATTTTCTACATTTACTGCCGATAATGTAGGAACGTGAGATGCTGAACACATTGTTAGCATTAGACAGTGTTTCATGACTGGTTCATAAGTCGGTAAACTATTATGAGACATATAACAAGGGTTCCCAAATATAGAACACTTGAATTGTTCTCTAGTTTGAGCCATATTTAGTCAGTTATTTCTCACTTATTATTCATGAATAATAATTTTTCTGCAAACAAAGAATCAATTAGAATGCTATAAAAGAAAATCAAAGACAAATAATAAACAATAAGCTGTTGCTTACTGCTGCACGCTACACCATACAGCAGAGAACAACTACCTTCCACGGATCTTCCAGTAATACTGACAAAGCGTGAGGGCATGCCCTCTTATGCCTGAGAGAGGCATGCCTTTGTATGACCTTGAAGTGTTACTTTGCGGTTAATCACGTGTCGATGTACACAGCTTGGTCTTCCCCTTAGCAATTAAAAGAGCAAATCACCGTCTCAAATAGACATTAGACGATTACGTGTCAGTAGGAAACTGCTCGTAAAATAACTTTAAATACAGACAGATTGGACGAAAATAGTTAGAAAGGGTGCAAGGCATTTGCTAATTTTCACTAGCTGTCACTAGTATCTGTCCAGTTATTCTATTTGCTCTGATTGCTGCTACCTTATTTTATGTTTCAAATTTCTCGTCATCGGTCATTACAACACCTAAATCCTTTGCTTTTGAGTTTCTCTGAATTTTCTGTTCATTTGGGGTATGTATTCCGTGGATTTTAGGTCCTCCCTTCTTCCGTACTTTAACAATTGAAATTTCTCAGTGTTAAATTTCATATTATTGCCTTCAGATCAATTGTAGATTCTGTTCGTTCATGTACGTATGTTTGTAGAGATCCTATATACTCTGGGTTTCTTGTTTTTCTGCTAATTTTTTTGTCACCGGCAAGGGATGTTACTGTGCTGTCACTAATAACTTCTTCATCTATCTCAGTAAGCATGATTATGAAGAGTAATGGAGCTAATACTGTTCCTTATGGTACTGAGCTGAGGAAGATGAAGATATTCCTTCATGAACATATTCCTTGAACTGCAACGACTTGCTGCGCTCACTAAGGAAATTACTAGGGCTACTCAATATATTTTGCCCCGCCTTTTTTTCTTAGCTAAAGAATAGGCCATAGGGCTGAAATGTCTTTTGGGCCGTAAGTTTGAACTTTCTGCGCTTCACATAACCGGATTTTTTCACTTTGAACCTCCTTTCCTTGTATAAAACCGCTTTTAAACGCCCTTGTATAAAACTGATGGTTAACGCAGTTTCGAAAATGGCGTCTGACAGTGATTTGCGTCGTAAACAGAGAGCTGTTATCGAGTTCTTAACCGCAGAGAAGGAAACAGTTGGAAATATCCACAAACGTCTACAAAACGTTTACGGAGATGCTGTTGTTCGAAGCACAGTTGGACGCTGGTCTAAACGTATGAGATCATCGGAGAGAGGGAGAGCCAGTCTCGATGATGAGCCACGCAGCGGTCTCCCAGCATCAGCTGTGACATCTCACATTGTGCAACGTGCTAACAGCATTATTCGATCAAATCGGCGAGTCACATACAAGGAGCTATCACTGGAGCTACGAATTAGTGAAGGAAGTGTGAATACGATAATTCATGAATTGTGACTGGAGATGAGACTTGGCTATACCACTTTGAATCTGAAACAAAACGCCAATCCATGGAGTGACATCACGCAGACTCCCCACGCAAGAAAAAGTTCAAAATGGCTCCCTCTGCAGGAAAGGTTAGGGCCAATAGAATTCGCCTGACAGCGAGTACATTTAAAAGAGTAGACGACGGATGAGATCAGAGCGTCGGGTAATTTTTCTTTAAAAAGAAAATAAGATTTGATAATGTAGGAATTTGTAAATATGAACCGAAAATCAATTTGAGGGTATAATGATACCAGAATCGTAAATAATTCAGTCTGCAGTTTTGAACTCAAATAATTATAAAAAGTAAATTTAAAATGCTGAATATCCTCAGCAACAACAGTTGAAATATTACGAATCGGTTGGTAGAGCTTGTCGAGAAACCTTTTAATAGATGCTTGGAAAAGATGGTGTTGAGAAAGGTTGTTAGAAAAGAAAATCTGAATTAAAACAATTTCATGTTGAAATGATAAGAAAGAAGAGCAAGGATGAAAAGCACAGTAAATTAAAATCTTTATGCAATTTATTTCGTGTATAGTATGTAAATCACTGAAGAAATTAGTGCCTAATCTTGTGTAGGTGAATTTATATATTGACGTAGTAAATTTATTATTTTGTTTAGTTATATTAACGTCTAAAAAAAGGTGGGGAGTGATTAGATTCTTCTTCTTTAGTCAATTTAAAGGATCTGTGTTGATTATTGAGATAAGTGAGAAAACTTCTTATATGAGATTTCTGTTTCAGTAGAAGAAAAGTATCATCTACACTGTAAATTATACTTTTCTTCTACTGAAACAGAAATCTCATATGGCTACAACACTGTCCCACTTCTTTCAAACTTTATCTGTATAGAAGATATATACTGTAGATTCTACAGTATATATCTTCTATACAGATAAAGTTTGAAAGACGTGGGACAGTGTTGTAGCCATAAGTGTTCATGGTGACATACGAAAATATTTGCTAATTGGTAATATTTGTTAATAAGTAACAAGACAACTATCAGTACTGGTAAAAATATGAGACACTGCTTTTATGTTAGCATGTAATGGAATTTTGAGGTACATATTATATTTAGAACTGAAATAAATATATGCCAGGGAATTATTTTTATTCTTATACTTTGTGTGACCCCATTTTGCTTTTAAGACCTCTTCAATTCGTATTGGCATCGACCCCACCAATGATTTACGAATGTTGGTAATTTTTTGATCACTCAGCTTTTATGTTAGCATGTAATGGAATTTTGACATACGTATTATATTTAGGACTGAAATAAAAATATGCCAGGGAATTATTTTTATTCTTATACTTTGTGACCCCATTTTGCTTTTAAGACCTCTTCAATTCGTATTGGCATCGACCCCACCATTGATTTACGATTGTTGGTAATTTTTGGATCACTCAGCCAGCACTCACGAAGGCGTCTTATAAATTTTTCCTTTGTTGAAATGTCTTCCTTTTCTATTCATCCATTCAAAATTGACCAAAGATTTTAGGTTGGATTTAGATCTGGTGAATTTTCATTTTCCTAAAAAAAAAATATTCACATTTGCTCTTTGACATGTGCCAAATCTTGTTGAAACAATCATTTTCTACGTTGAAACTAGTTATTAAGCAACAACTAGGCAACAACTTTTCTTTCAGTATAGATATATACTGTTGGCTATTCATCATTCCATTCACATAAAACAATCTCCTGTTCCATGGATTTTGAAGCAGGATCAAATCATAAACTTCTCAGGATGCTTCTTAGTGCAACCCTCCATTTTCCTTACAAAAGGTGTTCGAACTACGGAAACCAGAAAATGAGACTCATCGCTAAAATTATCTGAGAAAAATGAGCGCACATTCAAACATGTCTCACGAAAACAAAAACAACCCTCTAAATAATGAACGCCACACCTGTGAAGATGCAACGCTATCCATAGCTGTAATATATTTTTAATCTGTAAAGTAGGTGTACAGTACCTTATAACAACAAAGAGCTAGTAGGTAACTTTCATTGTATTGTTTAGAGGTGACTCCGAAGAGTTTGAATATTCTGGACCATTCCCCAAAATGAACCACAAACATTGCATGATTTTCTTTACAAAAGAAGTGTACAGTTGCGCTCATTATTGGTAGGACACTCTTGAGAACAGATAGCGACACCTGGCATATATTTGTTGAGTGTACTACAAACAGTTGTAATATTTTATAAATGAATCTGGGGTTTAGCGCTGATTGGTTAGTTGACTCATTGCCAAATGTCTTTAGAACATAATTATTGCCATTCATCACTCTGGTTTACATATTACTAAGGAAACATAAGTGAATAATTAAATATAAATTCAAGAAGGGGATATATATTAATAAGGGGGATGTCAATGAAGTGAATAAAAAATGATTTTGTAAAAACTAAAAAAAAACCTTCGGACGTGATGACAGTGTTCATGGTATTGGCAAGCCTGAACGAAGTGAAGTTTCAGTGTATAGAAACAGAGCCGTTGGTAGGCTTTATTGCGCCCTGAGCAAATTCCAAATTGGTTCATTTATTTATTTACATTTAATATTGAACATAGATTCAGATATTATTTTGTGTTATAACAAAGACAGAGCAAAAACCTGATATATATAAAAATACATACAGTATATAGGCGGTTTATGATTTGAAAAAAAACAATGTTTCGATGCATATTAAACTTTAATAACATTATAACATTACCAGATTGATGGGTATCTGTGGGCTTCTTACGTCACTGCTTAGAATATTTTCCAATTGTCAAATGGACGACAGCTGAATGGATACTACTGGTATGCCATTGTTATATCCGGAGCAAATGCTATTTCTAAATCAGCAACACTGATATAGTAATAAAGAGTCACTGAGAGAAATATTATTTAGAAACGAAGAATGCATATAATTGTTATACATAAGGCACCGTATATATAGAAATATACAAGTATTATGTTTATAAAATTTGAATAATTATTCTCATGCTCAGCAAAATGAAGTTTCCTCTGCTTTTTGCAGGGGGGTAGGTAATTTCCATTTGGCGATTAACCAAAAGGGGTAATCACAAAAAAAGTTTGGGAACCGCTGGTGTAGCAGCTTAATGACCATTTTTCAAACTGTTTCCGCATTCCAACAACTCCACCTGACTTTTAACAATCACGTGACACCACATGACGTCATGACAGAGGTGTTAACAGGTATGGTGACTCTGCAAAATGGATTATCATCACCAGAAAATTGGTGAAAGGGGAAGAATCATCGGCATGAAGGAGAGCGTGCTGTCTCCAACTCAAATTGCAAGAGAACTTGGAATTTCTAGGAACGCTCTTTATATACAGTATGTTTAAAGAGGTGGCAAGAGGAAGGGAATCTACGAGATCACCGCAGAATGGGGAAACCTCGACTGACAACTGCTGCGGATGATCGGAGGATCTGCGGTGTTGGCGAAGCCCATCCCTTTACCAGTGCTGTTGCCATAAAGGAACAATTGCAGCTTGATGTTTCGGCAACGAGAGTAAGGCGGCGGCCACATGAAGCTGGATTACACCATCGGACCTTGGCTATGAAGGATAAATTAAATCAGCAACATCGAGAAAATAGACTTCAATTTGTTCAGCAACATGTTGACAAAGGACTTGACTTTTGCAGCCGAATGATATTTACCGACGAAAAGACCTTTTCCTCCACATCCCATGGCCGTCTTCATTGTTGGAGGAGGAATAATACTCGATATACTCAAGAGCACATCTATGAGGAAGCACACGTAGCGGTCATGTCACCTGTAACATGTGGGGATGGATTCATCTGTATGGTGTAGGAGAGCTCACTAAAATAGAAGGGAGGTTTACTGCAGACCAGTATATAGAAATTTTCAAAGAAATTATGCTGCCTTCTGTGCGTGCATATGCTCCGCCATTTCCTGAGCGAATCATTTTTATGCAAGACAGGTCCCCAATTCACACAGTACAGATCGTCACACGCTGGTTCTCTGAGCAAAGAAATATCGACTTTTTGGATTGGTCAAGTAAGGGTTGTGATATGAATTCCATTTATTAATATGAATCACTGTAATAGTTTCATTTTCTGTAATTCTCTTCTTTGAGGTGAGAGACCGCCAAGAGTCACAGCTGCGGTGGTTCAACACTTCTTTGTAACATGGGACTTATTAATACAAAACAATTATTTGCATTTATGATGCTGCCTCAATACAAAACATTCTTCGTTTCTAAATATTTCTCTCAGTGACTGTTTATTACTATATCAGTGTTGCCGATATAGAAACAGCATTTGCTCCGGATATAACAATGCCATACCAGTAGTATCCGCTCAACTGTCGTCCCTTTGCCAATTGGAAGATATTCTAAGCAGTGACGTATGAAACCTCCAGATACCAATCAATCTGGTAATGTTATAATGTTATTAAAATTTAATATGCATCAAAACATTGTTTTCTTCATTCATAAACCACCTATATATGTATTTATATATGTCAGGTTTTTGCTGTCTTTGTTATAACACAAAATAATATCTGAATCTACGTTCAATATTAAATGCAAATAAATACATGAATCAATAAATAAATACACAGGGATGGGTGGTGCAGGTCGTGCAATTCGCTCAGGGCGCAGTAATGCCTACCTCATCACGTCCGAAGGTTTTTTTTTAGTTTTTACAAGACCATTTTTTATTCACTTCATTGACATCCCCCTTGTTAATATATATCCCCTTGAATTTATATTTAATTATTCATTTATGTTTCCTTAGTAATATGTAAACCAGAGTGATGAATGGAAATAATTATGTTCTAAAGACGTTTGGTAATGAGTCAACTAACCAATCAGAGCTAAACCCCAGATTCATTCATAAAATATTACAACCGTTTGTAGTACACACAACAAATATATGCCAGGTGTCGCTATCTGTTCTCAAGAGTGTCCTACCAATAATGAGCGCAATTGTACATTCCCGACACTTTGCCTGTTTCTATTCATTTACAATGAAGACTTTGTACTTTCTTGCCTATTGCAGTCCTTCTGCACGTATATTTGCTGTTAAGAACGGTTTTTACGATGGTCGAATGCAGTCCATGCCATTTTCCTTAAGCCTTATTTTCACTGTTCTTGCAAAAATTTTCGCCCACACTTTTCTAACTCTTTTGTATGTCCTATGACAGTGGTGGCGAACCTATGGCATAAGATCAAATTTTCCTGGCACGCCTAAGCATAGAAATTGTTATCCAAAAAATGAGTATAAAATAATAGACTTAATATTTATAATTTGGTGTAATATACGTATATAAACTTTGGTGGGCACGCGAAATTTTTTATGGTTCTTTTGGCACGCGATTGTAAAAAGGTTCGCCACCCCTGTCTTATGACGTCTTCCTTTGGTCTTTCTTACAAATTCTTGGAAGTTTTGAGTCGTCTCTTGTAGTTGTTATTCTCTTTCTTCCCACTTTCTGATGCATCCTGTTCACGACAGTATCATTGCAATTGTATTTGTTGAGTTCGGTTTTCTCTCCCAGGATGACGTCCCTTCCCCGGTGGCTCCTGTAGTCGGCCGCTGGTGGGTGCCCCTTCCATTGACTCATTCGCAGGTAGGTTGTTGACGACTTTAATGCACGACAATAATGATAGTAGTGTGTCACTAAATTTGGAATGGTGGCGTAGTCATTTATTTAGTTTTCTTCGTGTTCTTTTACGCTCAAACTGCAACTGTACCTAAGTTGGCTAATGTTGTTTATCGTTCTAGTTTCCAAGTTTTCCTTTAACTTTGTTATAAAGCACAATTAAGTTTTTATACTTTCAACCTTATGCTTATCACAGGTTAAATTAAATTATATTTACGTTACACAATTAATAAATGAGGATAAACCCTGATCGGAAATCAAGTAGGCCTAAGGAAACGTGATAGGTCTTGCGCGTGAGATGAATAAAAGAAGAGCGCCCGAATAGAAAGTTTGCCCTACAAAGGACCTCGGGGAGAATTGAGTTTACTTTCTCAAATTCATCTTACAAGTGGGCCCCCATTTCCCACGGGCACGAATGAAAATATTAAATTAAAAATTACATGGGAGAGAAAAATGTGATTTCTAATCTTCTGTACGACCCGCTCTCTATCACAAACTCTTCTCCACTCACTGACTGATTTGTGCTGCGCTCCCTTTCTCCCTTCTGCTCTTCGGATTTTCATTTCGCTTGGGAAATAATCTTTCGTCCATCTTCCTTATAAACCGCGAATTTAGAGACAACTTTTACACACACTATTTTATGATTTTTACAAATTCCTATCTGTTTTATATTATTTAATTAACCTATTTGACCTATTTGACAAGATTAAATGATTTAACTAAATATATCAAATGCTATTTAAAGACTAAAACGGGGGGAGGGCATCGCGTGACTGATACTCCCAATTCCTTATTGGTTAAACAATATTACAAGTACGAACGTGTGGAAACCTGTTCTTCTGGCTTCGTGCCAAAAGTTACGTACTTGTTTTTTAAATTCATCTGAGGCCTACGCGAAATTTATATGCTAACTTATGTTTTCCATTCATATCTTATCGATTCTATTATTTTATATTAAGAAACCCCCAATTTTGCAATCCCAACATATTGCTGTGTGATTCGATATACAGATGATTCCATTATATTTAGGTCACTAGATATCTGTCGAACTGATTTTATAGTACAGTACGTATGTTCGTGCAAAGCAATCGGCGTTTTTCTAGTTTCTGGTCATTTTTATGTATTCCTTAGGATACCCGGTAACTCACATCCGCACTTACACCAGTACATACAACTATTTACGTAAACCATACTTCAGTTTATTGGTTGTTTAAGTTTTCATCGAATTAGAAAGGATTTTCGTTGACATTACCTTCTGGATGCAAGATATTTATATTTTTAGATAGATTGCATAGTGTCCAATTCTTTGTGACCAGTACTGTTCGTCTTTGGAGGGAGAGAAAGTTTAAGAAAAGTCATGGATACCGGATATTCAGGTACTTTCAACTATGTATCAGTACTTTATTTTCACTAGTGTGAGTCACATATAAAAGTAAAATGTATTTTTACCTTTCAGAAATCCAGTCTAGGTTCATTTCCTGATGTTGGAAGCACTTTCGAAAGTCCTTTGCAGTCCCGTTTCTCACAAAGTGAATTCATTATGGAAGAAAGATCAGGCACTTTGATATTGAGGAGCGTACTTGTGACAGGAGAAGTTATTAGTAACTTGTATGGGATTCAACACAAAAGAATTCATTCGAAGATAAATCAAGTAATTAAAATTATATTCCAGGACAATATGAGTTACATACGTTCTTCTATGACATTTTACCTGTAGAGCTCAATAAATATATATTACCTTAAGTAAACGATAAATAAAAGAATTTTAGTTTAAAGCAACACTGCAACTGTTACATTCCAGAATTTTTCAGTTTATAATTTCTGTACATACTTTAAACAAGTTTAATTATTTTAGACTCTTGATTTTATATCGTCTGGTTGGGCAAGCAAAACGTTTAAAATGTCGTCCTCACAACGAGACATAAAAACTTTATCTTACGAAGTTTTATCACCTTTCCAACCGCCTGAAAAAGGACAAAAATCTTGGATAAAATACGGAGGAAATGTAAGGAAATGTATTAACGCTGACAAATTTTACTCTTTAACCTTGAAGGATCCAAACTATATCACTCTGGTATAAATTTTTACTTGAGAATTTAAAGAATATTATATACCTTATAATCTCCTAATGACCCTCACTGGTATCATATAAAGAAATTTCTTGTTTTGCAGACTGACGTCATGACTTCTTTTTCTCTTGAAACTATGAGTATTGGTAAAATCATCACTTCGGATGAAGCCGAAACAATGAAAGTAAGTTTATATAAGAATTAAGGATATGTAATACTATCTTCACATTGAGGAGACGAAGGCATGTAATTGCACAACATACATTAATTACTCACTTACTCTGGAATATACATGCCATGTTTGTAGATATAATTTCTTTTGAAATGCATCATTTTGTGGTTGCTTTGGCCAACTTTATACCTGAAACAATACTTTAAATATTAATTGTATCTTACAGATTCATTTCCTTTACCTCCTCACTGAAGTCATCGAGGCCCTCTCATCTTCTCCGAAAATGCCTGCTTCAAGAATCACTTTATCAACTTTAAAGGAAAATGTTTTAGAGAAACTTCATCGAATGACAAAGCTTCTTGAAAATCTTCCAGAAAAGAGCATTAACAATGTTTTTATGGAAATATTTAAACCACAAAGAAGGAAGACCACTAAATTAGACTTGAAACAGTACGTACCAAAAAAAGGATGTTTAGGAAGTAATTACTGTAGACTTAATTTACCTTAAAAGCTTATTTACTTAAAGTATTTTCAACTATTAATCAAGTTACAGACTTGTTTTATTAAAAGAAGGAACACATATAGAAGTATTAAATATGAAATTTCTTTATTCACTATTGAGAAAAAGATCTCATTACTTTAATTTTGTCTGGAATGTGTACAGCTGCGGGGCAAAGATCGACTGGTAGTATGGATGCATTTATGCGGAGTGAGGTGGAGGTAATGGGAGATAGGGGAGGGAGAGGGAGGAGGGAGTTAATGGGGAAGATATGGGTGGAGTGTCAAGGGATAGGAGGAGTTCCAGTTGGATATAGAGTATAGTTACCTAACCTAGCCTAACCTAACATGAAAAATTAAATAAATATACAGTATATATAAATGTGACGTCATACTATGAACTTTAAATATCACCATTTTAAAAGATAAGACGTTAAAAAAATGAAAATAGGCAAGGTTTAGAGACCACCTGATGTAATGCAGCACGCTGATCCAATATTTATATGAATATAAAGTATAGTGGTCACCGGTAACACTTTCTTAGGCATAACATTGATATTAATATAAAGAAAAGTACGTGTCACTGAATGAGGTGCAACGCTTCTCGCTACCCGTTACCACAGCTCGCGACTGCCCCCACAAGCCAACTTCGCTAGCCAGTTCCAACCAGGTGGAAAACACACACACACACACACACATAACACAGTGTTTAAGAAAATAAATAAATCTTCTTCCCTTCACCTTATCAAGACGCATACATAGATATAATTTAAAAATGAGTGAGGAGTAAATACAAACACATTTGCAGACAATATTTATTAACATGTCAAGATAACTTTTTTATTAGTACAGTACAGTACACCAACAAATAATGATAGAAATAGTTATATTCTCATTGCTTTGTATAATAAATCCAATGCTTTTTAGAAATGATACCCCGTTTATATGAATTAATCTATACTCGATATACTGAGGTAATTTAGAATTTTTTTCCTATTTTACAAGTGGGGTAACATTTTCATAATTCTTAATATTTGGACATATAGATTCAAAAGCCTGTTCGAGTACACGGTCGGTTATTGCAATATTATCATGAAATACACAACACGTTCTAAGTCAGCGTTTAATCTCTTTTCACCAGTTTTTTTCAATTGTGTGAAGAAGTCTTCTAAATCGTAGCAACAGTTACAAAGTATATAAAGAAAGAGTTCCTGCGGATGAACAGCGTAAGCGAGGGATAGTTTGTAACGCTCTAGATCAGCGTCTCAATGTGAGTGGTACTTCTCGGGGGGAAGTGTCTTCTAAATATTCTTTTAAGATCCAATCAGTTATCACTTTGTTCATCTCTACACTTCATGAAATCGTCAATTAAAAATGTATTGACATGTTCAAGAACTGTGTCAAAATAACGCATATCATCAAGTCGCGCATTTTTAATAAAAGTTTCAGGTTGAGGAAGGCGGCTATTTCAAACAGTCTATCGAGGATGAATCGATAACGAGTAGGTACTAGTCCGTTATTTCCAATGTCTTTACTGAATGCATTTAGATCAGCATTCTACAACAAATGTATATCGATACACCGCTGTTTCGTATCGCAATTTACAATTAACGCACAAATTATACAGCAAATAAATAACATTACGTTTGGGAGAGTCTGTAGGGATTTTGGTGAAAATTGTGCTATTGCGCTAGACATATCAAAAGCGTTTGATAGAGTCTGGCCAGTCTTTAATTTTCAAACTGCCCTCCTTCGGTTCCTATCCTTCTAGTTGTGTCGTCATCTCTAATTTCCTTTCTGGCCGATCTATAGCTGCAGTTGTAGATGACCACTGTTCTTCTCCTAAAGCTATTAACAGTGGTGCTCCTCAGAGTTCTGTCCTGTCACCAACTCTTTTCCTTTTATTTATTAATGGCCTTTTAATTCGCCCTTCCTGTCCTATTCACTCCTATGCCGATGATTCAACTCTTCACTTCTCTACCCGCTTCCCTCACGGCAGTCACTTCATGATTCGCGTAGGACAGCTATGGTGCACCTGACCTCTGATCTTTCTGTTATCTCTGATCGGGGCAGAGAGAACCTTACGGCTTTCAATGCCTCAAAAATTCAGTTCCTCCATTTGCCTACTCGTCACAATCTTCCATATGACTAACCTCTTACCTTCAACAACACACAACACAATTATTCCTCTTCTCTTAACATTCTTGGTGTTTCCTTTTCTTGTGATCTTTCCTGGAAAGATCACATATACTCTGTTTCTAAAACAGCTCCTAAGAGGTTAGGTGTATTGTACCGCCTCCGCTGTTTCTTCCCCCCCCCTCCCACTCAGTTGCTGTATCTGTACAGGGGTCTTGTTCGCCCCTGTATGGAGTATGCTTCTCATGTATAGGGAGGCTCAACCCACGCAGCGGTACTTGACTGGGTGGAATCAAAGGCTTTTCGTTTCATCAATTCCTCACCTCTTACTGATTGTCTTCAATCTCTCTCTCTCTTCGCCGCAATGTTTCCTCACTCTCTCTTTATTATCGCTATTATAAGGGAGACTGCTCTTATGAACTCTGTAACTGCATGCCCCTTCCTTTAAGAAGAGCATGCAGCACCAGACTTTCTACACTTTCTCATTCCTTTTCTGTCCAACTCTCTAATACAAGGGTTAATTGGTATTTTCAATCTTTCATCCAATCAACCGGTGAACTCTGGAGCAATCTTCTTCAATCTACCTTTCCTCCTGTGTTTGACCTCCCATCTTTCAAACGCAGTGTCTGAGCATCTCGAAATCCCCAGACCTTGATTTTGGCTCTTTTCTTCTTCTATGGAGGGGCGCTTTTGCCGGCATTTGTCCTTGTCTCCTCCTTCCTGCATAAAAAAAAGCAAAATGAGAAGCGAACTGCAAAAACATGGGAAGGAATTACAAATCAGGCATCCAGTAATAAAAAATTACAGACAATACAAAACAACGCACTTCGTATCATTCATTACAGGATGTACTCAAACAACACCAATAGAGCACTTGCACACAGAAACAAAAATGCTGAAAGTTAGGGAACATTTAGACATGAGGGGAACACAACTCATGGCAGCAGCGACAACTAACCCACAACATTCTTGCCACTACATGTACAATCATGCACCAACACCTCGCACCATTACGGTAACACCAGAGAGACATTATAACTAACTACTCCATTCCATACCACGCCCCACAGACATCACACAGTACAGAAAACACACACACACAAACACACCTAACCCACAAAGCACTGATACGACTCGGTCTGAATGCGATCCTAGGTACGAAGCCGCCACCCATTGACAGGTAAGAGACCAGCCTGAGCAGATCGGATCGAGTTAACCCTTTAAGGACTGAAGATGCCAATTGCTAACGTTTCAAATACACGCATTCATAACTTAACCCTACAAAAAATTCAGGGCTTAAAGGGTTAACTTAGCCCGATTCCGATGTGGACATCACCCCAACTTACAGACATATAAACACAGACTAGACAACTCCACAGACGACACCTGCCACCTGTGCCAGGACACACCACAAACAGTTGAACACATTATGACAGACTGTACCGCTCTAGCACAATATAAAACACAACACAACATCACTTGTCCGCTGAACCTTTGGTCCACTCCGGAAAGGGCGATCGGTTACCTGTGTGCCGCCGGCTTGCTCGATCAAGGTGGGCTGATCGGCTAACCAACAACAACAACAACAACAACAACTGATCAATGGAAAACGCTTCAACGTCAAGAAATTGTATTATACCTGTTTGAATGCTAACCGAGGCACCAGATAGGGGGGTGAACATGACCCATATATTCAGATCCTGATTCCCTTACAATCACGACGTGTTCTTCAAGTATAGTAGTGGTGCGAATCTTTGATCCATTTGTGATTTGAATCTGGCAAGGTGTTTATGTGTGTGTTTGAGATAATGGATGCCCATCATGGGCTAGCATAGTCCATAACTGGGTGAATATATTGTTTGTATATGAGTGATGTTGTTTCCTGCTGGTGTCCAAAGTTTGTGTCTGTTTGTACCCTAAGCGTATTAAGTCTTAACGTACATTTGTTTTTAATGTCCTGAATGTGGTTTGCAAAAGATAATGATGTGTTGCATGTGACTCCAAGTATTTTAGTCCTGTGAGTGTGTGGAATGTTGGTGTTGTTTAGTGTAATCTGTGGAGTTATCTGGTGTTCTTTTGTGTTCCTTGTTAACAAGGTGATGGTTGATTTTATGGGCGCTACTTTGAGTCTATTGTGTGTGAGTCAATCTTGTATACTGTTTATGTATGTTTGTAGGTTATTTGTAGCGGTGTCGATGTTGTTGTGGGTGGATGTTAGAGTGATGTCGTCTGCACATGATGATAAGGTAAGCTTGTTATCTATAGGTGTTAGAATGTCATGCATGTATAAGTTGAACAGTGTTGGTGAGAGAACAGAGCCTTGAGGGACCCCGTTCGGAAAAAGCTTGTTTTTGGATGACTTGCCATTAAATGTGACATGTGAGTATCTTCCTGAAAGAGAGTTGCTCAGCCACCTTTTGGTGTTATTGTGCATGTTTGTGTTGAGTATTTTGTTTATGAGAGGGAAGCGTGGAATAGCATCAAATGCTTTACTAATGTCTATTGTTGCTAATAGTGTACGTTGAGCTGGTCGTCTGGAGTTGATGCCATCCATGATGTGCTGCGTGAGGTTAGTGAGTAATGTCGTGGTTGAGTGGTGAGGTCTGAATTCATGTTGAGTAGGCGACAGTGGTATGTGTGGGTTGATCAGTTGGTAGCAATTGCATGTGACGGAATAAATGTCAACATAGGGATGGCATGGGGAGTGATTCAGCGTTTTGAAGAACGTCTAAACAGGTCACTACAATGGTGTATATGTTTCTTACACGCTAATGAATTGCCTCCGAGACATTCATTGAAAAACCTCGATGGTTCAACTCAGGATCCCAAAGCTTTCTCTGGTCTTATCGGAAGACAATTGGCAAAATAGTAGTTGTCTGTTGTTACATTTATAAAAATTGAAGGATCCATGTTGCCAAAAGTGGACGTTGCTGAGCTGAGCAACGATCAGAACTATCTGTACGAGATGTGTGAAGCTGACACATCAGACGACTGTTCAGATCTTGCAGCTCGCCAACCTGGATCCATTACACATTCGAGATGGCTCACAACTGCATACAGAATTCTCAGAGTATTATCAACAGATAAACTATCATCACATTTATTGTTATTAGCCTCTTATACTGTACAAGTGCACTCGCCAATGTGGTTTATTAAGTATTTATTACTTACTTTTCTTTAATCTTACGTCATCTGAGTTATTATCACTTTCTACTACTTTACACTGATTTCTGTATTTACAAACGGGTAGCGCGGCCGGTCCCCAACTGATATGGAGCTCTGCAGCCGACATCTTCTTTGTAGCAAAGCGGGGGAGGGGGGAAATTACAATGATTATCACTATTTAGCAGTGGAGAGAGCTCCAGGTAAGTAAATTTAAAATCACAATTACATCTTAGAAAAAAAACAACTCTTTTTTATCTCATTATGTCAGAGATTCATGGGTATATATGTACAGGGTGGGCCGTAAGTTTCCATACATAGGAAAAATAAACATTTTTTTATGGACAACCATTTTTATTTATATAATATGCTCTACATAGTTGCCATTGTTTTGAAAACACATTTCAATACGTGTTCCCCACTGTTGATGAACACGCATTAGCACAGTTGACGTTATGCTTGTAATGGCGTTGGTGATACGTTCCTTTAGATGATTTATGTCTCGTATCTTTTCCTGATACACCATGGCCTTCAAGTGCCCCCAAAGATAGAAATCAAGGGGGGTGAGATCTGGGGATCTGGGAGGCCACTCCACAGGACCACGCCGACCAATCCAAGCATCCGGAAACTGCTGATCCAAATACCGACGCACGTGAAGACCATAATGAGGTGGAGCTCCATCTTGCTGGAAGTAAACTGGGAAGTTACCTTCCTCGTTTAGCAGGGATGGGAAAATCTCTTCTTGCAACATGTTAAGATACCTTTCGGCATTAAGATTTCCACTGACAAAAATTGGTCCAATAATTCTGTCACCCCATATCCCGGCCCACACCATCACTTTACCGGCACCTTGCATCTTCGTCGGACTCAGCCAGTTAGGGTTAGCATTACTCCAATAACGTATGTTTTGCCGATTAACCTCTCCATTGACGTAAAAATTTGCTTCATCAGTAAACAAGATCTTACGTCAAACGCATATTCTTAGGGTATCTGAAACATAAAAACAAACGTTTAATTTTTCCTATGTATGGAAACTTACGGCCCACCCTGTACATACAGCACCTTAGCGTGTATCGAATGCTGCCAAGTATTTTATATTTCAAACAATTTCATTTTACAAATCTTAATTTTATACAATTCAATCATCCTATTAAATTTCTTACTAAAAACACATACACGACATCTCTCTCTCTCTCTCTCTCTCTCTCTCTCTCACATATTACGAGCACATGCGATAAAAGTTTTCTTAACATCGGCCACAGAAGTAGGTTACCCAGGGTTTACTTTCAAAGCAAAGATTTTGCTGGTTAGGAACAAGAATAAGTCTTATTCAACTGAACTGTAATTAACAGAAATACAATTATAAGTTTCATCGAAAAGGTTATAAATAATAATACGTCTGAGAGTAACTTTATTTACTTGTAAATTAATACACTCAGAAAATGGTCGCAAGAAACGTAACGCAGCATCAAGTGTTTAAAATCCTTAAACACCTCTCTTCTCACAATCTTCTTTCAGATCGTCAGTATGGATTACGCAAGGGACGCTCTACTGGCAATCTTCTTCCGTATCTCTCTGACTCTTGGTCATCCTCCTTTCGGGATTTCGGTGAAACTTTTGCTATTGCGCTAAACATCTTGAAAGCTTTTGATAGAGTCTGGCACAAAACTTTAATTTCTAAACTGCCCTCTTTCGGTTTTTATCCTTCTATCTGTACCTTCATCTCTAATTTCCTTTCTGGCCAATCTATAGCTACGGTTGTAGATTGCCACTGTTCTTCTCCGAAAGCTACCAACAGTGGTGTTCCTCAGGGTTCTGTCCCGTCACCCACTCTTTTCCTTTTATTTATTAATGATCTTTTAATTCGCACTTTCTGTCCTATTTACTCCTATGCCGATGATTCCACTCTTCACTTCTCACCCGCTTCCCAAAGCGTCCCTCTCAACAGTCACTTCATGACGGCTGTCTCTGATTGGGGTAGAAAAAACCTTATAGCTTTCAATGCCCCAAAAACTCTCCATCTGTCTACTCTTCACAATCTTCCACACGACTATCCCCTTTCCTTCAACAACACACAACTCGATCCTTCCTCTTCTCTTAACATTCTTGGTTAGGTGTGCTATACCGGCTTCGCAGTTTCTTTACCCCCTGCTCAGTTGCTGTACGTAGGTCTTGTCCGCCCCTGTATGGAGTATGCTTCTCATGTGTGGGGTGGCTCAACCCACACAGGGTTGATCGGGTGGAATCAAAGGCTGTTCGTCATATCAATTCCCCGCCTCTTACTGTCTTCAATCTCTTTCTCTTCGCCGCAATGTTGCCTCATTTTCTCTTTACTATCACTATTATAACGAACGCTGCTCTTCTGAAATCTTAGGATCTTTGTTAACCTGTAACTTCTGTAAGTTATTATTATTATTATTATTATTATTATTATTACTAAGGTCATAGTAACAAGCAAGATACCGGTAATACTTACGGTTTAGGTTGGATTAGGTGTTGGGTTTATTTCGGGTAGAGGAACAAAGTCGATCTGCACAATAGCGACATGCATACGGTCGATCTGCACAATGTTAAATTAGGTTAAGTTGGGTTCGGTTAGGTTACATTATGTCCAGTTAGGTTATGCTAAGTTAAGTTAGGCCTGGTTAGGTTAGGTTAGGTTAGAGTAGACATTTTCATTGAAAATCTAAAATCCATATACTGTCTTTGCATAAGGTCGAACTTCGACATTATGAAATTCGATTTTTGCCCTCACAGCCAACAAAGCTAAATGTGCTTGGGGGAAATAAAGGAGTTGAGAAAAGAGCTGCTCGCAATATTGCAAATCTTCTCCACTTGCAACACTGCAATGTTGCAAAGTGGGGAAGGGGTAGGATAACCTACGAACATGCAAGTGTATGTAATAACTGCAGTGGCAGATTTTGTATATCATACTTTTGGTCACAGTACATATAGATACCCATGGTAGACAGCAGTCTGTCTAATCAAATTTCATAAAATCTTTGAATTTCCCACAGTAAAAACTGAATTCAAGTTTTATATATATATATATATATATATATATATATATATATATCTTGTTGAATAATCGGCCATAGTTTTTATTTATTAATTTATTATTAGTTTTCTCAATTTTCCGTATGACATTTTTCAATAATGTTGGTAAATTATAAATAATATTTCCAAAATTTTCCGACGTTTCGCTCTGTCCTCGAGCATCTTCAGAGAATTCGTTTGGAGCCATCTTCGTAGGTGTTCTGCGTAGAATGAAAATTTCTTGTCAGAACACCTACGAAGATAGCTCCAAACGAATTACCTGAAGATGCTCGAGGACAGAGCGAAACGTCGGAAAATTTTGGAAATATTATTTATAATTTACCATTATTGAAATATGTCATACGGAAAATTGAGAAAACTAATAATAAATTAATAAATAAAAATTACGGTCGATAATTATTCAACCAAACATGTTTAAAGGAAAAGCTGTTCCCCAAATATATATATATATATATATATATATATATATATATATATATAGCGAGGAATAGGAGGACGAAAAGATGGTACATGTTTATTAACAGACGTTTCGGAAAAATTCAATTTCCATCATCAGTGCTAAAAAGTTTAAAAACAAATAGGAATAAATAATTATAATAAATAAAAACGAACAATAAATTAAAATGGCGCAACAATTAGCGAGAATTAATAGTAAGTTACAATATATATTAAATTAGAAGATTAAAAATTAAATGATATAAAGTATGAAAGTATGGACAATAAGTAAAATATAAAACGGTTTAGGTGAAACAGAATTGAAGGGGTTCTTACCAAATTGTTAACGTAATGAGAGACTAATTGTACAGAAGATTGGGAATGGTTGCCTGTTGAAAGAATTCCATATTAGAAAGATGGAGCCGGGCGGAGTGATGGTGGATTTCTTTTGAGTTTGAGTTTATTTGGCAATGTTTAAATTGAAAGCGGAACTGTAATCGTTGAGGGTTGGCTGGATACTGAGGATATAAAGGGACTCAAGTATGCAGAGGTCGATTAGTTGGTTGGCTGAATTAATGATTTTGAAATTGGAGGAAAGTAACGGGTGGTTGTGAAGGTGGCAGTGATCCCTTATTGCTGATTTGGAGGGTTTGTTCAAGGGCTGTGAAGTTCTTGTAGAAATCCCACGATGCTCGTGCACTCTTGTTTGATATTGGCGGATGGTACTGCCAATATAGTTCGCTTTGCAGCGAACACAATTAAAAGCGTAGATAGTGGTCGAAGCAAGTGGCTGGGGTGTTTTTTCTTTATGGTTGAGGTAAGATTTGATAATATTGTTGTTGGTGAAAGCGAAATGAAATTTAATTTGGGGGTAAAGCGGGGTGAGTAAGAGACGGAGTTCTGAAAGTATTTTCTGGCTAATGTGGTCGTAATAGGGGAATGAAAAACATTGTACGTCTTTTTTAACAGTGGGAACTTTAAAGGGGGTTGATAAATATTATTAAGAAAGTTTCTGGTTAAAGATTGTAACAGATGTTTTGGGAAAAAGTTATTAATGCTGAAGTTAAGAATTAACGCTATTTCATGGTGGAAGGATAAGTACGAGGAGCAAAGATGGTAGGCACGGTGGATTAAAATTTTAATACTGTTTATTTTATATAGCGAAGGGATGTGGCTTAGGAAATTAGTACCCAGGCCTGTGTACGTGGGTTTTCGATATATGGAAGTGCTAAATTTGTTGTTTTGTTTAGTTATTGTAATATCTAGGAAGGGAAGGGTGTTATTGGATTCGTCTTCTTTGGTGAACTTAATGTTTTTATGGTGGGAATTAAGGTAGTTAAGAAAAAGGGGGGCGTGATTGGCATTGTGAAAAAGGAGAAAGGTGTCATCAACGTATCTTTTATATAGGTGTGGTTTATAATGAGTGGGGCAATGAAGTAGCCAGTTATTTTCGTGATGGCTGAGGAAGATGTTCGCTAAAGTGGCACTTAAGGGGGATCCCATAGCTAGTGAGTCGGTTTGTTGATAAAGTTGTTGGTTAAAGAAAAAATAGGTGTCTGAGGCGGCGAGCGTAAGCAGTTTGCAGTGGTGGGCACCGTTAACCAAAAAGTTAACTTCGTTAACCGCTAATCCGTTACCAAAAAGTTAACTTCGTTAACCGTTAATCCGTTAATTCGTTAAACATGTAACGGAAGTTACCGATAAACCGTTAACGTTAACTTTTATTATACAAAAAATGAAAAACACAATATATATATAATTTAATTTTCCCTCTTCTTCTCGTTCTCCATTTTGTCCATGAGATGCATGTTGCCCTTCATGAAAATTAGCATATCAAAGTTTTCATCAGACAGGGATGATCTCTTGGCCCTCAGGATGTCCTTGCCCATAGAGAACAAACGCTCCACTGCAGCACTGGAGGGGATGGCTGTGTTGAACTTGATGAACAAGTCCACCAACACTTGCTCACCCAAGAAGGCAGCATCTGTCAGCAAGTCCTTGGAGTTGGTCTCCAGCCAGGTCTTGACCAAGTTCTGGGCCTTGCCCTTGAGTGACCTGTGGCTTCTGCTGCTCTCTTTTGTCTGGATGACAGCACTGAAGAAGTCATCCTCCTCCTCCTCCTCCTCGTTGTTGCTGCCCACTTCGTTGGACTGCTGCTTCATGGCCTCCTCGACTGTACCCTCCATGCTTTTCCTCACCCTGGCGACCTTGGTGTTGTCATACTTGTCCAACCAGATGAGGCGAAACCTGGGATGGAAGGCAGCAGCCAGCTGGCATTCGTCATCCTCCAGGAGGGGCCCAAACCTTTTGTACTCACAGACATATTATAAATATACATGATTTACTTGACAACGATTATTTTTAAATATTCACTAGCACAAACATGTTGCGCAAGAGACAGACTGCAAATGAAACGAATGTAGTTATTTGTTGTAATTGTTACATATATATTATTGAAAGTGCCTTAAAATGCTCGTGATATTTCTTGAAAGAAGTTGAAACATTCAACTCAAATGGCAAATCTTTCCGCCTGATTTTACAGTCGACCATGTTTTGCTCAAACCAATGCCATAAATAACTACCATATTTGGTAAGACACAAATTGTGGCGACGGAAACAAATATATCGCCTGATTTTGCACTGCGGAAATGGAAATTCGTTCATCACTATTAACAGTGGCGGATTAATTGCGCACCTGCTCAGCACTGAAAATAATAGAAACTTTTAAACGTTTATTTATGAATTTTTTGGGTTAACGGACTTGAGTTAACGGAAGTTAAATGTAACGGAAGTTAATTAGTCCGATAATGATTTTCAAAGTTAACTTAAAAGTTAAATTGTTAACGAAAAAGTTAACTTCGTTAATTAACGATTAACGGATTAACGGTTTGTGCCCAGCTTTGGCAGTTTGGTAAATTCATGTTTTGTTAGATTCAAAACTGTGTTCGGATTGTTGGCGAAAAGGCTGTTAATACAGATATCGATGGCTTCTTTAATTGGAACGTTGGTGTAGAGAACAAGAACTTCACAGCCCTTGAACAAATCCTCCAAATCAGCAATAAGGGATCACTGCCACCTTCACAACCACCCGTTACTTTCCTCCAATTTCAAAATCATTAATTCAGCCAACCAACTAATCGACCTCCGCATACTTGAGTCCCTTTATATCCTCAGTATCCAGCCAACCCTCAACGATTACAGTTCCGCTTTCAATTTAAACATTGCCAAATAAACTCTCAAACTCAAAAGAAATCCACCATCACTCCGCCCGGCTCCATCTTTCTAATATGGAATTCTTTCAACAGGCAACCATTCCCAATCTTCTGTACAATTAGTCTCCCATTACGTTAACAATTTGGTAAGAACCCCTTGAATTCTGTTTCACCTAAACCGTTTTATATTTTACTTATTGTCCATACTTTTATACTTTATATCATTTAATTTTTAATCTTCTAATTTAATATAACGGGTGCGGCAAAAGTAACGCCCTTTTAATAATTGTATCTTTATAGTTTTATACAGTATAACCAACCACAAAATTAATGAAATTCCAGTTATTTTTTAGTTTTTACTGAGAAAGTACTTATTATTTTTCTTAAAATGCTGTATTTTTCTTAAAAACCTTATTATTTCTCTTAAAATGCTGTAATTGATTTATTTCCTTCAATAAAAGAGAATTAAAAGTTATATTGTAACTTACTATTAATTGTCGCTAATTGTTGCGCCATTTTAATTTATTGTTCGTTTTTATTTATTATACTTATTTATTTCTATTTGTTTTTAAACTTTTTAGCACTGATGATGGAAATTGAATTTTTCCGAAACGTCTGTTAATAAACATGTACCATCTTTTCGTCCTCCTATTCCTCGCTAAGCTACGCTTCCCTAAGAACAAACCATTCAACCAAGTTATATATATATATATATTATGATCCTGTTTAGTTATTGTTATTCATATAACTGTCATTTATTTATTTTATTTTTTGTCTTGCGTACAGAAACTTGCTGATTGACGTTGCTTGCACAAGCGGAAACGCTGCCTCGTTACACCAGATTTTGAAGCTAATGAAAAGTGGAAGACTCTCTGATGAAAAAGTTGCGACAGTTTTCATAACTTTAACCAATCACATCTCTTCTCCTTTCGTCATGGACCAAATTATTGTAATTTAACTCTCCTATTCTACTACATTTACTAATCTAAATAGTCCAAATTTACTTCAATATTTTATAGATATAATGTCTAAATAAATCCGATATTTTAATGTACATAAAACGACTGACTTTTTCAGACATTAATTTGATTATTTACTTGATAAAATTACAAATATGGAACACCTGTTTATATAGGAAAATGTTTACATAGGAAAATGAAATACTGGAATATTTCTCGTGTCTCTTCCATTGCAGGACTACCTGAAACATATTCGGGTTCTTCAGAAACCATTTCTAACGTCTGTTTCTGCGATCAATTTCGCCAATACAGTTCGTAAAGTGTGCGTGCCAAGCAACGCTTTACCGAAAGAAATCTTCGGAAAATTTGATTGTGATGAATATGCTTTAAAGAGATATACTGCATTTATATTCCAAAGAGTTTTCGTAAGTTATATATATGTGTGTGTGTGTGTATGTGTGTGTGCACACACGGACCGTGCATGGAACAAGTAACTCTTCTGGGAAAATTACATACACTATCGTCCGAATAAGTAATGGTAAATGACAAACACTATAGTTTTTTTCTTTCCTTGATGTTAGCCCAACGTGGGCAACGGGTCACTCGCAAAGAGGCCCCAAAAATATAACTTCGCTCACCAGCTATCTGCAAAGCAGATAGGACCCAACTTTGGGACCCCTAGATCCTGTCCCAAAGCTGGATCCTATCTGCTTTGCAGATAGATGGTGAGGGGAGCTATATTTTTGGGGCCTCTTTGCGAGTGACCCGTTGCCTACGTCAGGCTAACATCATGAAAAAGAAAAAAACTATAGTGTGTATCATTTAACATTACTTATTTGGACTATAGTGGATTTAATTTTTCCAGAAGAGTTCCTTGTTCCATGCACGGTCTGTGTGTATTATGAAAACACCTCATGGGACCATTCTGAGTTAAATCCCATATATATATATATATATATATATATATATATATACAGGGTGGGCCGTAAGTTTCCATACATAGGAAAATTTAAATACGTGCGTCGGTATTTGGATCAGCAGTTTCCGGATGCTTGGATTGGTCGGCGTGGTCCTCTGGAGTGGCCTCCCAGATCCCCAGATCTCACCCCCCTTGATTTCTATCTTGGGGGCACTTGAAGGCCATGGTGTATCAGGAAAAGATACGAGACATAAATCATCTAAAGGAACGTATCACCAACGCCATTACAAGCATAACGTCAACTGTGCTAATGCGTGTTCATCAACAGTGGGGAACACGTATTGAAATGTGTTTTCAAAACAATGGCAACCATGTAGAGCATATTATATAAATAAAAATGGTTGTCCATAAAAAAATGTTTATTTTTCCTATGTATGGAAACTTACGGCCCACCCTGTATATATATATATATATATATATATATATATATATATATATATATTACGTACGTTATATTTTGTATAATCTTAGTCAGGCCGAAATTAAACTCTTAATACAATTATAATGATGCCTATAGCATTCCAATACAATGAGACTATAATTTTTGTTCATTAAAGACTTCACCCGCAGCGGTTCAGTAAACCTTGGGTGAAAATGATTTGGTTAGAAGCTGCTATCCGCATTGGCCCTCCATTCTCTGTTCACCTTTTGAAAGATGTTCTCATCACTGAAAGGTTCTCTGATGTGATGCTTAAACTCACCGTTGTTCGAGGACTCCGACTCCACACCAGCTCTTTTAAAGATGATGATAAAAATGAGGTATGTTATTATCGTTCTAACGATGGGTGACATTACTTGGGGATGGAGACTGGATTGGGACTCTCTCTCATGGACGGAACACACTCGCTCGATATGTGCGTGCCGACATTTTGCCGTCTACAAAATTTTTGTAGATAAAGCATTGCATTGTATTTACTTTATAGTGCAGAAAATCACTGTTGCAAAATGAATGCTTTCTGAGTATAAAAATCTTATGATATTTAAGCCGTAAATTTGCTTTTAATGTTGTAGCAAGTTTAATCACAGAACTTACTTTCCATTAATTGCTCTCAAAAGTCATTTGATGGAGGGGACCTAAAGCTTTACGATGGATCTGAACCATGGGTCGTTACATAATCTGGACGCAGAAGACGGTCCCCCATCCAACTACTACCCAGACTCAGCGTCTCTTAACTTCGCTGATGAACGGGAAATGCTGTTACGATACTGGTCACGACGTAGTCCTCAAAGGCGCGTGTGATTATCATTAGAAAATATTAAATAAAGTGTTTTTCATTATTTTTTATTTTTTTTTTAGTTTTTAGGCCTTCTGAATAGCATCATTGACAACGAAGCTGAGGACATCCGACTTCGTCAGACAGCCATAATCACTGTCATTTTATGGCATCCAAACTCTGGTTGGTGGCAGAAAATGGCCAGGAAAACCTACGAAGAAAAATCCACAATGATGGCATCTTTTATTTACTTTACCGTAAAGGACATGGCAGAAATTGCAAATCCAGACCTTAGAAGCCAGTAAGTGAGATTATTTATTATTATTATTATTATTATTATTATATTTTCAATTTGTGCCATTCCCATTCACAATCCGAAAGTGAGGATGGAAGTGGAAATTCAAGATTTTTAAAAAGAACTTCCTGATTTGGGAAAGGTTTTTCCTAAAAAAGGAGTGAGAAACAAATATATACTCGATGAGTATTTTCTATCGAAAGTCATTTTAAAGCGGGAAATTAGGCAGTGGGAATATGAATGGTTGGATTTGGGAATTGTCTCCTTTGAGATTCCCACTTTCGCGTCTCTCATTCTCGGACGAAAAATAAATTAGGAATGATCGAGATTGGGAGGAGAATCATTTGTGATTGTTATTTTCACGCTGATGATATTATTTTTAAATGAGATATTAATTTTCAATATTCAATGTATATTTTCAATATATATATATATATATATATAATTTTCAATATTCCCTTTAATTCTCATTTGAAACTCTCATTATCATTGGAAATTTTAAAAAAAATAATTATATAATAGGTATTTTTCTCATTAAGAAAAAGGATTTTATGAAAAAATTATTCATCTTTAATTTCAGAGCGGCAAAGGCCAGGTTTGCTTTACCTTTCTGCAAGAAATTTAGTCCTAATTACAGGTATCCACTGCAGTATTTCACCGACGTATATTTACCTTTGGAACAGGTGAGATAAAGTTGTTTTCATTTCTTTAAATATATGACAAAATACATGACACACGCATTAAAGTCATTCGTTGGAGGAAACAGGGAAGGATTACCGAATATCTTTCTTGAATTTTAATTATGATCCCGATAATAATAATAATAATAACTACCAGGTAAATTTCTGGACCTTGAATTTGGCTTTCTTCTTTTTCTATGGGAGGGGGGGCCGCTTTACCAGGCGTTCGCCTTTGGCCCCTCTTTCCCGCATAAAAAAAAGAGAGTGAAAATATACTCATAAATATTGATTAGCATTCATACAGTCTTTTATCCCTTCAATTTCTATCAAACTTTAAACATTATAATTTCAACTCATCTTTGTCATTCCGTTTTCATTTTACCACCAGCTACAAGTTGGACAGGGTTTGACGTGGCTCCCTGGGGCTGTGAAAGAGATAATTGGGTACATCACATCGAACCTGAATGGAAAAATCGGAGACATTTTTGATTTTCGATTGGACGAAAGTAGCGGTGGATTTTTTCCTGGGGACCAGAATAGACATTCAGGCCATAAAGTAAATCTTCATTATAAATACTGTATATCATAATGTACTGTATATGATGTGAGGGAGACTAGTAAATAAAGGAATTATAGTAAAATGTATTAGGTGCTTAACGGTTACGGACAGAGTTGGAAACGGGTTAGCGGGTCACTCGGGAGTGAATTCAAAACGCGCCGACGTGTGGGTCATGGGTCATGAGGTTGATCCGCCTGACCCGGAAGTGGGTTAAGACGGGTCAGTGTTGTAATTAGGTGGGGCACAAATTTCCAGTCGAATTTTAAAAATTCGCGTGTTTTTACATGCAGAGCTGGGCACTTGCGGCATATTTTGCGGTACTGCGGTACTGCGGTACTACCAAACTACCAAACCGGTACCAAACCGGTACGCGGAAATTTGAATGCGGTAGCGGTACTGCGGTACTTTCAGCGATCCTTTGCGGTACTGCGTTATGCGGTCCCGGTTTGGTAGTTTGGTAGTACCGCAGTACCGCAGTACCGCAAAATATGCCGCAAGTGCCCAGCTCTGTTTACATGTTCATCAGGGGATAATCTAAGCGGATTGGTGGCAATCGAAGAAGGCTGCTCTTTCTGTACTCAGTGGAATAGCTACAGTAGGTCTGTGTTCGTGAAGCAGCCATGTAGCAGTTAGTCGGAGAGCCATTTCAACGCATTAAACGCGAGTAATATCATACGTCCACAGCTCGCGATGGCACCGGAAGCAGTAGAATCACTGTGCATCACTTTGGAGTGTTAAAAGAATTTTTAATTTACTTTTCACTGAAAGAATCATCACTGCTTTATGAAACAGCTCATGTGTGAGTCAGCTTGTATTTGTGTATCAAAATAATGATTTTGTATTTTGAAACAAAGTTTACTTTCTGATGTATTTTGAAAAACGTTTTGTTCAATGTATTGTTTAGGTCAGTAGGTTTGCCGGGCCACTGGCTCGCGGATCAAGTGGGTCACGGACCAGGTGCTGGACGGGTCACAGGTCAAGGTTGGTGACCCGTTTCCAACTCTGGTCACGGATCATGTCGCTTCGCTGCTATAAAAAAAACTGAATTAAAAGTAAATTAATAGATCCAATAAAATTCCTTTTTTATTATTCCTTTTTATTTATAATTTTTTTATTTAGAGCAACAGAGACATTTTCAGCACAATCATTTTCAAGATCTTGAAGAACATCGAAGAATTACTTCCAATCAGTTACTTGACTTTAAAGAGATCGATTGGAATAGGTAAGAAATTCATCTGGAAAAGAGGAGTTGGTGTGAAAATTAATGTTTCCTTTAAAATAGGTTTATTTACAATGATCAGAAAAAATCTTTTGAGAGTTCGCCCTCCATTAACCCTTTAATGTACTTATATAATGAACCACTTAACTATTTCATTCTGCTAATGTGAGACGATTTATTCAGTCTTACGGAAACGTCCCAACTAGTAAAAGGTTAATAATATCACTTTTGCCAAACCATTATCGCAATGTCTGTACGAGTATATGAATAGCATTCACCATGTTCAGCAATTAATACAGTTGGTGTTAGTGGATGAATAATGCTTGTGTATATGTATACATATACATATAAACACACACACACACACACACGCACACACATATATTTTATTTATATATATATATATATATATATATATATATATATATATATATATATATATATATATATAATAATAATAATAATAATAATAATAATAAATAATTTCACCTTGCAATAGGTTAATATCTGTAAAAATAAACTATAAGAATTCGCATATATTTACTCATTCTTTCTTTTTCGAGGTGGAAACAGATTACTGCGAGCCCTTCATGAGAAAGGAAAAGAGCTTCACCTCACAAAATACTTCAGCGCTGCTTCCAGAGACATACTTTTACCTTCAGAAATTGGATTGCCAATTATGGTGAAGGTAATCTCTCATTTAATTTCAACTGTGTAGTGTAAAATTACTTCAGTATGCGACGAAACCCCGACATCTTTCGTATGAGGTGGATTAGAGGAGAAATATGTCTTCTGTTTGGTAAAGCAAGATAAACCTAATTTGTCCTCTGTTAACCACATCTACACTCGGTCAAGAAGAATGCAATTAAGGGACTTTCTTTAATTTTTTAGGCTCGTTTTGTAAACAACTTTAAATCATGAATGGCCCAAAATATTTTTAAATATTTGAACAAGAATCGAATTACGGTAATGTAACAAACATTATATTCTCTTCTTAAATATCTCCTCCTCCTCCTCCTCCTCCTCCTCTTTTCTTTCGCTGTTTTTGTTTACATATAAATCAAAGGCAAACTTAAGTGACTCGTCTCATGACTCTTCGATTTCAGAGTGAAATCCAACAAACGAAATACATTTGCTTCGTTTTAATTTAAACCGGACTATCTTGCTTTGCCTTAAAGAAACGTTTAATTCAGTTTATCCCATGAACTCAGGAGTGGAGACAAAGTCGCCTCTACACATAACTTACTCGGTATATACTGTATAATATATGAGGCGATGTGAATACTAGTGACGAACTCGGCAAAACTATATTCTGTGTAAATGGACTCCAAAGTTTTGCAAATTAGAAATCGCCATAATTTTGCCAAAAATTGGTAGATTTTGATGGGGTTTGTATAATTTTGATTGGAAATGGGTGTATATTATTGTAATGATAATAGTAACTAGACTTCACTCCGCAAGAGATGCTAAACAGGCCGAGTTCATCACTAGTATCTGCGGAATTCTCCCACAATCTGCCATGAGCGCATGGTGTTTTTCCCCTTTAAAAGAACTGAATTTTGCGAGGATTAGTGACGAACTTGCATCATTTAAGAGTACATCCTGGAGAATATTATGGTATGGAAAACGGATTTTTGTACACATGTCGAGTTCGTCACTAGTATTCGCAACGCCTGAAATGAAATACCCATAAATCAAGTAACATAATTAAATAATTTATGATATTGCTGGGAACTTGACGGTGAGTGGGCATTAAAATCTCACTTTTAATATAACTTGTTCTTAAAGAAGAGATAAAGACAGTTTGAACATCCTTACCCTGGTGTTTTAGTAGGGGTAGTCCTCTCATATGAAAACCTTATTTTTTCCAGACATCAACTCCAGTGTTAATGATGAATGAAGGACACATGAAAATTTACCGTCCCGATATGGCTGATATCACTTTCCAAAAGTTGTGGCGTTCTCTCACGGTTGACCTCCCTTACCGGTCAAACTCAAGGTTTGTTGCGGAAGTTTAAGATTTTGAGAGAGAGTTGTAGCGCATTGGAGACCAACCGCTTAACGTGCATTTCAAAACACAACAGCAACATCTTTCGAATAATAACGGTGCATTCATTTAGGAAAGATTAAGAGGGAAGAACACTTTGATGCACTACTTACATACATATAAACTAATGCATGGTTAATATATGATTTAACTGGTCGACTGAATGTTATTTATGATAAACAGACTTAAACAAATAGTAATTACATTAAAAGCAACACGTAAACACCTTTCTAAATACTGAAATAAATCTCAAGATTTTCATAATTGAAATTCAAAAAATTTAAAAATCTTTATTCGGAAGAGAATACAAGTGACGGAGTTTTACAATGTTTGGATATTTGATATGACATTAATATAGTCGCAGTACTCTTATATGAATATGCCCTTGAAAGCATGGCAGCTTTTTAGACAAAATTAATAGCGTTTACTTTATTACATAAAAAAATGAAAGTGGCAAATAATAGTAATATTAAAAATGTCACAGATTTGTGACTATGCTGCTCCAACCAACTAGAATTGTGATCCCATATTGCTGATGTGACTTCTCAATGCTACCCCAGGCTAATAATATCCAAATAGAAAAATAAATTTATATAACAGAACACCTTAATACTAACATGACAGTATTACACGAGCTTGCCAATCCTTTAATTTTACTTTGGGAACGATTTTCTTATGACTCAATTACATTTCCACATTCAAACTTAACTCAATTAGTTGGCACAAAATGACCCAATTTGTTACAGTGGAAAATCTTAATAATGATTAGCATCTACAATTTAGCAATTAGAACTCAATACCTAACTTAACTTACTTAACAATATTATTCCTGCGATTATACCCGTATTAGATTTGTACTGTACACAATTTCTTAATAAATTGACACAGACCAATGAAATAAATTTTGACGACTAAAATTGATTAACCTTCCACCTTAAACTGTAATACTCCATATAACTTGTGCCCATTACCATAATCAAAAAACACTATGTTAACTCCAGTTGTAAGCATTGTCCATTCAGGCTTTAATACTTTATGTACCAGAAACTCTTTTAGAATTCCACCGTGAATGAATAAACCTTATTTCTGCACATCAAGCCCTTGCTTAGTCTGCAGATAAATTAGTTTTCTTTCATTGGGCAACCAACAATTGAAACTTACTGTTCTACTTGGAGACACTCCAGAGAAGCCTCCAATGCTCTTGACTCTAGAACTTTGTATGATACTTGTGCTGGCTTGCAATTTTTCCCAGTACCCACTAGGAATTCCTCTTGGCTGGCTGTTTCCCACTTATCCATGGGTGGGCCCTTCTGTCCTCTACACCCATTCAAGCTGGAGTTACTGGCAAACAGATAAGGTGTCCAGTAACTCCACTGATTCTACCTTATGATGTGCCCAAACACCATTTCTAACTTAACGACACAGCACTCAATCCCATGGTAGAATGAAGGAATTTTTTTGTTTACTTTGTGTCATGCCCCAAATCCCTTTTGCTATACACCAGATTTCATATTAAAATTCACCAGATCCACTTCCTTACACACCGCACCTATTTTGACATGCCACAACAAATAAATAAATAAGTTACAAATAATAAAAATAATCATAAATACAATATAAAGTTTACAAAATGTTACATAATTTTAAATTAAATGATTTACTGTATATTCAATAGAAAATAAATGATGCTTAATAAAAAAATAAAATAAAACAAATTATGAAATTAAAAGTGCTTAATGAAATTAAGCATATTTTAAATGACAGTAGTGAACTTTTGCATCAGTAGGAGCTAATGAAGTGCTTTTTTTAGGGATTTGCAAAGTACAGTTAGTGCTGAAGCCTGCCTGATATGCATGGGTATTACATTCTATACATCTGCTCCTTTGAAAGAATACATTTCCTGCAGGTTCCATTGTATAGTTTGGTTTGCGTATAAAATCTCTGGCCAGTCTGGTGTCTTAATGATGGTGTATTTCAGGGGTCGGTAACCATAGGCACGCAAGGTGGTTGTCCAAGGCACGCCAACTGATTCCCCCAAAATTTCAATTTAAAAAAAAATTGAAATTATAAAATTATATTAAATTATTATACTGAATATTATTATATATTATATGCTGTAATATTATTATATATTGAAATTAAAAAATTATAAAGGACAGTATCAAACTGTCCTTATGTCCTTTTTATATATTCCCTTTTAATTTAAAAAAAATACTGATAACCATATAATTTTATTTTATTTATTTGAGCATTGAAATGGCAATGTAAAAAGTGTCTGTCTGTATTTTTGGTTAAAATACAAATCAAAAGTGCTTTGATTTGTTTGTTGGGATTGAAATAAAGCGGGCCGTTCTATGAAATATGCACATGAAAATTATAGTTGGCACGCAGGGCCGTAAAAATGTTGGCATTAGTTGTAAACTGGCACACTGCGTTCAAAAGGTTGCCGACACCTGGTGTATTTGATGGGGGATGATTGCTCTTTCAATGGGTAAAGTACGAGTATGTTTAATTTTACTGATAACTTTGAACATAATGACAACATTGAATTTGTATGTTATTTAGTTTTAGAATATCTAGCTCTTTAAACATTGGGGAAGTGTGGCTTCGTCTGTTGTCATTATTCGAGAGAGTTAGCAAACATTATTTATGAATTACTTCCGAAGGATGTTTTATACATTTCTTTGAGCTACCCCATGTTGTAATGCAATATATGATAATAATTGGAGATGGATAAAAGAATAAAGAATAGTTATGTTATAATGTTACAGACCAACAAAGACCCTAGGATCCACTCATGGTTGGTCTACCTAACTGTGTTCGTAATTGTGTATGTCCTCCGTGGTGGCGGAGGGGACCTACAATTTTACGTGGGTTCCGAACCACAAGAACATAAGAAATTTATGCAAAAACTGCCTGTACATTGGCAACGACCAATTTTTGCATAACTAATTAATTATCAATTTAAAACTAATTAATTATCGATTTAAAACTAATTAATTATCGATTTAAAACTAAAGATAGAATTTATGGATCCAGAGGATCAAGTCATAATAGACTACTATCCACAAATATGTTACACTCTATATCTATTTATAACCAACATGCAAATATATCAGATCCAAAGAATCCAGTCAATTTCATTACGGTATCCATCAATACTAGTACTTTGCCAACGAAAAATAAGTCACGATCCATATCGATTGCGGACCAAGTCAAAATTTACATATACATTACAATATATATACTTAGGAGGAAAAGTGTAGGTGTGGCTGTAAAGACTGGACAGTAATGTAGAATGTGTGTGTGCACCCATTTTGGGTCTCCCATTTCAAGGTGTTTGTGGGGCAAGTGAAGATCATGAGTTTTTCAATACCTCACAGTACTATGGGGGGGCACCGCTCGGCAGAGGAATCTCTTTAAATGGGGTGTGTAAGGACAGAGAGTATCCCCTAACCCAAGATGCTGCCTCCCTATATCCCACAACACTTGTGTTGAGCTGTGGGATCGATCACCACAAAGCCTTACTTTTACTACCTTAAACTATACCCAATCTATCAACATATGTGTCTAATCGATTTTTAAACATGTTTATAGAAGTGCTACTAATTACTTCTACCGGCAAACTATTCCAGCTATTTACTATTCTATGCGTAAAAAAGTTTTTGGCAACTGCTGTCTCGAACCTTCTACTTGTCAACTTACACCCGTTATTTCTAGTCCTATTATATTGAGATATTTCGAAAAAGCTATCTCTATCTACGTTATCGAACCCATTCATAATTTTGAAAACCTGGATTAGATCACCCCTTAGCCTCCTAGTCTCGAGTGTTGTCAATTTTAACTCTTTAAGCGTATCCTCGTACGACTTTGACCTAAGCGGCGGAATCATCTTAGTTGCTCGTCTTTGAACTCTTTCGATTTTGTCTATATCTTTGCGCATATACGGATTCCAAAATTGGATCGCGTACTCCAAATGGGGTCTAACTAATGATTTATAAAGAGGAACTATAATATCGCGCGATTTGTACTCAAAATTTCGAGCTATAAAACCTAACACTTTGTTCGCCTTATTGACCGCTGCTGTACTTTGTTTCGCTACTTTTAAATCACCAGTGACTATAACTCCTAAATCTTTTTCCTGCTCTACGCTTGTTAAATCTTTCCCTGACATACTATACGCAAAATTACCGTTACGCGAACCCATATGCAAAATTTTGCACTTATCAACGTTAAATCTCATTTGCCATGTGACTGACCAATCAACGATTTTATTCAGATCTTCCTGGATTTTACCTCTATCTTCGTCATTAATCGCCCTACCACCCAGCTTCGTGTCATCCGCAAACTTTGAAACTGTGCTGACTTGGCCGACATCTAAATCGTTAATATATATAGAAAAAGCAAGGGGCCCAATACAGAACCCTGAGGAACGCCACTCGCTACATTAGCCCAACACGACTCCGCTCCATCAACGACCACCCTCTGTTTCCTACATCGCAACTACTCTTCTAGCCAATTTATTACTACACCCCTGATTCCATGAGCCTTAGTTTTTTCAATGAGTCTTTTGTGCGGCACGGTGTCAAACGCTTTTTGAAAATCTAAATACACTACATCAACCGCCCTATGTCTATCGTAAACGTCAACCACGCTTTGGAAAAATTCTAAAAGATTAGTTAAGCAAGATTTGTTTCGCCTAAAACCGTGCTGCGTATTTCTAACTAGTTTATGCACTTCTAAGTGTTCGACTATACGATCCCTAATTATTGATTCCAGCAGCTTACCTACAACAGACGTTAAACTGATTGGCCTATAATTTCCCGCCGCACCTTTATCGCCTTTCTTAAAGATAGGTGTTACGTTTGCTAACTTGAAATTATCTGGTACGCACCCCTCAGAAATAGACGCATTAAAAATCTTTGTTAGCGGCACAACAATGCTATCTTTTAATTCTTTTAGTTGTATGGGATATATGGAATCCGGCCCCGGTGATTTACGCGTTTTCATTTTATCAATATAGCGCATTACCTTCGCTTCACTAACCACGATATTATCCAAAATTTTACCATTATCAAAAGGTATTATGTCTATGACCGTAGGGATATTCGTTAGATCTTCTATAGTAAAACCTGACGTAAAAAATTCGTTTAGCAAGGTAGCCATTTCCTTGTTTTCAGAAACTAGATCTCCGTTTACATTTTTCAAAGGCCCCAAGACACTTTTTACTGGATTTCTATTATTGACGTATTGAAAGAATCGCTTGGGGTTTTCATTACCGTCACGAGCTATGGAGATTTCAAATTCGCGCTTGGACTTTTTTATTACACTTTTCGCTTCACGCCTTAGAGATATGTAGTTGTTTCGTAACAACAGATTATCTTTATCGCACTTATATAGCCTATAAGCCCTATCTCTACTCTTTATAATGTCTCCTACTCTAGAAGTAAACCACAAGGGCTTGTTGTTTACTTTCGCACGCTTAATTTTGTACGGTACACATTCCTCATTTATAGTCCTAAATACCGTTTCGAACGATTCCCACATTAGTTTTGCGTTGGAGTTCCCCATTACGTTTTCCCAATTGACGTGTGAAAATTTTTTCGAAATTTACTAAAGTCTGCGTGCTGGAAGTTAGGAATTTTAGTCGAGTTAGTTGGTTTCGAGTGACTTACTGAGAGGACAAACTCTACCATATTGTGATCGCTATTGCTTAACGGTTCTATTACTTGAAGATCAGTAATTAGCCTATCATCCGTGGTTATTAAATACTGTCCAACCTCGTAGGTTCCCCAACCTTTTGAATAAGAAAGCTATCCTCGAGAAAATTAACTAAACGATTACCTTCCGCGTCTCCCTGCATTGTATCGTAATTCACGTTGGCGCAATTAAAGTCACCCATAACTAAAGCCTGCTCACTACCGATTATTCTCTTTAGTTCACGATATAACGCTTCGTCCGTATCAGCTGTTCGATTAGGGGACCTATATATAACCGCAACAAGAAGTTTGAAATCGTTCAATTTAAGTTCTGCTATAGTCGAATCTATTGGTTCTGGAATTGAGTGCTTTACTTCTATAACGTTCGCAATATTATCTTTGATATACAACATAACACCGCCTCCTCGCCTACCTATTCTGTTTTTAACAAAAAGTCTATAACCTTTAATTTGATACTCCCCTACAAAGTCACGTGTTTCAGTGCTAAGCCACGATTCATTTATCGCAATTAAATCATAGTCTTTACAAGCAATTAAAGAAAAAAATTCGTTTATTTTATTTCGTAGGCTACGAGCATTTAAGGATAGAACCTTCAAATTGTTTGTAATTGCGATACCTTCGCGAGCGCAGGGGAAATTTGTGGAATTTACGCTGGGACCGTTCGGGTTGCGGCAGCCTGAAAAGAAGACAGTATTATGAAATAGTCTTCCTAAACGCGCAGCTCCAACGTCATTAAAATGAAGTCCATCTTCGAGGAACAAGTCCCTCCTGCCGTAGAAACTGTTCCAAAAATTTGCAAAATGCACTCCTTCCTGTTGGCAGAGAGACTTTAGGTTATTGTTAATATAGGTCGCCTTGCTGTAGAAATCGCTTCGTTGGATAATTCGAGGAAGTATACCTGTTAAAACAATCTTATTAGTTTTCTCCTTTAGTCGCTCTAATAAGTCCCTATACCTAGCCAGCAGTTCTTCCGATCTAGAATTTAAAACGTTATTAGTACCGACATGAATAACATACGTTGTGTCCTCGGTGGTACCGTCTGTAAAATGGTCAACACTATTAGTTATATCCTCCACCCTTGCACCAGGGTAGCAGTAACGGCGCCTACGACGAGGGTTTCTCCCACAGAATTCCTCGAGCTGCCCTCGAACAATGGAATCGCCAACGAGTCGTATTTCCGGTTCATCAGCATCTTCGAAACCTAAAACAGAAAACTTATTGCTTGTTATTACTGGTAGACAGGTCTTTGCTTTTCTCAATGGGGCTCCATTTCGCACTCGAACGAAGGGTTGGGAACTAGGGGAAGAGAGAGGGATATTAGTACTATTTATATTATTAGTAGAAACTGAGGCAGGAGGGGTCGTAACTGGAGTCTCAAGGGATTCTAATTTTGCCGTCAGGAGCATCACGCTTTCTTCAAGTCTCACCCTGGCCTCCCTCTCACGTTCTAACTCGTTCCTCAGCACTTCCATGCTTGAGCACCACCTGCAAAGTAACTGTTCATTATTATTAGCCATTGTAAACGCGTAAGCAGCAAATTTCCCTTCACAGCGACTGCAAGTACTTGACGGGGGTGCCATGCTTTTAATTAGTTGAACAACAAAAAAACAAAAACAAAAAACGAGCGTTTGGAAATTAATAAATTACAACGTAGGTCTACCGCGTTCTTGAAACGCAGAAACAGGTTCTAGTAACACAAATTTATACTAAATTAATATAGAATTAAGCTACCGACAAAAGATCTGTAAAAGAAGAGTATTTATAACACTTATCTGTCCGCGATTCGACCCGATTTTTTCCTTTTTTTCACACGGTTTCTGACGACACACTACCTGACCTCTCGAAGCACGGAAAAATGAACCTTATGACTGCACGTTTTCTGAGTGATTTGAAAAATAAACAAGGCAAGCCACGTGCAGTAGCCTTGGTTTGATCAAATAATATAGTACTGAATAACGTCAATAAATGAAATATATTCGTTAATGAATGATTAGTAGCACGAAGTAATTTAGTTAAGAATGCACGGAATACTTTTTTTTTAAAACACTTCAACGAAAACCACTTATTCAATTGATAACACTTGACACTCGATAAAACACGTCTGTTCACAAGGAAAGACTGATCACATAGGGTAAGGAGCGCGTTTTGAGGAAGTTATTTTTAGTTTAAATAATATGAAGAGAAATCTTAATATTTTGGGTTTGATATATTGTACAGGACTTTTGAAATTTAGATTTTCATCAAAATAATGTCAAGTATTTTAACCTCATTCACCTTTGCAAGAGTAGTATTCCCAATTTTTATTTAACTGTTTGTATTAATATGTTTTATGGTAATAATAATATAAGATGACTTTGTCAGGTTCAATAAAAGTTTACTAGCGCACATCCATTTATACACATTTTCTAATTACCTGTTCGTTTCATTTATGAGAAAGTCTATCAGAGGGGGGGCCTAGGAGGGCCATTTGGCCTGGGCCTCAAGCTTAAGGGGGACCTCAAATTTAGAAACTTTCAGGTTTGAATATGATGTTTTGCAGTGAAAGTAATAATTGGGTTTAGGTGTGGGCCTCAAAAGCTGGAAGTGGCCCGGGCCTCTCGGACCTCTGAGAGGGCCTGACTCTACATACTTGTTAGCATCGCTTTGTCGGATAAATTATCTTTTAATATGGTGCACTGATGACAATTTGATAGATATGATTGAAACTAATCCAGGATATTTCCTCTTTTTTCGCATATGTGAAGTTTATTCAATAAGATTTCATGCGAAAGTGTATAAAATGCTTTTGAAAAGTCGAGGAAGATAAAGACAATGTGTTTTTCGCTGTTTAAGTGCTGATACACAATTTCTAATAGCATGTTTATGACATCTTTCGTTGTATGTTCACCACTAAACCAAAAATGCGTTTGGTTAAATATCGTACTTGATTAAAAATTAAAAGTTTTATAAGTTTACTGGACACGAATTTTTCAAATACGTTACTTAAAGTTGGCAATAAGGAAATGCGGTGATAGTTGGAGTATTTGGGATAATCTGGCTTCCTTTAGACTGTCAGGGAATACACCTCGTGTTGCTGATTCATTCATTAGCTTACTGAGTGGTATTGCAATTTCATCAGATACTAATGTGTATATTTTTACTGGGATCATATTGATGTCAGAATCTTTATTTTTCAGATTTTTTATTGCTAGAGAGATATTCTGTGGTATGATTGGATCAAAGAAAAATGAGTTTGGATTTGGTTAATTGACACAAATTCGGATGGAATTTTTGTTCAACAATTTTTGAACAATAATGATCTGCTTTTGATTTTTTAATCATTGCATTAAGGTTGTTACAGTAATTTTTTAATGTCTGTTCTGTAATAATACCAGTTTTCCATAATTTATAGAGAGTATGCTTCCGTTTAATACTCACAATGAGCGCTGGTGTGATCTATTGGTTGTTGTATTTAGTTTTTAGATATTACTTTTGAGTTAAAAGGAAAGTTTATGTTGAATATATCCATTAGTGTGCTTGAGAATGCTTGAAATTTTGTTCCAATGTCATGGTCATTTTCGGTTATTCTAGTTCAGTCAAAAGTTGTTATTTCTCTTAGGAACGTTAATTTGTTATTATAGCTGTAAGATCTATATTCAACTTTTATAGTTTCCTTGACCGAGGAATGGATGATTAGCATAGTGTACATAGGGAAGTGGTCTGTGATATTTAATATAATTATACCCGAGATGCAGTCATGCAGGGACGGCACCCAGATCTGATCCAGCAGAGTTGAATTATTAATGCCATTGTGAAGTCTGGTTGGCTTTGTAATAGCTAATTTAAAACCACAAGCAATGATGTTGTGAAGGAAACTTGCGTTATTATTTGAATGTTCTTTCTTGGGATCAATATTTAAATCTCTTGAGTAGTATAACCGCAAAAAGGTAGAGTGCAAATTAATTGTATGCAACATGAGGGGGAGAGGGTAACATAACTTGGCAGCTTAGGCCCACAAAAGTATATATACAGTGTGTGTGTGTGTGTGTGTGTGTGTGTGTGTGTATATATGAATTGTATGTGTATATATGTGGGTGTGCATGCATGGAGGTTTGTATAGAAAAAAGTAAAAACCTTTATTAAGACGTGTATGCGGGCCGGGAGTAGACCCTTCAAAGGTGGTTAACCTAACCTAACAAGGGTAATAAAACACAAGAAGGAGAGAGAGAGAGAGAGAGAGAGAGAGAGAGAGAGAGAGAGAGAGAGAGAGGATGTTCTCGCAAGCATAACGCGGCGCATAATGGGGTCTTTACAAACCTTCCTTGGCGGCTTTATCATCAGAGCCAGTTGGATTAGAAGGCAGCCATTCATATGGCGTAAACGGCTCACAGCTAGTTTCTTTAGAGGGACAGAGAATACAGATAGACGATACACATACACAATCTTACACAGACATACAATCTTTAGGAGCACGAATTAGAAGGCGTAAGGCGGAAACGGCTCACAGCCAGTCGTATATGGCTTAATCGTACACAGCTATTTCCTTGTACGTACGTATAAGGGAGAATTAAAACGCACATCGCTCTGCCTCAAAAAATAGCAAAGCACACACATCGTATATGACTTAATCGTACGTACGCAGTTATTTATGCACGTAAACCAGAATTAACACCGTTCTGTCTATAAAAAAAATAGCAAAATACACGCCTATATACATGCGAACATGCATTCCTTAGACTACCTCACAACCCCCTTCATACATAGCCCCTCATGCATAAACCCCATCAACCATCGGCAATATTACAGCACCAACTAACCACCACCACTACCATTAGACCAGTAAGGTCTCAAAACACGGCACAGATAATACAAAATTATTAATCTACTCGTAGCGGTAATAAAATGCCGTTACGAGGCCAGGGTTGCATTGTATTGGTGTGCTATCTGTTCTTTTAAACAAAAACTGAAACATGGTAAACAAAATTTAAAACAAAAAGAAATTTTTGCCTTAATCTAGAAATATATCTTTAAATCATATAAAAAATATTAATTTAATTTTATAATAAAACTAGATTTTATTTTTCAGTGGTAACTTATTTATTTTTTATCAAAATTTCTTTTACCACGCATTAAAGAATCTCTCGAATTATTTAAAACATAATACAAAAACAGAAATAAATACACGCATATAGTATATAAGACAAATAAATACAGGGAAAATATATAAATACATGAGTAATTTCTTTAATTCCTTTAGTAGGTTGCAACTCATTTACAAATGTAAGAACAGAATATTAACTGTCCAATCTTTTACCTGGTATATCTGGAAACTTTTCCACCAGCTAGTGAGAGAGTTGACAGAGGTGCCATTTAAACTAAAAATATTGCAAGCAGCCTAAACATTCTTTATAAAGACGCTACTCAAAAATATGTTAATGAACTTCCTGGTAACTAATTTAGTAATGTAGTTACCAGCTAGTGATTAAAATAATGTAATGTGCAAATTTTTAGGGACCCAACCCACACCTTTAGCCTGCTCTCTCTCCCTCTCCCCCCCTCTCTCTCTCTCTCTCACACACACACACACACACACACACACACATTCCACAACTAGATCGTAATAAATTGTTCACAAACCGTGCATTAAATGTTTACAGTACAATTTTCTCATATGTTCTGGTTAGCTAATACGATCGATGGTACAAAAAAGCTATTTATTCTCAACCAATCCGTATTGACATATCTGGCAACTTTCCCACCAACTGGTGACAAAGTTGCTAGAGGTGTCAGTTAAACCAAAAATATTGCTCGTTTAGCCATTTATATTACATCCTTTAAACAGTTTACATGTATCTCATAACTAACCTGTATATATATGTGTATATATGATATTAATGGTGTTTATATTTAAGTAATTAAAATTAAAAATAAAATATAAAATATAGAAGAGTGATCAGTCGTCAAATATAAAGTAAAAAGCGAACAAAACTGAGAGGAGTCTTACCAGGTTGTTATTGTCGGGGTAAGGGGACTAATTGAGCAGAGGGTTAGGAATGATTGGTTGTTGGAAGGGGTCCATATTAGAAGAGTTGAAGCCAGACGGAGCGATGGTGAATTTCTTCTCAGTGGTAGGATGTGACAGTTTATTTGGCTATGTTTAAGTTAAAGGCAGAACTATAGTCATTGAGATTGAACTAACTCTCAACGACTATAGTTCTGCCTTTAACTTAAACATACTTGAGACAATATAGCCCTATTAATTTCAGAGAATTGTTTTGTTAAAGAATTGTTTTGTATTTTTTAATGTTAAAAGGCTGTAATAATAGGTTATTAATTAGGGGCTATTCCACATGTTTCATATAGGCTGGCCCCTTTTTATAAAGAAATAACAGCGGGGTCAAGTCAAGACCATGTATTACATCAAAAAAACAGAGGGAATAATGCAAAATAGGACATTTTTTGTGGGAACAGAAGCTAACTAGAAACCGAATTCCAATAAATTTAACTCGTTCTATTGAAGTGGATGATCAGAAGGTATTTTATAAATAGTATAATAAGTCAATTATGACTGATACAGAAAGTAAAACAATACAGTGGCTATAGTTTTCTAACACAAACTCACCCACATTTCAAACTTATTCCTCAGTTAACTGCAAGGTGACAAATTTACAGTTGTTTCAAGTTAGCTTAATGAGATCTACCTCCTTCTCAAAGATTTTTGGACAAACTAGATGATATTTATACTACAAATTTAATATAATTACCATAATAAAATAAGTACAGTAGTACTCTAAGCAAGGCCTAACATAAGAATTATATAATTTACAGATGACTTCCTTTCTCTTATTTCTAGCATCTAAGTGCTGCTTAAAAATTTTTAGATCAGTACTAGCTATAATGTCAAAAACATTTTCATGTCTAACATCATTTAACCAGTTTCCTAGCATCTCATAACTAAAGTGTTCATTATTTCCACCAAAATGGATGACTTTGCATTTTTAAACATTGAATTTATCTGCCATTTACTAGCCCAAACAACTGATCAATCAAGATCTTTTTCTAGTGTATAAGAATTTTCTAAATTTGTAACGGGCAACTACTTTTGTATCATCTGTAAATTTAGAAACTTTACTACCTACTCCCTTCTCTAAATCATTTAGATATAAAATAAAGAGTAATGGACTTAACACTGATCCCTGTGGTACACCACTTTTCACTTTCTGCTACCCAAATTCATGACCACTCATAATTACTCTATTCTCTGTCTTCTAACCATTTTTCTATCCAATTTATAACTGACCTCAATATCTCATGAGCTTTTAATTTATATAGCAGGCTCCGGTGTGGAACCTTATCAAATTCCTTACTAAAATCTAAACAAATAACAGCTACATCATTTCTATTATCTACCTGATCAGCTACAAACTCTAAAAAGACGAAGAGAATAGACAAACAAGACCTTCCTGATCTAAACCCATGTTTGAACTTGAAATTTACTTCATATAATACAACAACCTACAAGAGCCAGTTTTTCTTATGTAGAATTTAAATCTCAATCTATTTTCTTCTATGGTATTTCTTGTGCAAATTGATATTAACGGAGAGTAGTATACCCGCAAGTTGCAATTGCAGGATATTACGTAATGTTGCAATAGTGCCACCCACCCCCTTTTGTTGCAAGAGTGCGAACCCCCACACCTGGTGCAAACCTCCCACCCTCCCTTTGTTACAAAAAAGGAAAAAAAGAAGAAAAAAAATCCCCATCCACTTTGTTGCCAACCCAAAAATGGTGTTGCAAGGAGTATGCAACTTAGAGTTATCCCCCAAGCTGATCCCCCCCAAAGGGGAGTGCCAACCAGGGTTGCCGAAGTTGGTACGTTCGTACCAAATGTGGTACTTTTTGCCTCCTCTGGTACGTTTGGTACGACGGCCGAAAATTTTGGTACTATTTGAAGTTTTGTCGAAACAAACAAAAACCACTATGTATGTATAAAAACTATCCTTTAGAAAACTATAATTTGGTTCATTATTGAATGGAAAAGAAAAAAATTATTATTGATGGATTTTAATTTTCGTTTCGTCTCGTAGTAGAAAGAATGGTCGGTACAGGGTACATTCGAATTACAATATATTATAAACTACGATCTTGGTGCAGGAGCACTTTAGGATCAAAATGGCCAGAATTATCCTGGAAAATGCCTTCATTGTTCAAGTCGCCAAAATAAAAATCTTGTTTTAATTGCTGGATTTTAGTTTTATTTTATTGTCTCAACTTATCAAAATATATCGTCTTTTTATATATAAAAAAGTGTTTTTGTGAACGAAAGTTTTGGATAATGAATGGCCGAAACGTGAGATTGACCGTTAAAAAATAAGGTTAGTTTAACATCTTTATAAGTTTTAAAGCATTTATTATCATTTTTCAATTATTTGGTACCTTTTTGCGAGATTTGGTACCTTTTGACTTAAGTTTTGGTACACTTGCCAAAAAAATTTCGGCAACCCTGGTGCCAACCGTTGTTGCCGACCCCAAAATGGGATTGTAAAGGGTATGCAACTTGGAGGCGGAGTTCTCTCCCAAGAAGAACCCCCCAAAGGGGCAAAGAGAGAGAGAGAGAGAGAGAGTAGGGTGTTCACTCGGCTGGAAGCTGAGCTCATATGGGATCCTTCAGCCGTCCGCCGCCTCTTATAGGGTGCTAATCAGCCAGTTGGCTGAGTTGCCAGATAGTGCCATGTGTTTAATTATTCCTTCAGCCAGTTGCCAGATAGCGCAATGTGTTTAATTATTCCTTAGACTATTCAGCCAATCGGCTGCTAAGTTGCCAGATAGCAATAATTATTTATTTATTCCTTACATTAATCAGCCTAGAAGGCTGAGTTGCCAGATGGCAATATTTATTTAATTATTCCTTATATTCAACCATTTGGCTGCCGAGTTGTCAGATAGCATTTTAATTGTTCAGGTGTTCCTTATTAGGGAGAGTTGTTAAATACCACCATTTATTTTAACTCGCTACCAAAACAGATGAATTTTCTCCTTAAAGAGAACTAAATATTTTAAAAGAAATTCTGTTTATTAAATAAATAATTAGAATTTAAACCCGCTCTCTTTACACAACTAAAATAAATAATTTTATTACTTAAGTCCTATTGTTATTATTATTTTTATTATTACAATTTTCGCTAAATCATGAATGGCAGTGGAAAAGGAGAAGAAACCTTACGAAGAAAGGTGGAACGAACGATAATTTCAGATTCAAAACACACGGTCATCTCGCCCTCCCACATTCCATCCACAAACTTCTCACCCCATCTGCGCTTGTATGTATATTAATTATTTTGAAAATATACAAAACGTATAACCATATTTGTAGAAAAAAAATACTTAATAAATAAATGATTAATTCACACACCGACACACCACACACACACACAAGCATAACATGTAATACTTAACTCTCGTTTTAACTGTTCACACACAAACACTCACACACACACACACACACATATATATATATATATATATAATTTTATTTTCAGTTAGCTAGAAATATTCTGTGAAATTTCAAGTTCATTTCATTATATACGATGTTTGATGCAATTAAAATTGTTCGAACAGTTTCAATGCGTGTACAAATTTTTTATTTTTATTTATAAATTAAACAGGTCTGAATCGAAGTTAATAGTAAAGATGTCGGCTTTTCTTTAAGGTGCATAGGGAGAGGTGCTAAATACCACCATTTATTTTAATTTTTATTTATATTAGGGCGAGTTGTTAAATACCGCCATTTATTTTAATTTTTATTTATATTATGGAGAGGTGTCAGAATATATCGCCGTGTTTTACCTTTTATTATTTATTATAATTTATTTAAATTCATTATTTCTTTATTTTCTTTCCTCTTTCGTCTATGATAATTTATGGTAACTTGAAGTTCACTAGGAAAACTTATTAATGTCGTTTAACAAATTTATTTGTTTAACCAACAAAGTTATTTATTTTGCAATTTTTTTTCCGTTAATAAAATTCAAGTTAGATAGAGAAGAAATCATTTATCCAGTTGGCTTATATAGTCATACAAGGCACAGTATTAACAAAATATTAGTAAAGGAAAATATATTTCACATTTCGGGCGGAAGTAAAGAAGAAAAAAAAATATAATAAATGAATGAACAATCATATTATTACAGGAAAATAAATGAACACTTTGTGTGTGGGTAAATTTCAAATCAAAAAAGAAACTTATCACTTCAAATCTAAACGTATTTACTGGAATTCTATCCAGAAATTTTTAATTAACTTTCGTCAACGGTTACAACAAGCAAAATTAGAAATTTTTTATTAAAACAATGCTTAATAATGCTTGATTTTGGGTTCAAATGCGGAACGTTTAGCAACCCTAAATACAATAGATCAGTGGTCCCCAGCCTTTTTTGTACGGCTCCCCAAAAACCAATTCTAATCCAACTTCATTATCCAATCATTAGATATTATTTCCTATAACTTCTAGATCGCGTGTCATTAGACTACCCACAAATAGTTGTCAACACTCCAGCGATTAATTTCCCCCTAAGTAAGCGTGAAATTATTATTATTATTATTACCACTACTAATGATATATATATATATATATATATATATATATATATATATATACAGGGCGTCCCAAAAAAATGTATACACACTTTAACAGCTGATAGCTCAATTGATGTTTCTTTCTTTCCAAGTTAAACCCATTAGAATTAATAATGGCAGTCAGACTAAGCTTTGAACAAAGGAAATTCATTCTAAAATGCTACTGGAAGTGTGAAAACGCAGTTGAAGTGCAAAGACAGTTTAGGAGGGAGTTTCAAACAGATCCACCAACGCGACTTACCATCACTCGAATTAGAGATAAGTTTGAAGCCGATGGAACTGTTCAGAATGTCCACAAGAAGCGTTCCGGAAGACCACGGACATCGACAAGCCCCACAAAGCAAGAAACAGTACTGGAAACGTATCACCAAAGTCCAAGAAAATCTGTGCGGCAAGCGAGTCGTGAGGTAGGAATTTCAGAATCGTCTGTCCAACGCATTTTGAAGCGCTGTCAATGGAAAAGTTACATTCCAAGATTAGTCCATGCTATTAATGAAGATGATCCGGACCGAAGAGTGGAGTATTGCGAGTGGTACTTGGCACGATGTGGATGTGGATTGGACGAAGGGGTTTCGTAGAATACCCTCCGCGTTCACCAGACCTCACACCACTAGACTTTTTTTTATGGGGATACTTAAAAGACAAAGTCTACGCTATAAAACCTGCAACAGTCGCTGAATTGAGAGCAGCCATTGAACGAGAATGCACACAAATACCAAACGAAATGTTTCGTGATGTTTGCGATTCCATTGCTCCGCGTTATCAGCAGTGCCTGGACCAGAACGGACGTCAGTTTGAAAACAGGCGTTGACAAAACAATTAAATAATGTCTGTAGATTCTATTACATTTTGAAAATGAAATGTATTTTAATAAACACTGCCTTTATAATTATTTAAAGTGTGTATACATTTTTTTTTTGGGACGCCCTGTATATATATATATATATATATATATATATATATATATATATAAATCATCCTATTCTGAACAGCCCAATAAATCCTCAAATTAAATATAAATTTGTAACTGTAATCTATTTTTAAAGTAAAGTTTTGGGCCTGTAACTTATTTTATATTTTTGTTAACTGCATCACAATTTTCGCTAAATCAGAAAATGTAAGCACAAAAACTAGGTGAAAGGAAAAGAAAAATTATAGGATGCCCAAAATAAAAATCTTTCCTCAATCAATAATAATTTAAGAAAATTAAAAAGTTTTTATTTTCAAGCTATTTTTATCTTGGATCATGACTAAATATTTCATGTTACAATTTAAATGTGTAGAACCTTCTGTAATTGAATAATGATTCTTTATAGGGAATTCACGTGAAAATTACTGTGCATCACCACATGCAAAATGGTCTCATCAATCCTCAAGGGCGTATCAACAAAGCGAGTGAACGAAATGATGACTTTTCACTCAATATTATTCCTAATCTCATCCGTGAACCGCAATGCAAATGCACAAAAGTGAAAATCCACATTTGAAAAAGGGGTTTTTCTTGATTTGAGAAACAATGCCAGTCCACCCCCATTGACAGTAAAGGCACCAAATGGGATTGTTAATATTTCCTAATTTAACTTAATTTATCAGACGCACCAGGAAAGCCAATCTTTTTTCTTTTAGTCCAGTGAAACAGGTTTACGTTTTCACTCTATGCGTATTAACTTGTGGTCATGTTTCTGGTGTTTTAAAATTTGCACTGCGTTAACACTGCATGTTATTAAGTTTGTTTCGTGTTTTTGTAGTTGAGTGTATAAGATAGCTCTAAATGCTTAGTATTGAAATATATGCGTCACTGTTAACTATTAACTGTTAACTTTCTATAGAGGAGCGATACAAGGTGTTAAGGTATCAAACAAACACAATCCTAAAACGGCCCTACAAAAAATTTTGTTCGTAGAGATTCAATTTTGTTCTAAACTTCCAACTTATTCAAAGACGAATTGTCGTATCACGATTCTAACCAATAACCCAGAAAAATTCCATGTTGCCCGAACGACTTTAGTACATAATGGTCAGTTTACTTATATTAACACCTTGAAAAGCGCTTACTCTCAATAGCTAATTTAGGTGCGTTCTTTGTAAAGTTGTCTAACTACACTAAGGGCAAATTCTACTATATATATATATATATGTTAAACACAGACCGTGCATGGAACAAGGAACTCTTCTGGGAAAATTAAATCCACTATAGTCCGAATAAGTAATGGTAAATGACAAATACCATAGTTTTTTTCCTTTTTCATGATTTTAGCCCGACGTGGGCAACGGGTCTCTCGCAAAGAGATCCCATAAATATAGCTTCCCTCACCAGCTATCTGCAAAGCTGGATCCTGTCTGCTTTGCAGATAGCTGGTGAGGGAAGCTATATTTATGGGATCTCTTTGCGAGAGACCCGTTGCCCACGTCGGGCTAAAATCATGAAAAAGGAAAAAAACTATGGTATTTGTCATTTACCATTACTTATTCGGACTATAGTGGATTTAATTTTCCCAGAAGAGTTCCTTGTTCCATGCACGGTCTGTGTTTAACATATAATGTTCTCAGGGAACCATTCTGAGTTTGTGTATATATATATATATATATATATATATATATATATATATATACTTTAAAAGAGAAGTACAAACACCAAATTTTATTTTCTATCTGGAGAAAAATATATATATATATATATTTTAATATTTATAATTATGGTTTCTCAGTATGGCTTGTAAATTACGCAAATCCTATATGATCTCAAAATTACACGCAACCACCTATGCATAGGTGGCTGCGTGTAATTATGAGATCATATTGTCTGTTCTTATTTAAAATAACGATGTTAATTTGTAGTTTCAATTGGAAACGATAAATTATAGGATTTGCGTAATTTACAAGCCATACTGAGAAATTATAATTATAAATATTATAATATATATATATATATATATTTTTTTTTTTCAGATAGAAAATAAAATTTGGTCTTTGTACTTCTCTTTTAAAGTATATTATGTATATATATATGTATATATATATATATATATATATATATATATAGTAGAATTTGCCCTTTGTGTAGTTAGACAACTTTACAAAGAACGTGACTAAATTAGCTATTGAGAGTAAGCGCTTTTCAAGGTGTTAATATAAGTAAACTGACCATTATGCAGTGTTGGGCACTAAAGCGTTAATCCGATAACAGTTAATTAACGAAGTTAACTTTTTTTAACGGACTATTAACGGAAGTTAATTTCCATTTATCGTTATCGGACCAGTTAACTTCCGATAACTCGATATTTAGTCTGTTAAAGTCCGTTAACACGTTAACTTCGAGGAGTCATTCACGGAAGATCACCGCTCCGCGAATGAATTCAAACCGCCATAACTTCAGATCTTCATCAACCTCTTCCTGAAGTACAATACGCCAATTCCGTCCTCTGCCGCAGTGGAACGGCTCTTCTCTCTCGGCAAGGACATCCTGAGGCCCAAGAGGTCAAGACTGGCAGTTGGGCCTAACTTTGAGAAGTTGGTCTTTCTGAAGGGCAACCAGCACATTGTGTCATAGTCTTTAATAAATGTGCCTAAAATTTAATTTTACCTTTCAGTTCCCGCCATAATAATTCCCTGGTAAATTAAAATTTAGTTAATGGTTAGTGGTTACAAGGGTTTCAAAACATGTAATCAGTACATTTTTTATTAAAAATAAAAAAAAGTTATTAAGCAAAAAAGTTGCAAAACTTGATAAAAATACAGTTAAATACCTATTTATTGTTGGATTTTGCATAAATAAACATTTTCTATGGGTTTTAAAGCTTTTTTCCTTGATTTTTTTAAATGTTAGTAAAGAAATAGTTATCGTTAACGGATTATCGTTAACTTCCGTTAACTTTGTAGTAAAATTATCGGATTATCGTTATCGGAGTTAAAAATTGGGGTTAACGGATTATCGTTATCGAAGTTAACTTTTTGGTTAACGGTGCCCACCACTGCCACTATGTACTAATGTCGTTCGGGTAACATGGAATTTTTCTGGGTTATTGGTTAGAATCGTGATACGACAATTCGTCTTTGAATAAGTTGGAAGTTTAGAACAAAATTGAATCTCTACGAACAAAATTTTTTGTAGGGCCATTTTAGGATTGTGTTTGTTTGATACCTTAACACCTTGTATCGCTCCTCTATAGAAAGTTAACAGTTAATAGTTAACAGTGACGCATATATTTCAATACTAAGCATTTACAACGTTTATTTGTATGAGCTATCTTATACACTCAACTACAAAAACACGAAACAAACTTAATAACATGCAGTGTTAACACAGTGCAAATTTAAAAACACCAGAAACATGACCACAAGTTAATACGCATACAGTGAAAACGTAAACCTGTTTCACTGGACTAAAAGAAAAAAGATTGGCTTTCCTGGTGCGTCTGATAAATTAAGTTAAATTAGGAAATATTAACAATCCCATTTGGTGCCATTACTGTCAATGGGGGTGGATTGGCATTGTTTCTCAAATCAAGAAGAACCCCTTTCTCAAATGTGGATTTTCACTTTTGTGCATTTGCATTGCGGTTCACGGATGAGATTAGGAATAATATTGAATGGAAAGTCATCATTTCGTTCACTCGCTTTGTTGATACGCCCTTGAGGATTGATGAGACCATTTTGCATGTGGTGATGCACAGTAATTTTCACGTGAATTCCCTATAAAGAACCATTATTTAATTACAGAAGGTTCTACACATTTAAATTGTAACATGAAATATTTAGTCATGATTCAAAATAAAAATAGCTTGAAAATAAAAAAAATTTAATTTTCTTAAATTATTATTGATTGAGGAAAGATTTTTATTTTGGGCATCCTATAATTTTTCTTTTCCCTTAGCCTAGTTTTTTTTGTTTACATTTTCTGATTTAGCGAAAATTGTGATGCAGTTAACAAAAATATAAAATAAGTTACAGGCCTAAAACTTTACTTTAAAAATAGATTACAGTTACAAATTTATATTTAATTTGAGGATTTATTGGGCTGTTCAGAATAGGATGATTTATATATATATATATATATATATATATATATATATATATATATACCATTAGTAGTGGTAATAATAATAATAATAATAATTTCACGCTTACTTAGGGGGAAATTAATCGCTGGAGTATTGACAACTATTTGTGGGTAGTCTAATGACACGCGATCTAGAAGTTATAGAAAATAATATCTAATGATTGGATAATGAAGTTGGATTAGAATTGGTTTTTGGGGAGCCGTACAAAAAAGGATGGGGACCACTGATCTATTGTATTTAGGGTTGCTAAACGTTCCGCATTTGAACCCAAAATCAAGCATTATTAAGCATTGTTTTAATAAAAAATTTCTAATTTTGCTTGTTGTAACCGTTGACGAAAGTTAATTAAAAATTTCTGGAGATAGAATTCCAGTAAATACGTTTAGATTTTACGTGATAAGTTTTCTTTTTGAATTGAAATTTACCCACACACAAAGTGTTCATTTATTTTCCTGTAATAATATGGTTCTTCATTCATTTATTATATTTTTTTTTCTTTATCTCCGCCTGAAATGTGAAATATATTTTCCTTTACTAATATTTTGTTAATACTGTGCCTTGTATGACTATATAAGCCAACTGGATAAATGATTTCTTCTCTATCTAACTTGAATTTTGTTAACGGAAAAAAAATTGCAAAATAAATAACTTTGTTGGATAAAAAAATAAATTTGTTAAACGACATTAATAAGTTTTCCTAGTGAACTTCAAGTTACAATAAATTATGCTAGACGAAAGAGGAAAGAAAATAAAGAAATAATGAATTTAAATAAATTATAATAAATAATAAAAGGTAAAACACGGCGATATATTCTGACAACGCTCCATAATATAAATAAAAATTAAAATAAATGGCAGTATTTAACAACTCTCCCTAATATAAATAAAAATTAAAATAAATGGTGGTATTTAGCACCTCTCCCTATGCTCCTTAAAAAAAATCCGACATCTTTACTATTAACTTCAATTCATTCCTGTTTAATTTGAAAATAAAAATAAAAAATTTGTACACGCATTGAAACTGTTCGAACAATTTTAATTGCATCAAACATCGTATATAATGAAATGAACTTGAAATTTCACAGAATATTTCTAGCTAACTGTGAAAATAAATATATATATATATATATATATGTGTGTGTGTGTGTGTGTCGGTGTATGAATTAATCATTTATTTATTAAGTATTTTTTTTCTACAAATATGGTTATACGTTTTGTATATTTTCAAAATAATTAATATATATGCAAGCGCCGATGGGGGTGAGAAGTTTGTGGATGGAATGTAGGAGGGCGAGATGACCGTGTGTTTTGAATCTGAAATTATCGTTCGTTCCACCTTTCTTCGTAAGGTTTCTTCTCCTTTCCCACTGCCATTCATGATTTAGCGAAAATTGTAATAATAAAAATAATAATAAAAATAGGACTTAATTAATAAAATTATTTATTTTAGTTGTGTAAAGAGAGCGGGTTTAAATTCTAATTATTTATTTAATAAACAGAATTTCTTTTAAAATATTTAGTTCTCTTTAAGGAGAAAATTCATCTGTTTTGGTAGCAAGTTAAAATAAATGGTGGTATTTAACAACTCTCCCTAATAAGGAACACCTGAACAATTAAAATGCTATCTGACAACTCGGCAGCCAATTGGTTGAATATAAGGAATAATTAAATAAATATTGCCATCTGGCAACTCAGCCTTCTAGGCTGATTAATGTAAGGAATAAATAAATAATTATTGCTATCTGGCAACTCAGCAGCCGATTGGCTGAATAATATAAGGAATAAATAAATAATTATTGCTATCTGGCAACTCAGCAGCCGATTGGCTGAATAATGCAAGGAATAATTAAACACATGGCGCTATCTGGCAACTCAGCCAACTGGCTGATTAGCACCCTATAAGAGGCGGCGGACGGCTGAAGGATCCCATAGGAGCTCGGCTTCCAGCCGAGTGAACACCCTACTCTGGGTTCCCACCTCTGGATCTCTCCTCCTGTCTCTCTCTCTCTCTCTCTCCGCAGGGGGTATAAAGGTTATGCACGTTCCTTCTGGGTGTTGTAAACTTTATACTTGGGGTGTGACAGCCCTCCGGTCCCGAGTCGTGGGATTCTAGAGAAATTGGCTGCCAATTCCTTTAGGTTCTCTCTCTTTCGGGAGGGCGGGTGAAGTCTGTTGTACAAACCTGTCCCGTGGGTTACTAGGACCCCTTCCCATCCCACTCTGTCCTTTTAGCTTAGGTTAGGGATGTTCTCCTCTGACTGCAAAAAAAAAAGAAAAACTTTTAGTATTGTCTTTTTCTCTACTGTTACGATTAGGACGCTACTGCTATCTCATGCGTGGGAAGAGAGGCTTGGAACCTCTATAAATAACACCATTTAACTTCAGTTGTAGGTAAATATTTAGAGGGGATAATAGCAAGTAGGATTGTTGACCATTTGGATTCCTACAAGCTACTTGGGGACTCCAACATGGGTTTAGACGGCATAGGTCGTGTCTCACCATCATGCTCGAGTTTTTCTACGTCATGTTGAGTGAGTATGATAAGAGGGGCGATTGATTAGAAGGCCTTTGATAAGGTACCTCACCGCCGGCTAATGGCCGAAGTGCGCGCGCTGGGTATTGGTGGGGAAGTAGGTAGGTGGATTGGAAACTGGCGAAAAATGCCACAAAGTTAATCCCTTTCATTAGGCATATGGGCTACAATCGATGCTTACGTGACGCGGGGTCAAAGATGTCGATTTTAGAAGCATGTTTAGTTCAAATGATAACCCAACTCGCAACAATGGTTAGAAGTTGGATTTGAAACGATTTAGGACTAGTATATGTGGGAATTACTTTAACACGTTGATAGTTTAAGATTAAAATATAAGAAAACTCTGCAGGAGTTCGCTTGCACGGTGTCTCTGTGAGCAAGGTAAATATAGAGCTATTTATATATTCTCCACTTTCCTGTAAAATTTCCTTGGCTACTTTTCCAGGGTCAAGGTATTTTCTTCAACCTTTTTCCGTACCTGCCTCTGGCAGGGAGGGAGCGGAGGGTGGGGAGAGAGCCTTCTACTTTTCTATCCAGTTTTCTACTACTGCTAGGATAGTTGAAAGAAAAATAAACTTTTAATAACAGGAACAGTTCCTCGGTGGATCAGTTCAAGAAAAGGTTAGACCAAATCTTGCACACTATTTGAGTGTGTAGAAAATTTTCCCTGGCACCCGTTGCCATTGGTACCTCCTCGGTATGGGCCGCAAGGCCTTTTGAGGTACTTCTTTTCCTTGTAACTCCTTGTAACTCTCTCTCTTTCTTTCTTTCTGCCCCTTTGGGGGGAACTCCGCCTCCAAGTTGCATACCCCTTGCAATCCCATTTTGGGGTTGGCAACAAAGGTTGGCACTCCCCTTTGGGGGGATCAGCTTGGGGGATAACTCCAAGTTGCATACCCATTGCAACACCAGTTTGGGGTTGGCAACAAAGGGGGTGCCTTGGCAGCAAAGGGGAATGGGAATTTTTTCTTTTTTTCCTTTTTTTTGTAACAAAAGGGGGTGGGGGCTGGCACTCTTGCAACATTACGTAATATCATGCAATTGCAACTTGCACTCTACCTTTTTTCGGGTATACTACCTCCTCTTCCTCTCTTCCTCTCTTGCTGTCTCTTTCTGCCCCTTTCGGGGGTGAGGCGTCCCCTTCTCCCCCAAAGAGGCTCCCTTAGTTTAGGTATGCCCCTTTGGGGGGTTCAGCTTGGGGGAGAACTCCGCCTCCAAGTTGCATACCCCTTGCAATCCCATTTTTGGGTTGGCAACAAAGGTTCGCACTCCCCTTTGGGGGGATCAGCTTGGGGGATAACTCCAAGTTGCATACCCCTTGCAACACCATTTTGGGGTTACCAACAAAGGGGGTTGGGGAATTTTTTCTTTTTTTCTTTTTTCTTTTTTCTTTTTTCTTTTTTTAACAAAGGGGGGTGGGGCTTAGTAACAAAGGGGGGATTGGCACTTTTGCAACAAGGGGGTGGGGGTGGCACACTTGCAACAAAGGGGGGTGGGGTGGCACACTTGCAACAAAGGGGGGTGGGGTGGTACACTTGCAACATTATGTAATATTATGCAAGATTTCTGCACTCGTCCATTTTGCCACTATACTACTACGGAGACATAAGCAATTTTTGGATCGATTAAAAGCGAATGAAATAGTATGGTGATAATTTTTCGTTTTACCCTTGCGGGTCGATTTTGATATGAGAATAGGTTTTTCTGCTGTATTTTGGTGTGTTTTATTCAAATCTGACCTTTATTTCTTGTGCAAATGAATTATTGAATGTCCAGTTAGGTTAAGTGAATGCCCGGTTAGGTCAACTTGTACGCTCTTGATGACTGGTTAGGTTATCGTGATATTTTCATTAGTCTTAATGAAAATATCACGACTTAACCAAACTAACGAAAATATCACGATAACCTAACCAGTCATCAAGGGCGTGCAGTTGACCTAACCAGGCATTCAGTAATTCATTTGCACAAGAAATGAAGGTCAGATTTTAACAAAACACCAAAATAGACCAGAAAAACCTATTCTCATATCAAAATCGACCCGCATGGGTAAAACGAATAATTACCACCATACTTATTTCAATCGATTTTAATCGATCCAAAAATTGGTTATATCTTAGTTACCCACAAGATCCATAAAATTTTCCACATGATCTTCAATATTGTTCCTTATAATTTTCTAGTATCTATCCTAGGAAAGATGTTAAGCTAACAGCCCTATAATTTCCTACCTCCACCTTACTGCCCCCTATGTAAATGGGTACTACAGTTGCTTTTGTTTCCATTCATTTGGTACCTCTGCATAATTAGTAGGCCTTGCAAACAAAATAGTTAGTGACTCAGATAAGCTTTCCTCCCCTTCTCTGAGAATCCTAGCATATCATCAGGGCCATCAGCTTTATTTGGCTTCAATGTACTTGCCTAACATCATCCTTCCTTATATAAATTTTATCAAGAATGCCTGCGTTTACAGAATCTAAAGAATTAAAATCAAAGTTATTAAAATTTTCTTCAGTAAAAACAGCTAAAATAATCATTAAAAATATCAATAATATCCTGATCATTTTCATATCCTTTCATATTGGGCGAAATGTATCATGTTTTTTATTATTATTTATAAAAACTAAAGAATTTCTCTGGATCCCTATTGTTATATCTAGCTAGATTTATTTCACTATGCCGTTTGCTCTTCTTAGTCAAACTTTGTCTAACAATCCCAATTAATCTTTTACCAACTCTTAATGACTTTACCCTTCACTGACCAGTCTCATTGACCAATTAGGCCTATATTGATGAACAGAGAATACTATATATAACTTATCTAAAGCCAATTGGCTATTACTAATAATAGGCTCCCTAAGCACAATTTTATTTTTAATAATTTTAACTATTTCCTTATTCCACTATAAAGGGTTCCCTAGTTTTGTTATCCCTAGAAGTTCGAAAGGGAATCCATCTATGCTGTATAGCCTTTAAAATTTTTCGAATCTAGCCTACATCTGAATAACATTTTATTGGCAAATTCTATGTCCCACCTTATTGATCCTAACCATTCACAAAATTTTGTGACTTCTGAAAAGTCACCTTTTCAGAAGCAAGGAACTAAATAATCATTGCTGAACAGATTCCTATTTAATTCAATCTTAAAATTGATAATATGATGATCGGTATTTCTTAGTGACTCTCCTACTTTGAGTTCATTAATAACTTTGTAATCATTAGACAGCAGCAAATCTGAAATTGCTTGATCAGTAGTCCATTTACTTACACACTGCATTAGAAAGTTACCATTACAGCATTCAGTGAAGGAAGTCTTCTCTATTATTACCTTCTGAAACATTCCAGTCTCCTATAATTAATGTGCTAGGTATTATTAAGAGGAATGTTAGTTATAAGAGTAAGGCGTATACATATATTTTATCGTCGGAAATTATAACTTTATTATTATTATTATAATTATTATTATTAAAAGTATTAAAACGATATTACAACTAATAAATGTCATTAATGGGTATAATGAAATGCTCAAATAAGTTAGTTTTATATTTATTTCTCCATAAGAATTCGTGAATATAGCTGGGAAATAAGGCACGTGATGTACCATGTTGACGACGTAGCTTCTTTTTTGCCGGGTTAGGTCAATTGTACGCCCTTGACGATTGGTTAGGTTAAGTCGTGATATTTTCGTTTAAACTGACAAAAATATCACGACTTAACCTAACCAATCGCCAAGGGCGTACAGTTGACCTAACCGGGCAAAGAAGAAGCTACGTCGCCAACATGGCGCATTTATCAGTTGTAATATCGTTTTAATACTTTTAATAAAGTTATATTGAGGCCTACGTATTTTTTGTTGATATTAAATGTATAAATAAGTTCTGACGCTAAAGTATACATATACCGAGCAAGGAAGTCATCTGTAAATTATATAATTCTTATGTTAGGCTTTGCTTAGAATACTACCGTACTTATTTTATTATGGTAATTATATTAAATTTGTAGTATATCATCTACGAGTTAAGTTTATTGGAATTCAATTTCTAGTTAGCTTCTGTTCCCACAAAAAATGTCCAATTTTGCATTATTCCCTCTGTTTTTTGATGTAATACATGGTCTTGACTTGACCCCGCTGTTATTTCCTTATAAAAAGGGGCCAGCCTATATGAGACATGTGGAATAGCCCCTAATTAATAATCTGTTATTACTGTAATAAAACAATTCTCTGAATTAATAGGGCTATATTGTTTCAAGTATGCAATTAATGGCAACAGTGTTATGTTTGAAATTGATATAGCTATATTAGTGCTAGAAATCTTTTACAGTAAATATATTAGCTGTGAGATGCATGGAGAAAGGTTTTAGCAATTGTTTTATTCCCAACTTTTATGCGATGCTTGAACCTTCTACACTGATTTTCAGATTCCGATACCATAAGTTTACAGAAAACAATGATACCTTGCACTTGCAGGTACTTCTCAGTCTGGGAAACTAGCCTAAACTATGAAAAATGTTTGCAAGTAAACACAGAGATGGAAAGTTTAAATTGAAGAAGTAGTTCTACATTGGTATGTTTTTAGTCTAAAGCAATAAATTAAGAAGCTTTGTAATAAAGAAGAGTTTTGGACAGTCTTCAGCAAAATGAATGACTGCACATTTCTTTTTTAACATTGCTGTTTAAAATATAACATAAATTAGCTTCACATGCTATAACTAAGTTCTAAAATTACTTATGTGCATTATATAAACCCAGTATCTCTTTTCATGGGTCATCTGCGAACATCACAGAGCTCTCGTGTTCACTTATTACCTAAGAAAGACTCATTTTTACTTCTGTGATTTTGAAATAATCACTCCACTATATTCTTAAACATAACAGTCAAATGTTACTCCATGCACCATTGATTTAAGACTTAGCTACAGTTCTGGAAAAACCTAGGTTTAAAATTATTTATGCATTCTTCAATTTTTTTTTATGATATAACGCCGATTCGTGCCATTGTGAAGTGGCAAATATCTCTGCGAGGCAGTGAGTAGGGGGTGTTGCTAGGGTGGGGTAGTGAACTCGGACAGTGAGGGGGGTTCACTTACTGAGTAGGGGGAAGGGAAGGCATAGTCGTAAATGCGGTGAAGTAGATTGGAGTGAGTCAGGAAGGAGAATATTGGTAGTTTGCCCATTAGTGCCCATGTGTTAGGTACGTTTGTTCTATGCGGAAATGGGCCAGAACCACCTCTTTATGTCGGGATGGATGAAACGAGGAGGTCCAATATCCCAATTGTGGTTTTGTCCGGTGAAGCTTGTTATCTTTGGCTTGGTCCCACTTCCGTTGCTATAGGGAACGGAAATGGGATCGGAGAATCAGGAAGAAGTCAGTGAAAAGGAGGGGTCGGGAGGAGTCTGGTAGCAAGCAAGCAGCCTTCGCCACGCGGGCCACCTCCTCGTTACCCTGGCTTCCAACACGTGCCGGGAACCAGCAGAAGGCGACCGTCTTGTGTTTGGAAGTCGTCAGGGAGTGGAAATTCTGTTGGATAGTGCAGACGAGCGGGTGGGTGGGGGATTGAATCTTTCAAGGGAAAGAAGTGCGCTTTGGGAGTCGGAATATAATGCGAAGTCTCTGGCCGGGTGGGTACGCACAATATCGAGGTCCTCTAAGATGGCGAAGAGTTCTGCTGAGAACGCAGAGGTCTCGCTGGGCAGGCGGACGCTTTGGGAAAGTGGCTGGGGTAGTGTTACGCTGAGGCGGCCGTGCCAGCCTCCGAGCGGGAACCGTCTGTGTAGATGGAAACAGTGCCCGAGTGTCGAGTTGTGTGTTCCCGGAAAAATGACCTACTGTATATGCCGTGGTGATAGTGGTGGTCATTGGCAGGGCACACAAGTCTCTGCAGAACGAGATTGGGCTGAAGAGCTAAGGGGGATAGATGTGGTATGTGATGGGCATGACTGAGGGAGGGGTCATGTTGGAGAGGTCCAGGAAGGAGCGGACCACTTCGGTGAAGTGCCAGCTCCGTCCCGGGGGAGGAAGTTTGGAAACTGCCGTGTACAGGAGCGAGGAGAGTAGCCTCTGTGCGCGGAGGTAAGTTCTCATGAGACAGATCCCGTCGGAGGGTAAGGGTAAGAGGGAGGTAGTTACATTCCACTCGGAGGCTGGAGGCAGGAGAGGAACAGAAGCACGGTGGCGGAACCATATTCCACGCTACCATAATCCAGCTTCGACTGGACCATGGCAGTGTAGAGGCGAAGGAGAGCGCGTCGGTCGGCGCCCCACGTGGAGTGGGAGAGATGATCCAAGATAGCGACCGGACGCTGGAGGGAGTTCTTTAGGTGCCTGAGGTGGGGAATCCAACTAAGCAGTTGGTCCAATAGCGTGACAGAAGGGGTGGGGAAAGCAGTGGGTCTTCTTCTCTTAAAGATAATCCAACCGACGTCGCCCATCTTTCCACTTGATGGATGGCGAGCTGGATTTGCCGTTGAATGACGGCCGGTTCCAGCCCCTCGAAATAGATCTACAGATCTACAGAAGCTAAGGCTAACAAACACTCTAAGATCCACTCTAAGGTTAGCCCGAGAGAAAGAAGAGAGTAGGGGGTTAAAAGAAGAGAATAAGGGGTTAAGTAAGTAGAAAAACCTATCATTCGTGGGTTAACATTCATTCAGAAAAAGAGAGAGAACGACTCATCATCATCATCCGCCGGCCACTGCCGACAAGTCGGAAAAATAGTCGAAGAGAATAGGAAAGGGGTGAAAGATGAAAAGAAGTAAAATAAGAACTCTTACAAACCATGCAAACAGTCTTAACTCAAACACTGTCATACCATGCAAACTACAGCGTGCAAATAAAGATAAGATAAGAAAAGAAAAGTATAACAAAAAGTGGGTTAGTTTACGCTAAGAGCTACATCTAAGTTTGTGTTAGTTTAATTTTTTTTTAATATAATTTTGTTGCTGGCATATCACACGCTGGCATGTCACAAGCTGGCATTAATCGTCAACAGACTCAAACCTCGACCATTATCCTCAGAGCTCCTGTTAACTAATTGTTTTATTATTTTAAACGACGTTAATATTTTTAAAATGCCTATCTAAACGGTTTTTAAACATATTAACGCTGGTAGAGTTCACCACGGACGCGGGAAGAATATTCTATTTATCAATTACTTTAAACGTAAATAAGTTTTTAGCGATGTAGTAATGAAACGTCTACCGCGTAATTTAAATCCGTTATTACGAGTATTGCTATTATCGAAAATGAACAATTTGTCAAAATTTACGTTATCGATTTTATTAACGATTTTGAAAACTTCAATAAGCTCCCCGCTTAATCTCCTAGTTTCGAGTGAATGCAAGTCTAACTCTTTAATCCTATCTTCGTAAGACTTGTTGTGTAGTGACGGAATTAGTTTCGTGGCGCGTCGCTGAACCTTCCAATCTATCAATATCCTCACGCAAATACGGGCACCAAAACTGAACGGCATATTCTAAGTGAGGCCTGACTAGGGACTTGTAAAGGGGCAATATAATATTCTTCGATTTAAATTCGAAATTACGCGCTATGAAGCCTAACATCCTATTAGCCTTTGCGCAAGACTTCAGGCACTGGTTCCTAACTTTTAAATCCTTAGATACGTGTACGCCTAACTCTACTTCCTCGTCAACGCTCGCTAACTGTCTATCATCCATCGTGTACGATAATAAAAACCCACTCTAATAGACAGAGTTTATTTCCACAACAGTTCCACAACAGTAATACACATCCTGAAATAGTGTGCAAGATTCGGTCTAACCTTTTCTTGAACTGATCTACAGAGGAACTGTTCACAACTTCTGAAGGTAGCCTGTTCCACGTGCCACAGATCTTATACGTAAGGTAATTCCCACACACACTAGTGCTAAACCGTTTCAAATCCAACTTCCAACCATTGTTGCTTCTAAAATCGACATCGTCGAACCCGTGTAACAGCTTGAAAATCTCGATGAGTTGACCGCGCAGCCTCCGAGTTCCCAGCGAAAACAAATTCAGGGCGTGTAAGCGTCGATTATAGCCCACATGCCAACAGAAGGGATTAACTTTGTGGCCCTCGTCTGGATTCTCTCCAGCCTGTCAATATCTTTCCTGAGGGTGGGCGACCAGAACTGCACAGCGTACTCCAGGTGCGGCCAAACCAGGGAATTGTACGATCTCCTTGTTCCGAAATCGAAATTGCCTCCTGATATAACCCACCAGCTTCTGGGCTTTCTTCTCCACCTCTACGCACTGTTTTGTAAACTTAAGGTCGCTGCTAATTAGCACACCCAAGTCCTTTTCCAAATCAGTGACCTTGATATTACTCCCCAACATGGAGTAGTCCGACTTGGGATTGGCATAGCCAATGTGCATGACCTTCCATTTACCAAAGTTAAACGGCATTTGCCAGTTTTCAGACCACTCTTCTGTCCTACGTTGGTCCCAACATTGGCCCCAAGCTTGGTGTCATCAGCAAGAGAGATAGAGAGAGAATTGCGCTTTGTATAAATAACTACATTTTTACGACTAAATTCACCTATTCCCTTTTAAAATTCGTAAAATTGAACAACTGCAGTTACTTGGAGTGTGCAGAGCTGATAAAATTATAAATACTGAATCCAAACAATCTCTGAACGGAGGATTCAAATTTTGATAAAAGAATTCCTACATCCCCGATTTCTTTTTTGGCCGCATTACAACTTCATTACAACTTACATATACGTTAGTGTGAGATACAAGGAAACTGTAATTTAATAAATTACAGCCACCCATGTATCTAAAATGATTTAACGAATGATAGGTTCACATAAATTCATTAACATATTTTGAGTATCATAACTTTATAATGTTTAGGCTGCTTGCAATATTTTTGGCTTAAATGGCACCACTGACAACTTTCTCGCCAGCTGATGGGAAAGTTGCCAGGTATGCTAGGTAAGAGAATGGACACTAGACAGTTAATATTCTGTTCTTACATTCGTAAATGGCAGTTTGTTGCACCAGTAAACTAAATTAAGTTTCCACAGTTGTGGGCGTCTCTCTCTCTCTCTCTCTCTCTCTCTCTCTCACTATATATATACATATAATATGCAGATATTATATAAAGGATAATTGCAGATTTAAAAGAGGACAATGTATATATGAACATCCCCCAATATGCAATTTCTTCTATAAAAATGGTCGTTGTAAATTTGGAGACAGATGCAAATTCTACCATTCGGACATCTGCAGGACTTACGCAAAATATGGAACCTGCAAATACAGGAAAAAATGCTACTAAGTATCAACATCTCCCGACGGACCCAAAGAACAAAAGACAAAGTAAATGACAGTAGGAATAACAATAACAATAGGAACACAATAAGCGAACAAAAATTTTTTTCAACATCGCAAAGACGATACGGCTGCTAAATGCAATCCAACGCATGCAGTTGACGCAGCTGGAAACCCCCGAGCCAAACCGCTTCCGGGCAAGAAGCTACCAGAACAGGTAGGCGGAAACAGATCTCTCTCGGAGGATCATAGGGCAACGAAACAAGCAATACCAAAGGAAAACGAACTTAAAATGCACAAGGGGCAACGAAAAACAAAGAACATAAATATTGTCCTGGCTAATATTCGAGGAATAAGACCAAACCAATCACTCAACAAAGTTTCGTACCTGAAAGGATTTATGGACGAAACAAGGGCGGACATCGCATGCCTCACATAAACTCATATTAAAAATTGCCATGGAAATTGTGAAAATTGCGAATATTGTACTGAAAAGAAAGAGATAAATATAGAGGGCTTCAACTTACTAAGAGTGGATAGAACAACGAGACGTAAAGGTGGTTGTGCCATATATGTACATGAATGTCATATGACAGAGACGATAATAAGTAAATCAAACAGCTTTGTGGAACTCCTAGCAGTGAAAATAGAAAAACTAAATGTGATACTAATAGTCATCTATAGATCTCCAAACACCCCAACCGAAAAATTCTCGGAGGCCACTGATGACATCAGGAAGCAAATAAAGGCCATAAACCCTCCATCCCCCAATATAATGATCTGCGGAGACTTTAACTCCCCATTTATAAAATACAAAAAGGTGGATAGGAATATATATATATATACACCAGGACAACGGGGGGCACAAGAGGAGACCAGGAGCAAGCAAAAATGTTGATGGCTCTCACAAATGAGTTTATACTGACACAGGAGATAACAGAAAATAGCAGAAAAAATAACTGCCTAGATCTGGTATTCACGAATAACACGAACTTGATTGCTGATATAAAAATAACCCCAACCATTATCTCAGACCACAACTTAATCGAGATATCAACAAATATGACGACAACATTAAAAGCCAATACACATATTGAAGAAAGAAGCAAATTTGGGGCCTTTAACTTAAACTCCAAGACAATAATTTGGGAAGCAATCAGATCGTACATGGACCAAATAGAGTGGAGAACAGTTTTAGAGAATAAAACAACTTAATAAATGCTAACAACCTTGGAAGAAAAAACGCTGAGAATTTTAGAAATATATGCTCCGAAATCACAGCCAAAGGAAAGAGGAGCTGGCTAGGGAGGCAAAAGAGAAGAATATTCCGCAAAAGAAAGAGAGTGGAGGCGAAGTTAGCCAACTGCGGAGATAATGCCAGGAAAGTAATACAAGAAAAACTGAAGGGTATCGATAGGGAAATACAAGCCCTGATTAAGGACCATACAGGGAGGGAAGAGGAAAAAGCGGTAGAAAAATAAAGGAAAATCCAAAATACTTCTATAGCTATGCGAAAAGGAAAACAAAAACGCGCGCAGCTATTGGGCCCTTAAGGAAGAGAAATAATGAACTAACCGACGATCCAAAAGAAATATGTGAAACATTGAGAGCCCAGTATGAATCAGTTTTCAGTACCCAAAAAAGTGACAAAGCGATACCTGACATAGATGCATTCTTTGAAGAGAAATTGCAAGGAGAGTGTATAACAGACTTTGATTTTACCCCAGAAGATGTAGCGAGAGCTAAGGA